>CAJQZJ010033427.1:986569-996601 GCA_907164525.1 Lophiomys imhausi
CTACATTTATGAAATATTCCTATACATAAGGCTCAGAATATTTCATAGGAGGGGGTAGAAAGACTATAAGAGCCAAAGGATCAGGGAGATTTCTGTGAGATAGTGAGGTCAGAAGCTACAGCCATAAAGTCTTACCAACATGACTACCTAAACATGAGCTGAACAGTAGACATGCCAAGGTGGACAGTGGAAAGCCCACAAAGGTTCAACCCTATGCAAAAAAAAAAAAAAAAATACAATTAACTAAGAAATGCTGAGAGTGGGGGAAACAGTCTCCCTCAGGGAAGAGCACAACTTTTGGTTATCCAACACCAAATGGTCAGGCCTGAAGAGTAAATTATTCAAGCTAAGCAGGTTATATTTAGAAATATATATGTATTATATATATAATACATATATATATGTATTATATATAATACGTATATAATACACAAACATATTATAATATATATCTTTAAAATAAGAGGCCATGAATTTGAAAGGAAGCACCTAGGGATATATAGGAAGGGCTGCAGGACTAAAGGGAAAGGAGAAATGATATAATTATACTATAACCTCAAAAGTAAAAGAAAAAAAGAAAAAATGGTTGTTTCATCTGGGGCTGGACAAATGGCTCAGCAGGTTAAGACCGCTTGCTGCTTTCGCATAGGACCCAGGTTTGGTTCTCAGCACCTACAGTGTGGCTTACAACCAGTAAGTCCAGTTCCAGAGGATCTGAGACTTTCTTCTGGCTTCTGAGGGGCAGCAGGCACACATGTGAACATACATACATGCAGGCAAAACATTTACAAACAAAAAATGAAAATTTAAAAATGTAAAAAGAAATATTTCATTTTATCATCTCAGCATCATCTGTTGCTGAAGTAGGGTGAAGAAGGCTGGAAAGAAACAGGAAGTTACTGTTGAGTAATTCAACTCCATATCCCAATGGCTGGCAGGTGTACATGGCCCTGGGAGGCCAGCAAGCGGTTTGAAACTGGGAACGTCTCAGATAACAGAAGGCCCTTGTCAAAGGTCAAGGCTATGGTTGATGGTTGATAGAGGCACAGACTGCTGTGGCTGGACTGTGAAGACAGCTGCCACGTTCAGGCTTTATGAACGTCAAATGCATTACTTTCTAGCTCTGTTGGGGAGGAGGAAATGGAATGGAAATGACGGGAGTGGCATCTTACAGGAACATCTGGATTTGTGAGAACACACTTAGCTTCACCCCAAGGGAGAAGAGGGTTATCTGAGGCTTCCAGAGGATGCTTGTAAGCATTCTGCAAAGAAAAACTTAGTAAATCTCCAAGCAGTTTTCTTTAAAAAAGAAAAAAAAAGTTTTGAGAACCTGAGGATTTTTCTGGAATTAGCATACCACAGATAGAAATGAAATTCTTTTCCAGGGACAGGCAGCACGAGCTTGCTTACTGCAACTTAGTCAAAACTGCAGAGAGCAAGCTGCTTAGAAGCTACCGCTACCGGCAGCAGTGCTGGGCCCAGAGGTTAAGAACCCAGAGCAGGGCTGGAGAGATGGCTCAGTAAGATCACTGGCTGAGCTGGGCGAGGTGGTGCACACCTTTAATCCCAGTACTTGGGGACAGAGGCAGGTGGATCCCTGTGAGTTTGAAGCTAGCTTGGTCTACATAGTGAGTTCTAGGACAGCCAGGGTGCCATAATGAGATCTTCTCAAAAACAAAAAACTAGCAATGCTGCTGCTCTTGTGGAGGATCTGGTTTGATTCCCAGAACCCCCATGGGGACTCACAACTAGTCTCTGGGGCTCTCGTGCTCCCTTGCCCGCTTCAGATACCAGGCAGCTATGTGGTGCACAGACATCCATACAGGAAGGAAGAAAGAAAGGAAGGAAGAAAGAAAAGAGAGACCCAGGAATTCCCAGCAGTTGTGGAAGCTGAGGCAGATGCATAATTTATGAGTGATTTCCTCCATTTACATGCTTTGAAATGTGTATAAATGTCATTCATAAATTATTAGTTTAATGTTTTGTTATTTTAATGGGGTTATGCTTTTGGTTTTTTGAGACAGGGTTTCTCTATGTAACAGCCCTGGCTGTCCTGAACTCTCTTTGTAGACCAGGCTGGCCTCGAACTCACAGAGATCCACCTGCCTCTGCCTCCCCAGGGCTGGGATTAAAGGCGTGCGCCACCATGCCCAGCTTGGGGTTATGCTTTTTTATACTAAAAGCTCAACCAATGTACCTACCCTTCTTTTACCTGTAATAAAGAAGCTTCGTTGAGTCTCACTGTATGAGTGAGTGGCTGATCTCACCAGAATTCCTGGCCTTCAAGGACACATTCTACTAACTGAGCTTCCTCCTGCCCTCCCTCCTACCCTCTTTCCCTCCGTCCCTCCTTCCCTCCCTCTGCACCTGTGTGCATGTGTGCGTTCATACATATGTATGTGTGTGTGTGTGTGTGTGCGTGCACACGGGCGAGAGCAAGCGTGGGCACATAGTGTGTTCTGCCTGTATGCGGTGGTCAGAGGGTAACTCACAGGAGTTGGTTCTGTGCTTCCCCCATGTGAGTACTCGGGCTCACCCTCAGGTCCCTAGGCAAGCACTCCCACTGTACCAGCTGAGCTGCATCCTCTGCCCAGACTGTCCTTGCTTTAAGATACTAAGTTTGGTGTAACGGGTTGGGCGGCACCTAGATACATCTTCCAGAGGAGTAGAAGCTACTTAACACACAGGACTTTGACTGGTAGACATGAGATGTAGTGCGCACTGTTCTGCCTATGTTTACCCTCAGCAAGTCCCTAAAATGCCCTTTCCCTAGGAAAATAACCCACTTTGCTGTCCTTGGCTCCTGACAGTGGCAGCATCATGGCAACTGTAGCCATTTCAGTCATTCTGTGACACAGAGACTAAAACATTCTCCACAAGGGTGGAGTTAAGAGAAGCATCTTCTGAGAGGAGAGGCGGGAGAGAGTCATTTCTGATGGCATCCTCATATCCAGTTATAACCGGAACTGAAATTAGCTTTTCAGTTACAAGAGCTGATTCCCTCTTCCCTGCTGTCTTCACTGTGACTCCCCGACTTAGAACCTGGTGCATGTCAGGCACTAAGTAAATATTTGTGTAATGAATGAACAGAGTAGGCCGCTACTTTATTTTTGTTCTTTAAATTTTTATTATGATTATTTTGTGTGTATGTGTGCATGCATAAATGTGTCATGGCCTGCATGTGAGGGTCAGAGGACAATTTGTAGAAGTCCGGTCTCTCCTTCCCCCATATGAGTACTAGGAATGAAACTCACATCGCTAGGCTTGGCGGCACATGCTTTTACCTGCTGAGCCATCTTGCTAGTGCTGGCTCTGTTACTTCAAAGCAGAGGAGTTCTTACTAAATCAAGAGGATTAAAAGTATAAATATATGTGCACGTAGGTGTGTACATATATATATGCACACACATATTTATGTGTATACATAATTATAACCGTGTATGATGGTGAGTCTTGGTTGTCGTCTTAACTGGATTTAGAATCACCTAGGAGATAATGTTTCTGTGACCAGAAAACTCACACTTCTGTTGCCTCAGCTAGAACTGCTCTGACTGTAGTCTAACTTGCTGTGGTGGACTTATCCTCACACTTCGAGCCCAAAGAAACCCTGTCTTCCTGATGTTGCTTTTCTCACAACAGTGAGAAAAAAGTAACCAATAAAATAAGGTAGAACTGAAGTGTTGCCAAGCAATGCTAGCTGTTATCTGCTGATAAGCTCACGTGATGGAGAGGGGACCCCAGGTACAACAAGGCTGCACTGGGCATGCTCAGAACTCAGAAGTGCCATGGTCCTATCAAATGATGGCAATGGGGACAATGTTGGACAGCAGAATTGGCTTTGTAAACGTTAGAACATTTTGGTAGCCATAAGGGAACCACTGGAAGAGTGAGCAGGAAAGTGAGGTGTTACCCTTTACACAGTTTATTTCAATAGCAAACTGGAAGTTCTACCCCAAGTACTAGACTCCTACATAGTAAGGATTCAAGACCATACAGCACTTTAGAGAAGATGTTTAATGAAAGAGCTTTGAATTTATGCCATGTAGGCCACCATTATGATCACTCATTTTTCTATGATGGTCTGTAGTTAGATATAGTCATTTTCAAAAACATATTTGTAAATTCTGATACTCTAAAATAGAAATATGTAGGCCTGAGGGGAGGCAAAGAGAAGTGAAATAATAAATATCGATAAAAAGCACTTTTGGGTACAGATTTTTAAAAAAATATAAATTTAATATCATTAATAAAATATTTATGTATTTATCAATAATTTGATATGAATGAAGTATTTAGGTGTTTATCACTAATAAAATGATAAATTAATTTCAAAGAGAACTATCTCTCAGAGGAGGCAGAAATTGAGTGAATAGCTCAGAAACAGGTCTGTTATGAAAGCTATTTGGAACCTAGGATTAGTAAAATGGGCTACACTGTAGTACAGGGAAGGCCAAATCAGTTGGAGAGTTTGGAGAAAAAATTCATAAATAATTAAGTAATGGTATATAACATAGCTTATATGCTCGGCTAGTAGTGTCTCACAGCTGATAAGCATATCACATTTGTTTAATTGCTCTGTAACAGATTTCCTTTTTTCTCAATGTATGCACATGAAAAGTGAAATTTTCCTTCTGATTTTGAAAAATTGGAGCAATTTTATGTTTCTGCTCTTAAGATGCCCTTTTATTCCACATTTGCATCAATTTTGCTCTCTTTTGAAGTGCAGTCAGTACCTTTTGTAAAGATGCATTTGTCATGTGTAAATGACTTTTTAGAGAGGAATTTTTTCCTCTGTCCTCACTTAAAATTGCATTTTTTTTTTCTGGCTTTGATTTCTGTGAAACAGGAAAATGATGGTAAGCATTGCTGCTTCCTTACCAGGAGGAAGGATAGTTTTTTCTACACAGTCCTCAGCCTCGGAAGTGGGTGGTGCAGTGAGGATGAAGAGGGAGAAAGACGGGACCAGTTAAGGGTGAGATGCTGGGAGAATGAGGAGTGAACAACTGAGACCAGAAAGGAACTGTGGAAGACTTCAGTCACTGCTGTGATAGACAACTATGGGGATGATGATGTTTATTATTTTGTGACACAGGGTCTCTCCGCGTAGCCATGGTTGTCCAGGAACTCACTGGCTGACCTTGAACTCATAGAGATCCACCAGAATCTGCTTCATAAGTGCTAAGATTAAAAGCGTGCTCCACCATGCCTGGTTTGTTTTTGTTTTGAGATAAGTTCTCACTCTGAAAGTCTGACTGACCTGGAACTTGCCATGTAGCCTAGGCTGGACTAACTCAGCTACTTGCTCCATCTTCCTAGCATCTCACCCTTCACTGGTCCCAGACTCCTCCCTCCCCAGTGAAAAATATCTGCCCCTGCCTCATGAGTGCTGGGATTAAAGAAATTTACCAGCACACCAAATTAAGAATTATTTTGTAATTATTTATTTATTTTTACTTTAGGTACATTGGTATTTTTGACTGAATGTATATCTGTGTGAAGGTGTCAGATCACCTGGAACAGCACTGAGCTGCCATGTGGGTGCTGAGAATTGAACCCAGGTCCTCTAGAAGAGCAGCCAGTGCTCTTAACCATGGAGCCATTTCTCCAGCTCCAAGAATTATTTTAAAAGTTTTTTTTTTTTTTTTTTGGTTTTTCGAGACAGGGTTTCTCTGAATATCTCTGGCTGTCCTGGACTCGCTTTGTAGACCAGGCTGGCCTCGAACTCACAAAGATCCGCCTGCCTCTGCCTCCCAAGTGCTGGGATTAAAGGCGTGCGCCACCACCGCCCGGCTTAAAAGTATTTTTAAAGCAGTTTTTATTTGGCATATAGCATGTCACATCTATTTCTGAAGGACTGTCCAAGGGTAGACAGTCCTGTTCTAATGTTCCATTTCCCTATAATGTTCATATGGTCAGATTTAGGAATGTATGCATTTTCTAAAATGTTGTGTTTGAATGAGAATGGCTCCCATAAGCTCATACATTTAAATACTTGGTCCCCAGTTAGGGGAACTGTTTGGGAAGGATTAGGAGATGTGGCCTTATTGGAGGAGTGTGTCACAGGGGTGGGTTTTGAGGTTTCAGAAGTCTACACTCCTCCAAGTTATCTCTCTTCCACACTCTGCCTCATTATTGTGGATCAAGATTTAAGCTCTCAGCAACTGCTCCAGTGCCCTGCCTTCCTGCCTGCTGCCATGCTCCCTCTCGTGATGGTTATGAACTCTAACCTGCTGGAACAGTGAGCTCCAAATTAAATACTTTCTTTTGTAAGCTGCCTTGGTCATGGTGTTTTATAACAATTTCAAAGTGACTGAGACCCATGCCAATGAGCTGAGGCTATATTTAAAGTAAGCAATTGAATTGTATTTAGGTTACTCCCCCTTCCCCTTTCTAAGCAAACATATTATGGTGATCAAACCACAAAAAAAGACTAGTTAGTCATGATGTCTAAAAATACTATTTTTTGTTGTTATTTTTTAGGACAGTCTCAATATGTATATCAGACTGGCCTTGAACTTGTGGCAATCTTCTTGCCAAAGTCTCCCCAGTGCCATGTACTCAGTAATAATGGTATTTTTGTTTTCTATTCCCTCTAGTGATTCCCAGTTTGAGGGCTCTGGATTCTGTGTTGCTGTCTTCTGGACTGTTAAATGGGCTCCATTAGTTTTCTCCCTTTTAGCTTGTGTCTCTGAGGTTATGATGCCCACTGAAGGCCCCATCGCTGACATTTACCAAGGCATGACTGATTCAGTGAATGATGTTAATGTCACCCAAAGGCGTTCCCACCTTGCTTTACAAGATGTTTCTAAAACCTTGAAAGTGCCAAGGTGCTGCTTAAGGTTTGGGTCATCTTTGGCATTTTTCCGTTTCAAATGCATATATCAGGGATCTCTTTTCTTGAACTATTGAGTCAACCATGGGGCTTTGAGATTTGCTTTCATTCTTCCCAGGAGTCAGGTGCAAGTCCCTGGCTGTGGGACATACCTGGAAGCTGAGCCTGGCTGAACTCAGAAATATTCTTTAACACTGATGTAGCCTAGGGCCTTTCTTTCATGTCTCCACTCTTTCAGATCTTGTTCTTTGTCAGGGCAGTTTTTGGCTCCTCAGGTGAGGGTCATTACATCCCTGGTTAGTTTAGACAAGTCTAAACTCAGCATGACCTTAAGTTCTCAAGCTAAGTCTTTCACAGCTGCTCTCCTTGGTAAGACACAACTAAGTGTCTATGTTATTAGGATAACTGGATTACTGGCTCACTCAATGAAAATTACACTTTGGGAAAAGAGCTGTGCTTGCTTCTGTTATTTAAATAGCCATTTATGCATTTCTTAATTTATTCAATATTTTTGTAATTAGTAGTGAATATACTATATACCAGGGACTGTCCTGGGATTGAGGACAGACACACCAATGATGGATGGAGACAGGAGACATTCTTCCTTTCTTGGTGTTTACTTTCTTGCAGGAGGATAAGATAGTTAACAGACCAACAGATGCTGTCATTTCAGATGCTGGTATGTCATCCGAAGAAAACAGAGCAGGGATAGAAGTTGAGAGCGACTGCAGGTGTGGGGTGGTGACCACCCCAGTAGTGGGGGCCTCTTTGAAGACCAGGAAGCACTGGACTTAGTTTTAATCATGGACTGTGGCTGACGACGTCAGCTGCAGACTTACTCCACCTGTGCTCTGGGTTAGACGTGTCACCTCAGTGCAGCAGTCTCACTTCAGGGTCATTGGCGTGGGAAGGGAAGTGACACTCTTGGCCTGAGAAAGAAAAATGAGCCTGACAGTTTTCCATCGGAGACTTGCTTGATGTTTCTAGTAGCCTCTTCTGTCTTCCCCTTCACTTTTCCACAGTCAGCTCCAGTGTTCTCCTGTTGAAGGGAAAAATGGTTCTCACTTTACTCCAACAGGATGCGGTGTGGTTTTCACGTAACTGCATATGGCGCCAGTGTTACCTTAGAGTGTACTTAGTCTTCCTGGGTGTTCTGCGAGGCCCTTAGTTTATAGGTGAGCATTCTAAGTCAGGGAGATAGGAATAGTAATGAGAGTTACTCATATGTCTTCTGCCAGAGACAGGGGCAGGGTGTTTTACCATACACTAGCCTAGAATCAATCAATCAATCAGTCAATCAATCAATCAATTTCTGTCTCTCTGTCTCCCCCTCCCCCTCCTCTCTTCTCCTCCTCCTCCCGTCTCTGCGGTACATGTATATGTGTACAATGTGTGGAGTCCAGAAATCAATGTCAGGTGTTTCTATCAATTGCTCTCAACCTTATTTTTTTGTGACAGGTTCTCTCAGTGAACCTGGAGCTCTCTGATTCCACTAGGCTGGCTGGTCTTGGAACTCCTGGGATTCTCCTGTATCTGCCACCACGTTGCTGAAGTTATAGGTATTTGGAGTGCAGAGTTTTTATGTGGATGCCTGGGACCGAACTCAGGACCTCCTTATGCAGCGAGCACTATACCAATTGAACATCTCCTTAGTCACTGGCTCTAAATTTCTTTTTTTTTTTTTAAGTTCTATAAAGTCAGGTTTATTGGATACCAGAGGGGAAGAGAAACAGCATGCTCATGCAGAGAGAGAGGAGAAAGAAAGGGACAGAGAGAGTGGGGGAAGGTGGCAGAGAAGGGAGAGAAGAGAATGAGGGGGAGAGGAACAGCGAGAGAGAGAGAGAGAGAGAGAGAGAGAGAGAGAGAGGAAGAGAAAGAGAGAGGAAGAGCACAGGCTCCAGATTTCTTGAGATGAATGTTAGCTGTTCTTTATGTCTTTGAGGAAGTTGAAGTTGGACAGATGAGGCGGCTTATCAATTCACACAAGCATGAAGCATAATGTTCTTCCTGATTCTAAAATATATTTACTTTCCACTAAACTGTAATCATCACCAAAGCAAAGTCAGATGGGGTCATCTGTACTTGATCTTGGATGATGATGTGAAGGCCAGAAGAGCCATGGGGATAGAATTCAAACCCAGGTCCCCAAAATAAATCCCTAGCCAAGAGCATTGGGCATAAAAGTCACACAAATAGAAGTTTAAATCCAGGCTATTGGGCTCACTAGTGGTGTGACTATTGGTTATTCTGAGTCTCAATATTCTAAATGGCAAATGGGCATAATAAATGCCTGTTTCAAAGGGTTATTTGTGACAGTAAAAAAAAAAAACTGTAATTCTGGTTTTGGTGCCTATGAGACTGTCTAGCCATTGTTCTGTCTCACTGTGGCAGGCTTCTGTTCCTCACTAAAATCCACGCTCTGCGTAGCTTTCAGACTTCTCCCAGCCCGGATGGAGCATGTTCAAAGTTGGAATTTTATGGTCCCTGGATGGAAGCGTCGGTGCAGCTTCCTATATTAGACCTACTGAACCAGAACTCCAAGCCTGCTGATACTCCTCATATGACAGTTGCCTCATATGCAAGCCCGTGACTTTTGGAATGCTGAACCATTACGGAGAGTTGAAAATGTGGGGTTTAGTCATCTACTTATGTCTGTCTCTCGCTGTGTTGGCAGTGGAGGGGAAAAGCAGCCATTTTCGTTTTCCTTCAGACTGATCGAAGATGCTAAAAACCTGGATGAAGAGAAGCTTGGTTATTTATATGTCCAATTACAAATTCAGATCAAGTTAGGCAAGAAAAAGGTGATGTGCTGTTGGGAGAGTAACTGGGCTGCGAAATTTACTATGGGACCAGGAAAGGACTGTCTCAAATGAGACATTTAAACTGCAACCTGGAGGGTGAGTGGGAGTTCTGAGATTGCATGTGGGAAGATGAGAGGGAGGGGAAGTAGGAAAGTCTTCTTATAGAAGCTGGTATTTGCACTGTCTCAGAAGTCTAGCTGCTGCAGCAGAAAATGTCTGTATATGCAAAGAACATAAAACATAGGTCAAAATGTGAACAGGACCTGTCTCTGGGTAATGGGATTAGATGTACTTTTAATTTTCTTCTTTGTGTGTGTGTTTAAAAAAAAAATTGTGCCAGGCATGGCGGTGCACGCCTTTTTTTTTTTTTTTTTTTTTTTTTTTTTTTTTTTTTTTTTT
>CAJQZJ010033427.1:996701-1045348 GCA_907164525.1 Lophiomys imhausi
TTTTTTTTTTTTTTTTTTTTTTTTGGTTTTTTGAGACAGGGTTTCTCTGTGTAACAGCTCTGGCTGTCCTGGACTCACTTTGTAGACCAGGCTGGCCTCGAACTCACAATGATCCACCTGCCTCTGCCTCCCAAGTGTTGGGATTTAATCCTAGCACTTGAGGGGCAGAGGCAGGTGGATCTCTGTGGCTTTGAGGCCAACCTGGTCTATAAAGCTAATTTGGGACAGCCAGGGGTACATAGAGAAACCCTGTCTCAAAAAACCAAAACCAAAACAAACAATCAAACGAACAAGACCCCCCCCCCAAACAACCATATTGCTTGTGTAGTTCTTTTGTAATAAATAAAAATTACCTTAAAAAAGTGACCATCGTTAGAGATGTAGTGTAGTTGATAGAATGTTTACCTAACATGAACAAATGAAGCCTTTGGTTCAGTCCCCAGCATGCTGTAAATATGGCATAGTAATGCAGGCCTGTGATGCCAGAACTGTCTCAAAAAGAAAAAAAAAGTTCATAAAAGGAAGGAAGGAAGAAGGAGGAGGAGGAGGAGGAGGAGGAAGAGAGAGAGAGAGAGAGAGAGAGAGAGAGAGAGCGCACTAGCACACAAGGAGAGATTGACTAATTGACTCCAAAAGATCTTCTTGGCTGATTTGGGTTGGTTGGAGAGGTGATGTTCCCAGGCAAAGGAAATGGCTCGGGGACAGCAGCTTGTGTGTTTAAAAAACTGCTAGTCACCAAAAGCTTGTTTTAGCTACAGCCTAGAGTGGGGGTTGGGCGAGCGACGAGACAGGAAAGTAGGCAAGAGATCAAATCCCAGAGGCCTTGTGTCAGCAGGAAGTTTCATGTCCATTCCATGGTCAATGTAGAGTGAATTGATCAGATTTGTGTTTTACAGACATCCTGTGGTGACAGTGTGAGACATTTGGACAGCTGTGCTCACCCAAGTGAGTGACATGGGACAGGCCAGGGAGGTGGTTTTTCTTCCTTCTTTTCTTTCTTTCCTTTCGTTAGAAAGCAAATATATAACTTAAATTTAAAAGATATATATTTGGAGTGTGTGTGTGTGTGTGTGTGTGTGTGTGTGTGTGTTAGAGGACAGTTTGGGGGAGTTGGTCCTCAGCTTCCACCATGTGGGGTGTGAGGTGTGAGGATCTAGCTCAGGTCATCACACTTGGAGAAAGACATCTTTGTGACAAGCACCTTTGCCTGCTGAGTTATCTCACCAGTCCTTCAGCTTTCTTTTTTCTTTTCTTTTTTAAGGCAGCAAATTCAAGAGTATGACCTGAGATTTAGTCTTAGTTGCTTGCTGATTAAATATTAAATTCAAATAATTAGTATGATCAGCCTGATACCAAACAATGGGCTGAGAGGCATCCTTTACATTCTAACTTCTAGTCTAGGGAACCACAGGCCATCCATCCCCTTCCCCTCTCTGCTGGAGTCCTTGCACATCGTCAGATCACAAGAACACCTGTCTACTTCCTACCTTAAGGCAAGATCAGAATGAGACAATGCCTGTTGCATGACTACATCCTCAAACAGCTGAGACAGAAAACGTCAGCATTATTTGGGGCCAACTTTTTATGCAGGTTTTAATTTTGTCTGTTCATTTCAACCAACTCTGAGGTCTCCATGACTACAATAGAGGAACAGAAGGAAAAGAATACTTCTATGTTGGAACACCCTAAATGGTATTGTTTATTGTAAAGTGTGGGTATTTTAAAGGATGCTTTAAAAGGTGTAAATGCTATTCATATGGTGTTCTAAGCCACAGGCAACTTTATGTTCAAGCTGTAGGTGATACAGGAACACACTGAGAAGATACATCAATAAGGGCACTCAAAAAAGACAGGAGATAGATGGAGTTGGGGACAAACACAAGTGAAAAAAGATGTGTATATTCTTAGCTGCCAGAGCTCTCTGTGAACAGTCATGAGGTCAAGTGTGGCCGCAAGTTGATGTCCAAGAGTTTATATGCCAAAAATCTGAGTAAAACAGTCAAGAGAAACTGTGACACTTTGTGGGTCTTTTCTGACAGTGTGGCTAACCTTCCCAGCATCATTAACACAAGATGGCATACACACCTGCCATATACTTTTCCAAAGGGAGCAGATGTGTCTGAGGCTTTTGGAGCTAGAACTGAATTCCAGCTCTTCTTACTATCTGTGGACTTAGGTACCTTCAATGGAATACAGAGCCCACTTGCACGGTTAGTTATAGCGGGAAACCAGGTGGAATTCATCAAGTTCCCAGCAACCTCTCAAAAGTGGTGGTCCTTACTGTCGTTGTTCATACCCGCTGCCATCGAGATCTTGTGTGCGCCTCCACAAGAATTTTGATTTCTGAAGAATACAAAGTAGAAGAATTAGGATGGGGATGAGGGAGGAAGAAAATAAGGGTTGACGTGTAGAAAAATAGGGCTGTGGTTTCCTGTGTTCAAGGAACTGTGATCCCAGGCGCTGAGCAGCATCTGGAAGGATTGGAATCATGCCTTGTATTCAAGGCCATTGTATTTATTTATACAGATGCCAAGTTCTCAGGTTTCTGGCAGATGGGTAAGTTGAGGCCATGTTACCGAGGTGTCCCTGAGTCAGGCTGTTCCACGGCAAGTGGTGGGAGTAGTGCTGGCTGATGCCAGCCCACTGAGTATTTGTCTTGATGTTTGTCAGTGGTGTGGGTCCCCAGCCATTTTTTGGTCCTCCTTTCCTCTCTCCTGGGTTCTGTCCTAGTCAGATGCTCAGCTTCCTCTCAGGTACACAGTCTGTGTCCTATTTTGGTCTCTGCTAAGGAGAGCAAACCTCGGAAAAGGTGAAGTGCTTGCCGACGAAGGGGCCTGTGCCATTTGGAAGCGGGCTCTTAAAATCTGGAAGAAGCGGACTCTTAAAATCTGGAAGAATGACATTTGAACGACAGAGTGATAGACAACAAGTTGACACTTGGGGTCAGAGGACTCTCTCTATCACCTGTGATTAGTATGCAGCAGCTACACTGTCTACTAAGAAGGCTACTCCTTGCCAGAGAAAGAGTTTTAATTTATCTGGGGGCATAAAACATCAGTGGAGTGTTTAGTATAGGGGATACCTACCCCCATTCCTCTTCCTTCCCCCTCCTCCCTTTTGTTCTTATGTATCCCAGGTTAGCTTCTAATTCACTATATGATTAAGTCTGACCTCGAAGGTCCTTCTGCCTCTTATTTTCTAAATGCTGAGATGATAGCCATGTAGAACAACCCCCTAGTTCAGGGGCCGTCATCTGTCTGCTTCCAGCTGGATGCATTTCAGGCTGACCGACTTTATGTGTGGCGCAAGATGCCTGTCTGAGCCATTGTTTGGGTGAGTTCCTTAGCTGACCAGGAATCTCTTACTAGGGACACTCTGTCAGTGCCTTTGTTCTACACCTGAGACACCTTAAAAATGCCTATGTGGTTGGTTTCCTGATATCTGTTATCCCACACAGGCTTGAAGATGATGGAGAAAGTTTATGAGGAGGAAGACAACATAATCAGTAAAAGGAAAACTACAGCAGTGGAGGCGTCTTTCCACAGACTTGGCTGGTTCTTATGACAGGGTAGAAACAGGACCACTATGTAACATTAAAAAAATATCACTTTTGGATGAGTGGAGAGGCCCAGGCCTGTAGTCTCTGCACTCTGGAGGCTGTGGCAGGTGGATTATAAATTTTGAGGTCAACCTGTCCTATATAGAGAGACCCTGTCTTAAACAAAACAAGACATAAAACGATGGCAACAACAACAAAAACCGAAACCAAAAATCTATTTCCTGGGCGCCGTGGAGAGCCTGGGTCAGGATGCATGGAAAGGACACTGGTTGTTGCTCTAGTTCTTAGTCTCCCCAGATCTTCTTATAACAACACCTCGGTTTTCCTTTGGGTCCCTCGCATCTCCCCATGTGGGTAATCTTGCCAGACCTTTGGTTTGGTCTCCTTTTCACCCTAGTGAGGAGAGATCCCTGATTTAGGGCCCGGGGTAGCTGAATCCTGACACCTGGTGCAGGAGAGATGACATCACTGGTGTTTTATTAGTCATACATAGTCACAGCTTTGGGGAGGAGGACACCGTAGGCCACACAGGGCCATGGGGCAGGGGTGGGGCTTGTGCTGGGACTGGGGAAAACCATGAGCATGGACGGGCCTGGGGAAGCAGACTTTGTAGTATGACGTGTGCCTGTGACATATGAGGGTGTGATTGGATTATGTAAATCATGTCACAGGCCAGCAGGGAGGAGGTGAAACCCACACTCAGGAGGAAGCAGGATTATCAAGTGAACTAGGACAAGGAGACTAGTTATTTTCAGGTGTGGTGAGAATTTGAGGTTAGGTTGGTTAAGACCCCCTTCTTATTGCTCCTTAGATAGTATTGGACCTAATTTTATCTTGAGACAAGGTTTCTCTATGTAGCTCTGGTTATCCTGGAACTCTCTATGTAGACGAACTAGCCTCTCACAGAGGTCTGCTAGCCTCCACCTCCCAAGTGCTGGGGTTAAAGGTGTGAGGTACCATGCCCAGTTTTGGGCCTCGTTTGGTTATTTATTTAATTTTACTTTTACTTTTTTTTTTAACTTGTAAATCATAGATAGTTCTGTGTTTCCCACCGTAAAGGCAACCTCTGCTAAACCAACTATGGTGCCTTTCTTTTCTTGCATCTAGGAAGCGTGAAGTTGAGGGGAACAAGGGTGGGACAATGACTGCAGTGTTAGTCCACACAGGGCTATCTTGAAGAAATGCCTGTCCTGAAACCCAGAGCCTTTCCTGGTCCTTGTGTAACCGAACTTTTAAATTATTATTTAACACTTATTTATTACTAAATTCACTTATAACAAACACCAACAATTTCTTAACTATTAATCCTATAAATTCCTACAACCCCTTTAACCTATCCACTAAACCTATTGATAATCATAACAACTACTTTCATACCCTTTTAGAATGATACAGTCTCTGGGGCAGGTCCTCAGTCGTCTGGAAACCAGTCTCGGGGGTAGACTCTTTAACGCACTTAGCAGTCCTTTTTCTGGAATAGCTCAGACGCAGGTTCGTCAGGGTAAATTGGCTATCGAAGTCTCACTTTAAATAAGGCTTGAGGCTTTCTTCTCTCTGGGAGACCTCAGCGTCTGTAGGCCACCTTACTTCCTTCGTATCAGCAACTCTGCCATTCTGCCTCAGTCTTTAAAGCTGGCCACAGTTCCGTTCAGGCCACTGTTCGGACAGGTCAAACCCCTCTAGGCAAAAGCTGAGCCACAGGGTTTAGTCCTTGGCCTTTTGCTGTCTTGCCGAGGCTTTCTCTGCTCACCAGCTTCCTTCTGCCTCAGGGAGATCTGGCCATTGGTCTACCAGAACTTTCTCCAGCAGGACTCTCGGAGCTCTCTCATATCGGGGGCCCTTAGCACGCACCACTCTGGCGTCATCCACTTGTCCTTAAATAGGATCACTCCTTGTTCCACCTGCTTCAGCTTAATTTGGGCTCTGCCCACTTAGCAGTTGAAAGCAATGCCAGGTCATAAAGTCTTTCCTTCTTTCACCTGGCTTCAACCTTGTTTTTCAGTCCAAAGAGACTCCCCTCATTTCACCTGACTTCTTCCATAAGCTGATAAGCTAATTGCTCACAGCAGTTGATCTTCATGCCCCGAATTAAGAGACTGTATCAGAAACTTAGGTATTCACTAAATCTAACTTATATTAACCTATCAGCCCCTTCATCCTTGCTTTTATCTTTTTTTTTTTTTTTTTTTGGTTTTTCAAGGTAGGGTTTCTCTGTGTAACAGTACTGTCTGTCCTGGAACTCAATTTGTAGACCAGACTGGCCTCAAACTCACAGAGATCAGCCTGCCTGTGCCTCCCGAGTGCTCAGAATAAAGGCTTGAGCCACCACGCCCGGCTGGTCCTTGCTCCTTGCTTTTCTATGGCCTGAGCATCATGTCTTTCTTTTGAATATGGGAAGTGTATCATTGGTTAAGTTGCCTGGAGCTGGTTCTGTTGCTTGCAGCAGAAAACCAAGAGTTGCACATTTCTTTGATAAAATGACTGTGAGAGGTGAGTAATTTTAAAAGAATTTTAACATTTATTCTTCAGTGATTTCACACATATATGCAATGCATTTTGATCACATCTACCCCTGTTTACCCTCCTCTATCTCCCAGAATTCCTCCCCAGCACATCTTCTTCCCATCCTCATTATTTCTTCTTCTCTTTTTCCTTCACCCCCTCTCCCTCCTTAGGTTTGATACCTCACTCAGTCCAGTTACTGTTACCAGCATGGACATGGGCCCATTCACTGGAACCACACCCTAAAACCAATTAAGCCTCTGTCACCAACTGCCAATTGCTCCTCAGTTAAGGGATGGGACCTTATGAGCCCCTCCCCCACCCATGCCAGAATGCTGACTGGCTTGATCTTGTACAGGATTTATGAAGGTAGTCACAGTTGCTGTGAGTTCATGAGCGCAACAGCTCTGTCTTGTTCAGAAGACAACATTTTATAGCACTAGTCTCCAATCTCTAGCTCTTACATTCATTCTAACCCCTCATCTATGATGGTCCATGAGTCTTGCTGGTGGTGGGTTAATAGAGATGTCTCATTTAGGAGACTCAACAGGGACTCAACAGTCAGTAATTCTCAGCTCTCTGACCAGTTATGAGTTTCTGCACTAACTGTTGCCAAGTAAAAAATAAAAACCTGGTCAAAGTTGAGATCAGCACCAATCTGTGGGTGTAGCCATTCTTTTGTCTACTTTATTGGGTTGTTTTTCCTACCTACCTACACCACCACTTTCCATTTCAATCACCCAACACTAGGTAGGAGAGACAGAAGGTTAGAGGAGAAAGGAGTTAGACTACTTCCTGCTGATGAGGGGTGTTGAGTTCCTTGGGGCAAATTTGATTTTTGTCAGCAGGATATCTCCAACCAACAACAACATCAGCATCAGCAGAGGGAAAAGCAGATGCTGCAGCCCCTCTCAGGTCTCTATCATTTTTATCCCCTCTAGAGAGTCCCCAGAATTCCAAATGCAAACTCTCTGTATCTGGCAAAGTCACACCGCTGCTAGAGCATGAGGCAAATCATAGCCAGCTGATGTGGACAATCTGAAGCATCTCCATATCCCACACCTGGGACTGAAACAAAAACATATTCCCGTAACATTTCTGTGTTTAAAGAAACCAAAAGTTCTCACTACATATAGACATAAATACTTAGAAGGAGGGAACCTGTGAGCACACTAGCCATGGCTTTTCCAGTATCAGACATGAGTTTCTTCCTGTGGAGCTGGCCTCAAACCCAGACTGAAAGTATTTGGTTACCTTCCTAAGGATTTCCCACACATCCTCATTTTTAGTTCACCTAGCCCCATCCCTCCCTCTCCCAGGAGTTTTTATTCCCACTTCACAGATGAAGGAAATGGAGGCAAAGAGGTGCCAAGATTGTTCAAGTTCACAAAACATGTAAGGGAACATGGGAAAAGTTAAAGAATTAGAATGAGCTTTGTAATCATGAACAGCTCTGCAGCTACTGTCTTAAAAGCAGGAAATAGAGATAAATCTTAAAACTTTGCCAAATAGGAAGAGCATCACTGTGACAAGTTGTCGTCCGCTGGCAACACTTGGTCTACACTTGTTTGGTCATCTGTGGCCCTGTGGAGTCCCTTACAATTCACCCGGAGCTAAGGGGTCTCAGTCCTTGAGTTTTAGAGATTGTTATGAGCAAGGTACCTCATCTCTGTGGAGGCTATAACCAGAGAAGGAAAGGCCATTATCTTTAGCAGGCTCTGGCATTTACAGAAGAGGTTTCTTGAGTGGGAAGGGTGTGTGCCCTTCATAGCTCAGATTATTCAGCCTTTCCTGCAGGCCATCACTTATGCCTGGACTTTGGTGGGCAGTTAGCCGGGCTGAAGAGAGAAAAAGGACTTACAGTGAAGACCTGGGGCTTTCCCAATCACAAATAAGGTCCGGAAAGTTGAGAGCATGGAGGAAAGATGGATAATGTTCTAAAAAGGATTTTGAGGAACACAATTAAATAAAAGCACATCCATAGACATAGGAAGAAAGCCAGGGAGCGGAAGAGCCACTGAAATCAAAGACAGGAGAGAGAATGTGTACAGGAACAGAGACGGTACTACAGCGATGACTTAAAGACAAAAGGTGCCTTTATGCGGTCATCTCAGATAGGCCCTTCTTTCTCCTCTATTTCCTGCCACCTCAGAGCTGAGAGTTGCTTGAGAAGGGAGTGTCGTTGAATAGACCCTGGGAGCAGTAGTGACTCCTTAGATGTTCAGAAGTCACACCTCATGCCAGTGGTCAAGCTTCCTACAGACACAGCAGATCTGGAATATGGGACCATAGGTGGTGGTTGCCCGAGTCCTACTCCCTGGGGAGACACAGCCTAATTCTCTGAGCTTTGAAGTCTGCGGCTCTTGGCAGTGTTGAAGGGTTTCAGCACAGAGGGACCTCTATATAGGAGCCAGCCTGACGGTAGAAAAGATGAAGCTAGGCTAAAATTATCCTGCCCTTATTTCTGCAGCTGAAAGACACACTCTAAGGTCATGTGTATTATGCTGTTAGTCCACCCATGGCTTCAAGCTCTTTGTCAGAATCATTATTTCATCTCAGGAGTGGGTAGGTCCCACATCTGCCTCTGTTAAGAGGGCAACTTTGTTGCACCCTGATTAACAGTGGGTGAGTGTCTCTCCTTCCAGAATTTGCTTCAAGGACCAATAGGACCCCTGTCCTACACGTTGCTACCTTGGAGGGAGTAGGAAGAAGTGCATGTGTCAAGTCACATTGCAAGAGATGAGGCTGAGGAAGCCACAGAGGGAAGCAGATGTTTTCCTACTGTTGGGCTGGATCTTCTAAGGCTTGCTGCTGCTTAGCTTGTTGGCTGAGAGCCCACACTGCCTGAGCTTAATTCCAGCTGTACTAGTTCAAGCCGTCATCCACACACAGTACCTGACTTCTCGGTGCCTTAGCTTTATTATCTGTTCAATGGCAGGCTTAGCTCAGGAGTTTTGATGACTGAGAAAAAAAAAATCCATTCTCTTTAGTTACTTTTCTATAGCTGCGACAAAACACCATTGCCAAGATAGCTCATAGAAGGAAGAGTTTATTTGGGGCTTACAGTTCCAGATTGTTAGAGGTCCGTGATGGTGGAGTGGAAGTAACAGGTGGCTGGCAGCTGGAGCAGCAGCTGAGAGCTCACTTGTCAAACAGCCAACAGGAAGCAGAGAGGACACCGGACATGAATGTGTCTTTTGAAATCTCAAAGCCTTCTCCCAGTGACATACTTCCTCCAGCAAGGCCATAACTCCTAGTCCTCCCCAAACAACCATCAACTAGAGACTATGTATTCAAGGCCCTGAGACTTATAAGGGGCTTTGCATTCAAACCACCATACCATGGGGGGGGAGGGGGGGCAAAACCAAACAACAACAAAAAAAAAACAAAAAAAAATCTAAGCACCATGTTGGCATATAGAAAATACCTAACGTGTATTATTTATTGATTATGATGACTACATAGTTATCTTCAGTACTGCGCCCTTGAATTTTTCTTGATCACCATAGAGATGCTATTAGAATGCTTCTTTAGTGGTGGGGTGCCGAGGAGCAGAAAAAAGACTAAGGATGGCTTGACAAATGTTGACACAAAGTCTTGCTTGACTCTCTGGCACTCTACCCTGTTTTGTGCTTGGATCACATTCAAAGACACGCTCCTGTGGCCAACATTCTTGGAAAGCTGGCTCAAGCTGTACTTGGCTTCATCTTGTTTTGTGGGCAAAAGGCCACATTCCTCAGCTGGACCTGCTTCAAACAAAGTGAAGGGAGAAGGGTGGGCTTGGGCTCCCCAGCCTGTTTCTGGGGACCCTTTTATATGTTCTTCTTAGGCACGATCTTTTGTTGTTCCCATCAGTACCTTCGTTGAGAGAAGGAGCTGAAATGAATTCATCCTAAGGAGTATCTGCCTCAGATGTTACTACTTCGAGGGAATTTAGATTTTGCCATAAGTGAATTTTGAAGTAAACCAACATTAATTGTAGTGGTCAGGCCATGGGAGAAACCATTCTGGGGCTGGGATAGGGCGTGGGGCTCTCTGGACATTCTGGAATACCTTACTTAGGTGGTTAATTACGTTCTGCACCTCGGTCTTCAGATCTCTCCTCTGCAGCTTCTGTAGCTCTAGTTAAGGGCTCCAACTGAACAAGAGAATCTGTTCTCAGGATGCTGAGGAACTGAATCTGGTATGAGGGGAGGCCTCAGCATCTGCCACTCCAAAACCCAACACTACAGGAGAAGCTGTTGAAGTGGAAGGCTATTGAAGTCCCTGTGTGGGGTGGCAAGAGGAGTTCTGAGCCTTTGAAACCTGCTGTAATAATTAAAAGAGTCTGACAATTTTCCTCTACATAGCATTCTTTCAAAAGGAACTTCATCTGATTTATATCATTGTTTTCATTTATATTGCTATCTGCTTGTACATACTGTAAATATGTACAGTCTTAGTATTAGTGACATGAAGAATGGTATGGGATCACACCTGAGGCTCTCTGTTGTTTACTTACCTATTTCAAAGCTTAAGCAGCTTTTTTAAAAAGTTGTTATTATAATGGCTGATTTTATATGTCAACTTAACTGGGAATGTCCATTTAGCTGCTTGAGAATCATAATTTCTAGTAAGTCTGTGCATTAGTCACTTCTTGTCTTCATGACCAAATACTTGATAAAAAGTAGCTTGAGGGAGGAAGGATTGATTTTGACTGATGGTTTGAGGGGACAGATAGCCCCTTGGGTTGGGAAAGGACGTTAGCAGGAGCACTTCATAGCTGTGGTAGTGGGTGCCAGCTCACATTTACATGGATTAGGAAGCAGAGAAAGGTCAGGAAACAAGGGTTCCCCAATGCCACCACCCCACAATGACTCACTCCCTCCAGGTGGGCCCAACCCCTAAAAGTCTACTATCTCTCAAAACAATGATACAGCTGATAGAGTTGGAGACCAATTATCTAAACACAGGATTCTGTAGGGGACACTCTACATTCAAAGCAGAGTGGACTCAGGACGCTTTGGGTGAGAATAGCGTGTGGATTGATGGTCGATTAAAGAAGTTGCCCTTGTTTGGGGAGATGGTGCATACCTTCAGTCCCAGCAATCAGGAGGCAGAGGCAGGCAAATCTGTGCCATCTTTGAGGTCAGCTTGGTTTACACAGTGAGATCATGACACAAATGAACAAGCAAACAAACACAACAAAATGGAGGCAGAGATGAGAAGCTTTTATCCTAGTACCTCATGAGTTTAAGTGAGCCAATAGTTTTGAGCAAGAGCAGTTCCCTCGGCCTCCCTACCTCCTTCAGTTCCATTCCTTCCCTCCCTCCCTACCTCCTTCAGTTCCATTCCTTCCCTCCCTCCCTACCTCCTTCAGTTCCATTCCTTTACTCCCTCCTTTCCCCCCTCCCTCCCTCCGTTACTTCCTTCCTTCCTTCCTTTTTGATTTGGTTTTTTGTTTTGTCTTTTGAGACAGGATCTCATGTAGCCTAGGCTGACCTTGAACATTGATCCTCTTACCTCTTCCTTCCAAAAGTTGGATTTCAGGCATGTGGCACTATGCCCAGCATCAAAAACAGTTTCTAAGTCCACGCCACTATGGTTATTGGAGGAACGATTCTGAGTCCTACAAGATCGGAAGTCACCTGTGTCCTTGGGCTCATAGTAGAAATTACAGTGAAATCTCAGTTGTTTAAAGGTAAAGTCTTTGTGTACTCTTCTATTGTGGTGGTTTGGATAAGAATGTCTCCCCATAGGCTTATATATTAGATTTTAGAATGCTTAGTCATCTGGGAGTGGCACTACTTGAGAAGGATAGGAGGTATGGCCTCCTGGTTGGAGTAAGTGTAGCCTTGTTGAAGGAAGTATGTCACTGTGGGGTGGGTTTTGAGGTTTCAAAAGCCCAAGACCAGGCCCAGTGGCTCTCAATACCTGCTGCCTGCAGATCCGGATGGAGAACTCTCAACTGCATCTCCAGCACCATGTCTGCCTGCATGCTGCCATGTTCCACACCATCATGATAATGGACCAAAACTCTCAAACTGTAAGCCAGCTCCAATCAAGTGATTTCTTTTATAAGAGTTGTCTTGGTGTCTCTTCACGGCAATAGAACACCGACTAAGACACCTCCTAAGAAGATGGCAAGCTTGTTCACAGTAAAGACAACCTCACTCTTTGTT
The DNA here is from genome assembly GCA_907164525.1 of Lophiomys imhausi. Classification (NCBI taxonomy): domain Eukaryota; kingdom Metazoa; phylum Chordata; class Mammalia; order Rodentia; family Muridae; genus Lophiomys; species Lophiomys imhausi. The sequence goes on from CAJQZJ010033427.1 coordinate 1,008,924, forward strand.
TCCTGTGAAGCCAAGTGTGTGCCTTGCCATTTGTTGATGTCCAATAAATATTTGTTAAGTGAATGATGAAAGCTGTGGCTTAACTCCCATGAAGTTTTATTTCAAAGCAGCTTCTCTCAACACCCAGCCCACTGGACCACAATGATGGTGTTCCCCACCGACTTCTCTGTCAGTGTGTACTGAGGGAATGCAAACAAAAAAGTTAATTAGGGAGGCGAGTGGACTTTGAAATGCACTCACATAAGCAAATGTAGGACAGAAGCAAATTTAAATGATTTGCAGAATCATCAGAGGTTATTATCCATGACCCTGTGCTGGCCCAGTTTTTTCAGATAATCAGGTTATAATTGGTATTGGTTCCTTATCCTCTTCAGGACAGAGGAAGAAAGTAGGAGGCTGCTGTGACCATGAAATAAGAGAAAACACAGCCATGAAAACTCAATAATTGTGGTAAGCTGATACAGAAATCAAGAGATAGTATTTTTCTTAGCTGAAGTCTATGCAAATCTACTTACTCTCCACTCCACTCTAGAGGTAAATTAGGATGGGGCAGCACTTCTGTGTGCTGCCCCATCTCCTGAGTAGGGGTTGGGGGTGAAGTGTGGGTGGCATCAGGATTTTTAGGATATTAGTAGTCTGTCATTCCCGGCAGTATAGATAACGTAAGTTTCCCAGCTTTCCCAGGGGAACTCTTGGTTTGTAGCTTTTGCTATTACACAAGGCATCTTTCCCAAATTTTGAGTTGCAGGAGAAAATGGTTCTTCCAGAGATAACTGGAAAAGGATAGGGGATCTTTGCACAGTCTGGGTTAGAGCGCAGGCTTGGAACATAGCTGTTACCAGTCAGGGCCACTCAGAACACCCCGTCTTGGTCAGGATGCAGATTGTAGCACACAGAATAGTAACGAAGGGGTTCAAGAGGACCGTGAACCTAGTTGGATGTTGAGTGAATGGACAGATGGACAGAATGGACAGAGACCACAACTCAAGTGCTCACCCCCTTCTGTCACTTGCAAACATTCCAGTGACCCACCTGCTGTAGTGTCAATAGATGTGATTCACTGCGTTCTGTACTGTGGTCACTGTGGGCTGTGATGGGAGGACAGTAGGTATGAACTCCTCTGATCAGAATTGAAGAGCCGAGTTTTCGTCTTTTTCAGCATGTTGAATTACTTCTTAGTGACCTGACACTTTTGACACACTCTGGAATTCCCATCATGATTGTCATTTAAGGGTTAAAGAACTAAGTTAAAGAATTGAATGGTGGGCTGGGGGCGGTGGCTTGCTCAGTTCTGTAAGGTGCGTGCTTGAGTTTGGGTCTCCAACAGCTGCATAAAGTCTGTACAGAGTATGCCTCTGTAACCCCAGTGCTGTGAAGAAAGTTCATAGGCCCGTCAGTGAAGCCGGATCACAAGCTCCAGGTACAGGAGACACCCTGAGTCAAATAAGGTGGGGGTGACTGAGAAAGACAACAGACATTGACTTCTGGCTTCTTCTACACCCACATATGTACATAGGTATTTGATATAAACACATACCTCTCTCTCTCTCTCTCTCTCACACACACACACACACACACACACACACACACACACACACACAACTTTCTCACCCTGGTGTGCTGCTAAATGCTTGCAGTTCTAGCATGTGGGAGGGTGAGGTAAGAGGACCAGGAATTCAAACTCATCTTTGACTACATGTTGGCATTGAGGCCAAGCTGGGCTACCTGAGATCTTTTCTCAAAAATTGTGTTTTAAATTAATATAGGAGTTATTGGAAAAATTGTTTTTTTTAATAGAAAGCCTTTGAGATACTAAGACAAACATTTAATGAATGAATTTATGTTTGAGACAGGATCTCTTATGTAGCCCTGGTTGGCCTCCAACTCACAGAGATTTGCCTGCCTCTGCCTCCCACAGTGTTGGGATTAAAGGCCTGATCTACCATGCCCATCCTAAGACAAATATTTAAATCCAAGAACCACATAGAAAAGTAGGAAAGATCTAGGGCACCCTGGAAACCTCCTTTATGGTACATCATGGGCTTTAAGGGACCCAAAATTACAGTTGTCCCAAAGGAAGATTGGGCATGAATATGGTACCAGGAGCCAATAACTTGAGTTTGCCTTTCTGCATCTGGCACCTTGTTGCCTAATGGGGTTTCTTTAAAATGCTTCTGCTGCCAGGCAAGGTGATGCATAGCCATGAACTCTGTGAGTTCAAGAGTTCAAAGCCAGCCTGGTCTACAGCGTGAGTCCAGGACAGCCAGGGATACACGGAGGAACCCTGTCTCAAAAAAAAAAAAAAAAAAAAAAGAGCTTCTGCTAAGATGTCACAATTCTGCTCAAAGAGAAACAATGCTTGTCTGTGGCGCATCAGTTCAAATGTCCCACTGCCTCGTGCCACCCTTGCACTACTGGTTTCATTTACTTGCCTTTGGGGCAGAGCTATAGTTGTGTGAAGAAGGCCTAACTACCGTGTTTTGACAAGAAAAATGACACATTGGACAATTTGTTATGGTGGATTTGTTTCAATGATATGTAATATATATAATTCATTCATTAAAATTGAGATGCTTAAGCTGAGTCAGGTTTGCCACAATTCAAGGAGAGCCTGGGATACATAGTAAATTCCATGCTAGTTGGTGCTACAGTGTGTCACTCTGTCTCAACTGAACAGACAAAAATACCATGTATATAACATGGCACATGGTAAATGCACACATAGACACGCATGTAAATGGAGGTGCTTGCAAAGAATACTGGGCTCTGATTCGAAAACCTCGACCCCGAATACCACTACTCATGAAGTCTCAGATAATTATTCTTTTTGGTGTTTTAATTTTCTCCAAAGTCAGTAGTCCTCGGCTGTTTTTTTTTTGTTTTGTTTTTAGTTGTTGTTTTAATCAAATTAGACGATTGTGAGTCTTCTTAAATGCAAAACCCAGAATTCAAATTACTTTCAAAAACGTTTCACCAGGTAACAAACAGATTACATCAGCTTGTGGGTAAGTGTCTCACTCAGCTTTGTGCGCTTACTAAAAGTTGAAAGCAAAGAAAAGCTCTGGATCTTCCCAGAACCTCAGCTAATTCGTGATCCTGCACGTTCGAAGCCAGGATCAGCCCAAGGCTGTACCCAGGGTATCCCCTGGAACTCCTCCCTGGATCACATTTCCTTCCCTCGAGGGAAAATCCAAGAATGATGCTCTTGCCTACTTTTAGGGGGAGGACTGCTTAGGCGCCAGGGATCGCTGGGCTCATGGAGGCAGACAGGAACAAAGTAACACACCCGGCGGAGGAGGCGGGGTGGATGTTTGTGGGGGTCAGGTTGGGGTGAGTGGTCACACCTGCTTCCTTCCATTTTCCAGGGCAAATGGCTTCAGCTGCTTCCCAGCAACAGCAGTTTCATAAAAGCTTTTGAAAAGGTGTCAGCCAATAGCAGGGCGGGGACCCGGCCTAACAGCTGGGGGCCCCACCCCCTCCCTCTGGCTGGAGCAGAGAATTGGCAAGCAGCAGATGGAGCCTCAGTGGGCTCCCAGGGCTCGGCTGCAGTGCCCCCAAGATTCAGGTTTTCTTTCGGCCCCGGTTGCAGAAGAGTCCCTTCCCCCACCCGCCCCAGGCTTGCAGTTTCCTCGGTGGAGTGTGAAACGCGGGATCTCATCCAGGGCAGGCATCCTGTAAAGATTTTGCTCAAATGTTAAATTTGCCTCAAGTCTTCTCCTGTGACATTAATCAAACAGCTGAGCTGGCCCTGTTGGAGCACAGCATTCATTAGAGTCCCCAAGGGACCCCTTTCTTTAGATCTGGGAACTTTCGCCTACAGGAATACAGATATCCGTTCTGCCAGGAAGGCCCCAGGATTGCGGCACTCCGAAGGCCACTCCTGGGCTTTCCCTGAATGTTTCCCGGGATTTGGAAGCCCAATGGCCATCCCCGGGGCTCTGTGACTCTCTCTGGATTCCTATGAACCCTGCAGCAACCAAGTCTCTCGGGGAGCCGCGGCACTGCGTTCTGCATGGAAGTTTCCGAGGACACAGCCATATGGCGCATGTCTAGACTGCTCTGTAAAGTGTTTTCAACTTTCCCTGTGGCAAGTGTCAGTCCCTGGGGGCTGGGAGTGAAAGTCCTCAGGCCCCCTGCCAAGGATTCTTGGCTCCCCTAGCTAATCTCTGCTCCCAGGAAGGAGCTGTTTCCAGAAACCCTTGCTTTTAGTCTCTCTGCGTCCCCCCCCCCCCCAACCAACCGAACGCCTTTCTTGATTTCTAAATACAGCTCGGTTCCAGGAAAAGAAAAGCCCTGTAGCTGTGGCTGCCTGGCCAATGTTTCTAATCCCAGGTGGAAGGAACAATGTGAAGGAAGGCGTGCTTTGGTGGCGCTGTGAAACCTCTGGCTCTGGGATGGAGATCTGAAAATACAGCCAGAGAGGTGGCTACGGATACAAAGATGAATCAACACGTGCGGCTTACAACTCCTTGGCTGTAATGCCGTCTTCCGCTTTAAACTTTTCCGAATTATTTAAAAGAAACTAGAAGCGAAATGAGCCTAATTTCTTCTAGGTAGTTTCATCTTTTCTGCCCCACCCCACCCCCCTTCTCACAGACCATACAGTAAATCCCGAGCACTCGTTGACATTTGAATATATATAACTCCACATTTACCACAGAGATTTGTGAATGTATTGATCCAACTCGTTTATGGTTCCCATGTTGTTCATTTAAAAATTGAGGCACGGCAGCAGGATTGAGTTACTTTTCTGAAGTCACAACTTTTTGCTGTTATTGTTGTCTGCTTGTTTTTATTTTTATTTTTTATTTTTGAGTCAGGGTCGCACCTACAGCCCAGGCTGGCCTAAAAACTATATAGCCCGTGAGAGCTTCGGACTCACCTTGATCCTTCTCAGTTCAGGGAGTACAGGCATCAGCTGCCACAACTGACCCACACACCTGCTTCTCATAGAGGCACAGAGCTTCCTGCCCTGAAAACTCCTCTTAGGCATTTTGGTCATGCTAGCCCAGATTTTGATCTGTGATGAAACACAGAAATGTTCACAACATCTAGAGCAATATCCAAGCATACCTCATCTCCTTTGAGCTTCCATGTCTCCCAGTCAAAGGCTCTAGTTTTCTCCCCTCTCCTCAATTGATTCTACATTCCCCCCCCCCCAATCCTGCTCACTAATAGACCCTGTGACAGAGTAACAGGGGAAGACACAGACAGAAACATTCTAATCTGTTCACCTTTAACAATCTGGAGCCATTCTAGCAGTCATTTGGGCCATCCTTCCCCCGGGGTTACAGTGTCACATTGGATTCTCTGAATTGTAGACATGATACTAGAGCTAGGGGAGCATAGCTATCAGATATGCTCCTTCCTTCCTCCCAGTTCAGTTCAAATCTTTTTAATAGCACACACATGGCTTCTGGCAACAAAGATTGCTAGCCCACTACAGTTATAATCTTAACTGAAGGATGCATATGTTTTTACTGTAGCTTTAAAATTTCGGGAAGATTGACTTGGTGAGGGGTGGTTGCCAACCTTACCTCATTACAGGTACACAGATACAGATAAGGCTTCTTTGCAGTGGGAATCTTAAAGTGTATGTATGTGAGGGAAGATTTTAGTATTGGGAAGACAGTGCATTTTACTTCCATTTTCCACAAGGATGGAAACATATTCTAGGAGCCTCTTTGGAAGGGCTCTCCTTATGTGGTCTGCCCTCTCTGGGCATCTGAGTTTTGATTACAGTTTGTCAGCTAGAGTTCAGCCTTGTTCAGATATCTATTTTAATAATAGCTGGAGGGGGTTCTATTTTTTTTTTCAAGACTAGAGAGAGACTGTTTTGTAAGGAAACCAGTTCCTGGATGTGTTCTGTATTTCCTTCTCCAGAGGAGAGGCTGACTTCAGGGTTGCCCCCTACCAGCCTGGAAATTGCCTGGAGATTCTGTTATTATTCTTTGAGAATTCCATCCGTGTGTGCAATGAAATATGATCATATTCATGTTTGAGCTCCCACCACCAGCTCCCTTTATGTTGCCCTCAGTATGTCCTCCTCCTAACTTCTTTGTCTTTTTCTTCCTGCTCTGCCTCCTCTCCTTTTCCCCCTTTTCCCTCCTCCTCTGGCTCTTCCTTTTCTTTGTTCCTAAGTCACTAAAATCCAATTAGTGATGTCCGTATGTATGTGGGTGTGGAGCCATCCACCAGAATGGGGGAAACCTACCAGTGGCCACACCTTCGGAGACAAAAAAAAAAAAATCTCCTTCCTCCCTAGTGGCCTCAGTAAGGGGTGGAGTGGTGGAGCCTGAAGATCCTCTTCACTATTAATGCAGGGATTCAGGCTGGCTTGATCTAGGGGGTAGGTTTTGTGTGGAGAAACAGCTGGTGTGAGTTCATGAGTGTAACAGCCATGGCATGTCCAGAAGACAGCATTTTGTAGCATCTCTCCCCATTTTCTATCCCTCACATTCTTTGTGCCTCCTCTTCCATGATGTTCGCTGCGTAACCGAGGTGTGGGTGGGTGGATGACGAAGATTGTCTCGGGGATCGTGAAATTGGTTCTCTGGCATGAACCAAGACTTGAATGACCAAGTAAGACAGAAGACCAAGCTACAGAGGAATGAAAAATATCAACTTTATACAAAGAAGGAACTCCCTTCTTGTTTTTGTACTCTCTGGGGACTACTTCTGCATCCAAGGCTAGTCATAGCAGATATTCGTTTGTTTGTGGACCCTGCTGCTAAGGTTGAAGTCTGGCATTACCAGAAAGCCCCTGAGCTCAATGCTAAATGATGGACTCCCTTTTTTCAGTGGGGTTCCCTCCTCTTCCACCTGATCTGGAGGTTCCCAGACTGCCAGACCATACCCTCTATCTGAGAAATGTCACATAGCCCTAAGGGAAGTTACAGGCCCAACCCTTTCTCCTGATAAGGAACCCACCCAGTGATCACCTGAAAACACTTCCCAATGCTAGTGAGATCTCTTGGTGCCTTGGCTTTCAGCCAGTGAACCATGTCTATACCTCTAACTGTTCCTGGAGTTCTTCCCCATCTCCGCTGCTCATGGGATGTAGGTACTGCGGTCCATTTCTTAAGATAGGACCATGCTGCTGCATGTAAATGAAGTGTCCCTGACACTCCTAGCCCCAGGTAACCAAATGGATTCACCCCCCAAATCCCTCCCCACTGCCCAAGGTTTCCTGTTCCATGAAATAAACTCTCGCTCTCTCTTTCTCATTCCTCCAGCATGATTGTCCGAGACTCAGCTGTTTATTTTGGGCTTGGTAAGGAAGAGCTTGTCACTGGATCTGCCTGCCTAGCCAGGCTGGGGGGGGGGGGGAGTTGGGGAGAACGCTGCTGCCACTGCTACCTAGCCAGGCTCATGTCTTGATCACCATCACCAAGTCACCCTATGGCTGCCTCCAAAGCTCCCATGTCTCCTTCACCACCCTGCCGGGAGTTCATCTGCAGCTGCTGGTTGTTGGCTGTTCCTGAAGCTACCACTGGATTTGCCAAGCAGCTTGGCTCAACTCAGGAGCTCCAAACTTCCTGCTGCTGTCTGGTCTAGGACTGGCAGCTTAGCTAAAAGAGCAATAACCTTTTACTGTATGACAGCAAGGTTTAGGGTTGCCGTACCCCTCCTGCTTGCTTAGTTAAAAGAGTTATAATACATGGAGGTGGAGAAAATCCTCCCACCTCTCTGGGGTACCCTGTGGCATGGGTCCTTACCTTCCGGTGGAGGAGGAGCATACACACTTCCAGCTTGGTCCCTGACTAGGCCCGAGCTCTGCCTGAGCCTCACAGGGACAGTTTGTGTTGGGGGAAATGTTGAAGAAGCAATGATTGCCAGTGGTCTTGCCATTGTTTGGAATCTAGACATGATGTGATGGCTCTCCTTCTCTAGCATTTCTGTGCTGCAGCAGAGCTGTACAGTGTGCTGAGTGGAGGGGACGAGGCTGGGTATCGTGACACATGCCTCTCACCCCAGCTCTTAAAAGTTGAGGTAGGAGAATGGAAAGTTTGAGGCCACAGAGAGCTTTAGGGAAGGGTGGTGGTTTGAATAAAAATGGCTCCGATAGGCTCATATCTCTAAATGCTTAGTCACCAGGGAGTGGCAATATTTGAAAGGATTAGGAGGTGTGGCATTGTTGGAGGAAGCCTGTCACCGAGGGTGGGCTTTGAGGTTTTCAAAAGCCCAAGCCAGACCCAGTGTCTCTCTCTTCCTGCTGCCTGTGGATATTGATGTAGAACACCCCAGCTACTTCTCCAGGACCATGCCTGCCTTCGTGCCACCATTAGCTCCACCATGATGACAATGAAATAAATTAGTGAGCACCAATTAATGCTTTGCTTTATAAGACTTGTCTTAGTCTTGGTGTTTCTTCACAGCAAAAGAACACTGACTATGACAGGAAGCTTGAGCCACAAAGTGAGATCCTGTCTCAAAAAACAGCGACAAAAATCAATAAAAACCTGAGCAAAAATGGAGAAGAGGCTGTTGCCCTTCACAGTTCTCTGCAAGATTCACACTCTGGCTCTCATGTCCATCTTGAAAAAAGATTCCATTTTGTATTTATTAAGTTTGACTCAGAGCTGACCTCCAGTTCCAGAACAACAACAAAATGTACCCGACCTTGTATTCCAGCGGTGTTCCCTCGTCATCACCAGACAGCTCACTCTGAGAAAGCACCCAAAAAGTCTAAACAAACTTTCTGATGGTCAAGCTGACCGCGCAGCTGGTTAGTCAGTAACAACGAGCCAATCAGAAATGGACAAGACTAGCTACCCAAATGTCATCCAATCATATGGTAAAGAACCTGCTTCTTTGTCTAAGTCTCTATATAAACTCTACTTTTGGGTCTGGGGGCTCTCAACTGGAACTGCTGTGTCAGTGAGTGTTGAGAGTCCAAGCTCTGAGCTTGAATAAACAACTCTCATGTATTTACATCAGAGTTGGCTCCTAGGTGCTCTTGAGAATTGGGCAGAACACAATATGTCTACTCTCTGTGGCATTGAAGCTTAACTCCCATTCTAGAGTTAACAGAACGCATGAAGGTGAAAACACTCCTGAGGCGTACTTATCAACACCATTTCTGATTGTGGTCCTTTGGCATTCTGGAGAATTATTTGATGTATGCATGGACGTGGACCAGTGGTTTCCAAATAAGACATCAAAGAAAAATTAGCACTGACTACAGAAAAATTAAAGTTCCCCTCAAAACCCAATGCAGTTTGTGTGTATTTCTTCATAGTAATTTTTACTCATCTATAAATGGGTAAAGAATTATCCTTCATTTTGCTCTACTTTATATTTTCTGGCATTAAAATTACCTTTATTTCATAAAATGATAGTGGTAGTAAATATGGTTTTTAATGTTCTTATTTTGAGAAATGAAAGGTTGATGAGTCTGTATTATTAAGTGAGAATTTAGCAAATTTCAGTAGGGTATAGCATACAAATATGCAAATTTTATGGCACAAAGTGTCTCCCAAAGCTAGGTTTGTTAATTGGAATATGTATGATAGATAAGTGAACTAATGTATAAAAGAAAAAAATTACATCAATCACTTTGAAGAAAAGTTGATCAGTCTTTTAGAGGACATAGTCACAAATAAGTTTTCTAATCTAACCTGAATTTCATTAGGTTCCCAGGTCAATTTTCAATTTTGGTCATTGGAAAAATTTCCAGCCAGGGTCAGTGAGGGAGATAGTATAAAAGAGCATGGGTAGACATAGACCCATATCTATGAACAGGCCCAGAACTGCCATGCCAATCACCTTGAGCACCTGCTAATACCCCAGTGATGGTCTTATCAAATCATTGTGTCTTTTGTTCCCATTGTCTTAACAATGCATTTCAGATGGGGCTTCCAGCTGGCAAGTGAAAAGTAAAACAGAATCAGAGCAACAGAAACAAATATATAGAACATTTAGTGAGGACAGAGGCCCAAAGAGACCAATGATTTGCTCAAAGATGGGTGCTGGGAAATGATCACACATTTTAAACATCTCTGCCTATCTGCCAGAAGTCGTAGAACCTGGTATTTTAATCACTGTGAAGAGACACTGTGCCAAGGCAACTTTTCAAAGAGAAAACATTGCCCAGCAGTGGTGGTGCATGCCTTTAATCCCAGCACTTGGCTTCATTACTCTCTGGGCCTTCATTCCAGGTAGAGGCAGGTGGATCTCTGTGAGTTCAAGGCCAGCCTGGTCTATAGAGTTCCAGGATAACCAGGACTACACAGAGAAACCCTGTCTCAAAACAAACAAGCAAAAACCAACAAAAAAATGAGAAAGCATTTAGTTAGGGGATTGTTTATAGTGTCAGAGGGGTTAGTTCATTATCACCACGGCAGACAGTATAGCAGCATGCAGGCAGGTGCTGGAGCAGTAGCTGAGGGCTACATCCAGATCTGTAAGGAGAGAGAGAGAGAGAGAGAGAGAGAGAGAAAGAGAGAAGAGAGGAGACTGGGCTTGGCCTGTGCTTTTGAAACAAGGCCTACCCCTAGTGGCATACTTCCTCCAACAAGGCCACACCTCTTAATCCTTCTAATCCTATCAAACAGATCCACTCCCTGATGATTGGGCATTCAAATAGATGAGCCTGTGGGAGCCATTCTCATTCAAACCACCACACCTGGAGAGGAATAAAGTGCCATTTATTTCACCATTGAGATTTTGATGAGACAAGGAAAGCAGAGTGAAACAGGAGATTTAGTTCTTGTCTTCATGGGAGGTATAGTCTAGTAAGGGTGCCAGAGACAAGAAAAAAGACAAGGGTTAGTACAGCCAACACCTGAGGATGGTTTTCTTCTCCCACACAGTGTTAGTCTATTGTACCAAGCTGAGCATATAGTGTCAACGGGAGTGTGGATCGTGAAGATGTAGAGAGGGTGTCATCCGAACTCATTCAGTTTCATCAGGACCCATGATGACCACATGGGGGTCCCTGTTTTACAGGGAAGGACACACGTGATGCAGAGAGGTTAGTGTTATTTTAGGTCACAGACCTGCTAAGTGACTGATCCAGCATTTATACTCGGACTCAAGGGCCCATGCTCTTCTGTGTCCATTTGTTGCCTATGGAAACAGGGTAGGGAAAAACAATATAAGGTAATGCATGCGCACATGTGTTTCATGTGCACATGTTCCCATGTGGACCTCTGCTTATAGGTTCGCATGTATTGTTTGGGTTGGACCATCATGGCTTTCTACACCAACTGATCCATCTGAAGAGTTCAGAAGCTTATTTTTTATTATTTTTGATTCCTTTGTCTATTAACTATTTCTATCCATCTGTCTACTGATCAGTCCATCCTGTTTTCTTTCTGTCTGGAACCTCTGACTCCTTCGTGCCTTAGGACTGGGCTACTTAGGTTGTACTTCTGCTGTTTATTTTCCTTCTTTTCTCCACCTGGCAGCTTCTGCTTTCTCATGGTCAGACACACTTATCTTCTGTGAAAGGAGGTGCTCCCTCTCTACTTTGTTCATCTCAGTTCGTCGGCATCAGTTGTGCTCCCACTATAGCCAATACTGTGTGGGAGAGCAACCAGCAGCTGGTCAGAGAGCTAGAGCCATTTTTACTGGAAGTTAAGGTCTGCCTGGGAAGGGAAGGAAAAGGCATCTAACACGTTATTTAAAGGTGAGGAAGGAGATATGCACACCTTCCATAGGAAAAGTGGAGGCCATCTTGTTTCTGATTTTGCTTCTGTGTTCCTGCATGGTTAGTATTCATTGCCTTCAGCATTTGGCTCTTTCCTAAATGCAGAAATGCCTTTACCTCAGCTGTTGCTGCCATAACAAATTCCATACAGGCAACAGTGACTTATACAGTTTTGTACTCTAGAGGTTTCACAGGGGTCCTGATGGGTTAACATTAAATTGTTGATTGGGTTGGTTCCTTCCTAAGGCTCCAGGAGAGATCTACTTTCCTGCTCTTTTGGTTCCTTGGGATACATTCAGTTCCCTATGCTTGCAGACTGGATTTCTTGCATCTTTGAGGTGGTTTTTCAGCTTCTAGTGGTAACTATATTCCTTGGTTCTTGGCTTCTTCCTCCATTTCAAAGCCAGAAATAGGGGTCAAGTCTCTGTTAAGGGTTGAATATCCTACCCCTCATCTGTTTTGTCTCTCATCTTTCCTTCTGTCTCATTTTTCTACTTAAAAAATAGATTTAGTGTTATTTTATTTATGTGTGTGTGTGCGCACGCATACACATGTGTGTTTTGCAGGTGCCCATGAAAGTTAGAAAAGGGAAATAGATTTCCCTGGAGCTGAAGTGGAGGCTTTGATCTGCTTGATATGCGTGATAGGAAGCCAACTCTGGGTCCTCTTCAAGAGTAGTAAGGGCTCCTAAGTGCTGAACCACCTTGTCAGTCCCCTGTTATTTTACTTTAAAAAACATATGTTATGTGGCTGGGAAGATGGCTCAGTGGGTAAAGGTGTGTGCTACCAAGCCTAACAACATGAGTTTGAGCCTAAGAACCCACATAGTAGAAGGAAGAAACTGACTCCTGCAAGTTACTGTCTGACCTTCACATGCACCCTGTGGCATATGCACCTCACCCCAATCAAATAAAAGTATAATAAAAAGAACATGTCACTAGAATGTCACTGGCCCAGACAATCCAGGATTGGATTCCCATTTCTAGGCCTTTCACCTTCATCAAATCTGCAAAGTCCCTTTTGCATTGTTGAGTGACACATTCACAGGTCCCAGAGATTAGCTGTGGAGATCACCGGGCCATCTTTCTTCCACCACATCCTGTAAGTGTGTCTTGGCTAACCTACCTTCGCAACCCCTTTTATATCTTGCCTTGTTTCTTCCCTTCCTCCCCATGTCCTCTGTCCTTCTCATGTTTATTTCTTCCTTCAAAAAACAAAGTTTTATTATGTGACAGGGACAGCAGTGGACGCAGTAATAAAGAGACGAGGGCTGAGTTGGTAGAGCACTTGCCTGGCAATGCGTGAAGCTCTGGATCCTGTCTCCAGTGTTGCCTAAACCCAGTGTGGAGGCTCAGGTCTGTAATCCCAGTAGTTGGGTGGTAGAGGCAGGAGAATCAGAAGTTCAAAGTCATCCTTGGTTACAAAGTAAATTTGAGCCTGGAATACATGAGACATTATTGCATCTGTCCGCAAATAGCTTACAATTGGATGGGAGCATTTAATTAAAGTGAAAAATAATGTATTTGAACATGTTTCTAATATATCAAGTTTCTGTAATGTTCCCCTTTACTTGACTCTTCTTATACTCAAAATAGAATAAATAGTGTAACTGAAAACCGAAAAGGCTACACCTGCAGTGACAGTATGCATGCCACTTAGGGGGTACTTGTGAGTCTATGGAAGTGCCCCACAGACTGCAGAGTGGCCTACTGTTTCTTTCATTCCTCTTTTCCAAGAAAAAGATGCTTGATCAGGGAAGTTCATGCAGCCTCAGACCTTGATTCCTTCCTCTCTTGTTTGCTCAGTCTCTGTAGCCAACAGCTTCTTCTCCCCGACTCCAAAAACTCCGCTTTAAAAAAAAAAGAAGACACCATTTTGCTACAGAAGTGGTCCTGGTCAAAGATGAAATCAAGAAAGATAGAGCAAAATTTTGAAAATAAAAACTTTTCAAATCAAAAAAAAAAGGAAAAAAAAAGAAAGTGCTTGCCCTTAAAGCCAAAATCCCTTTCCTCCACAGTGTCAGTTCTTGATACAGTTTATTCCAAGATTTACAGAGTTCTTGTACATTCCAGGTACTTATTTGGTGCTGGGGATACAAAGATGAAATTCTTTCTGTCCTTCACAGCAAAATCTGTTTTTGTGGCTCTGACAAGCCAGCCACGTTGTGCTGTTTGACCCTTTTTAATTTTATTTATTTAAGCCGAACCTTCCCAGTTCATTTGCTGAGAAGATCTTTCCGTTGCTGAACTATTTCTTCTCTCAGTCTTAAGGCACCTGGCTGAATCCTTGGTTCCATTTACTCTAATGTCCTCCAAAAAAAATGACATTCTGGTCAGGTGCTGTGAGCATCAGGAGGCGGAGGCAGGTGGAACTGTGTAAGTTTGGCGGCCAGGGTGGTCTACATAATTTCGTTCCAGGATAGCCAGGGCTACATAATAGAGATACTCCATCTCAAAACAAACAAACAGACAGACAGATAGACAGACAGACAGACAAAACAAAATGACATTCTGCTTGTGTGACAGTGTGGAAAACCTTGACATAATAATACTCTTGACCCTGAAGTCCTCATGTGCAGGGTAGGACCTGCATAATTCCCAGTATCACTAGGAATCTGCTTGAGATGCAATATTTTTAATGTAAGTAATAAAAATATATTGAGAGTTTCTGGTACAAGGATTATCTCCTCCTTAGTCTGTTCTTTGAGGAAAGGAGCAGCCCTGTTCTTGCTGGACCAATAGAGAGAGGGGGAAAGTCATTCCCTCCAGAAAGGTTGGTTTTTAGTCTCAATGCAAGAGGGTTTCAGAGGGCAGGTACAAAGAGCAGAGGGACCGTCTCATGATACTGGGGTCCAGGTGAGATGTCATGGACCTTCTAGCTGGCTCCTCAAAAACAGGAGGAGAAACACATTTACTTTCTCTCTGTGGATGTTCTTAATGATCACGCTCAGTTCTTACCCTTAATGAGGCTATCATTTCCTCTGGGTATATTCACCACTTAGGGATGCAAATTCTTGGACTCCCGTTCTAGCCCTACTGACTTGGAAACCTGGGGTGTTGGGCCTCTCAGCATTTTTTTTTTCTTTTTTTCCGAGACAGGGTTTCTCTGTGTAGCCCTGGCTGTTCTGGACTCACTTTGTAGACCAGGCTGGCCTTGAACTCTGAGATCCACCTGCCTCTACCTCCCTAGTGCTGGGATTAAAGGCGTGCGCCACCACTCCTGGTGGGCCTTTCAGTATTTTAACAAACAAAATTAAAGGTAACGCTTCTTAAAGGTATTGTAGCTAGTGATGCTTAAAAATGAAATGTGAAGCTCTGGCCTCTTGATACCAACCATCTTAAACCGTTTAGGATAGTTAAGAAATACAAACTCCTAGTCATGCAAGTGTGTCATTTTGTTAGCTATTATAACAGTCTATCACAGATATTCTCTAAGCTACTCAGAAATCAAGTTGTTAAGAGACAAGCAACATTTGCTTATCTAAATACAAGAGATAGATAGGGCATCTTCAAAAACCCCAAGAGATCTGCAGAATATGGCATTCAAAGATGTTTTCTTAAATTAAGATTTTTTTGATATCGAGACATGTCAGCTCCTGACAGCACCCCCTATTCTACTCCAAGTAGAAGATGAGCATCGAAGAATCTCCAGTGTGAGATGGTTGAATTAGTGACAAGTCTATCTCTTGACATGAAAAACCCCTTGCTTCAACTGTAGACAGACTGCTGTCCAAAAAGGACAAAACCTAGAAGCAGGTAAGTTGACAGCCTAGCTCTGCCAAGACAGGGTAGGTAAGTCCTTCATTATATAATTCCTGCTCTACAATCAATGTCTGTCAGAGAAACGGGACCAAGAGGCTGAAGATTGATGCTGTAACGTATGGAGAGAAAACGGGAACTGTCCAGGCAGCCACTGATATGTCATTTCTTAGTTTTGGAAGATGCAGGCCCTGCACTTCCTACATAATCAGATATATTTATCCCTCTCAGGTCTCTGAGGTGGTTGAAGAATAGATAGCTAGAGTCTCATAGTTAAATTTTGAGTTGTTTAGGAATCAAGAGGGTGTTCTGGATCTAAGAAGATGTTTTTAAAATTGTGATGCAAGTTAGTATGAAAGCTGAGTCAGATATAGAACTTTAAACTCATGGACATGGTTAGATAGTAGAATGTTAAAGTCAGGGGCCAAATACATATGGACTGGACATTGGGAATGTATGCTAAGCCATTTAACTCTTATAATTGTGGGGTATTTATATCTGTTGTTTTGTATAGTATTTACTGTTATAAGAGAAGGAACCATTTGTTGGACTGAAAGGGGGAGCTGTTGGGAGGAAGAGGGTGGAAGGGTGGGACAGGAGGGGGGAGTAGGGAAGGGATTGTGACTGAGATGTAACTTGAAAAAATAAAAAAAAGTATAAAAAAAACAAACACTCTAGAGGATTTGTTTCACCTTAGGCTTGAGATCCCTTGCTCTAAGCCAAAGTTCAGCTGCCTCCCGATAACAAAGATCCAGGGTCAGTCATGTGCGCCTCTCTCCTCACCCCACACTGATCTCTCTTCAGCTGTTGACTCTTGTCAGTGTTCCTCTTTTCTGACTTCCGGACTGCTTTTCCCACTTTCTCTCTGCCTGACAGTCTCTCTTTCTCTCTCTTTGGCTCTTATTTACTTTAAATGTGGTGACGTCTTCAGGCTCTCCCCTGAGTCCCTCTCTCCTCACCATTGTGGAGGGATTCCATCAGTTGTCATCAACTCTTGGTTTCAAGTAGAGAGCTCCTGCCTTTCCATCTCCTCTTTATCTTCTGTCGCGACAGAGCACAGTATAGGTTTTACCAGCCCAGAGCTGCCCTTCCGTCTGGTCTCTCAGCATTTGCAGATAGTTCTCAAAGGACACAGTATGCTCATTCTCACCTCCCCATGTTCTGCTGTTCTGAACTCAGTCCTCCCCCCCACCAAGTCAAGTCCCGTCGATTCAGCCCCCTCGAATCTCTGTAGTTGGTCCCTTGGCCTCAAGTCTGTTGTCTTACTTGGCTTCTCACCCTCTCTTACCTTTGAATTTGTGGTAACTTCACCTTGCTCCAACTCCTCTCAACTCAGTATCTTCTCAAAACATAGATTTGAGGATCAGAAGGACTCCCACTTTCTTAGGGAGATTGTTCACTGCTTGCCAGACACTTCAGACACTCTAGGCTCTGTACTTTATTACCCAGGCCATTCCTTAGCCTTGAGTCCTCCATCTCAGTCATTTTTGATGGTCAGAATCTACCTGCAGCCTTCAGTATACAGGAAGAAGATACCTCCTCTCTCCTTGGCCTCCCAGTTGGAAGTTTTCTTTCTCTACTCCCTCCTGTTTCTGTTTCTATAGTGATTTGAACACTTTGCTCACACATGTGCTCATTAGCTACCTGAATCTCCGTCCCTTCCTCCAATCATCTGCCAATGACAAGGATATCTTTTCCTTCGGCACCACCTGAAGCACATAGTAGGCCCTCAACAGTGGCTTGTTATATTGACCCCACAGTGTTGAAATGGGGGTAAGATTTTAGGCAGCAGCAAAATGATGGTAGGAGCATCTATGGAGACAGGAGGAGCCTGACAGGTCACCCGGGGTTTGTCTCTAGGGTCAGGGCTGGTCACAGCCTTTTGGAGCGAGGCTTGACTGAGGAGTATTAGCTTATGGGAAGGAAGGATGGTTCCCTAGACATCCGAATCAGTCACTTCTTGCCCTCCGCATCCTACCGTCTCCCTCCCACTCTCCGGAAGGCCTGTGCTTGAGATCCCTTCCCCTTATTAGCCGTGCTTGTTGAGCATCCCCAGCTGCAGCTTCCTTTGGTCGCTCCGCGCCTCTCCCACTGTTTATTTCCTTGCCACCCCCACCCCCTGTGGTTGTAAACAGAGCCAGTGACTGTCAGCCTGGGGCTTGTGCAGTGAACCGATCACATGCATCCTCTAGAATCCTGCGAAGGGCCTTCCGTGCTGCTCAGGCAGCTCTGGGCACTGACCCAAGCTAGCCAGAAGGTTGGGCTCCTGACCACCGGAATGGAACTTCACAGACAGCAGCATCACACGGTACACTCTCTCTGCTCCTCTGAACCTCCCTTTTGATCCTGTTCTTGACAGCACAAGCCCCTGGTGACCCTTTCTGCATGTGGCAGAGGGAACAGTCTGGCTTGTCTCTGCACAGGGTGACAAAGGACACCAAACACTTCCTGCCAAATTTCCATCTATGTCTAATATTTTCCTCATCTTCTAAAAAGCTGGAGCTGTGCTTGACACGAACCGCCTGGCCATTCTAAATCCGAAGTCTAAATGACTTTTCTAGTTATGCGGAAGGGGAGACCGAGACCCTTGAAGCTAGGCCAGGAATGTGGGGCTGTGTCCCCTCTCTCCGCATGTCACCAGAGTCAGTGCTCCGGGCTTGGTGTGATTCTCAGCAGAAAGCAGACCACCCTGTCCCAGGTTGGTGACCTCAGCCACACCCTGGTGCTCTCTGCTCCTGGCTGAACCAGCAGAGCCACCAGCTCCTCAGAGGTAGCGCTTGTGTTCAAGCCATCAGCGGAGAGAGCCACACAAGCATTGCCATCCTGCGGGAGCCTGCGGTCCTCCCCCAACTGCGTGGCTGCGCATCATCTGTCAGAGTGCCCCTCTCCCCTCCCTCTGCCTCCCCGCCCCCTCCCCTGCGCTCGCTTGCTCTTTCCATTTTCATGAGATGCAAAGCCTGGCGCGGAGCAGAGCCCTCCAGGCAGCATGCTGCAGGAGCTCTTCTAGTGGCCCGAGGTGAGGCGGCCACGGTCCGCCACCCTCACCCATGTGCCAGGAGAGGGCTGACTGTCACTCAGGGCTTCACCAAGCCATGCCCAGCTGGGGCTGACACCAGCCACATCTTTCCAGCTGGCGCTACCCATCACCAGACAGGTAAGAGAGAGAGCAGCTGTTTCTCACAGGGCCTGACGGGTCCCTGGACGGGCCAGCTGAGTCTTTCTGGACGAAGCAAGAGGGACAACAGAGAGCAGAAAGGCACTTCGCTTCTGTCATAATCTCCACTTATTTTCTCTCAGAGATTCTCGGAAGAGGGCAAGCCTGTTACCCTGGCCCAGAGTATAGGCTGCTCTTCCTAGTTAGTAGAAGATGAACTGTAAATTCTCTTTCTTTTCTTTCTTTTCTTTTTTCTATTTGTCTCTACCTCAACTCCTCAGGACCCCCGAAGTCTGCTTTCTGTCAGACAAGGATCCTGTTTCTGGCCTCAGATTTCTTGCGGGGAGGGGGAGGGTCCCTGAAAATATTGTCAGTTGATGACTGGTCGGTGCCTCGGGTCCTTATTTTTAGTTCCATTCATGTCTCGCTCAGCTGTTGTTTGGAATGGGTCGCCTGCACAGCAGCCTGGCTTGCACATAGCATCTGTCTTGTTTCTAGTCAGCCAAGCAGGTCGGCTCTGCTGGTGACTAACACTAGTGACACATTCCAGAGCAAAGGGACTCACAATGACCATGAGTTGGGGGGAAAGTAAAATGCTTCAGAGTGTACCAATTCCTAACAGGCAAGTTAAGGGCACATATACCACCTACAAGAGGTGATAGGTCCCTGGCATGGTAGCTGGTTGATTCTTCTATTATTTTGGGGGAGGGGCAGTGAGTGTTGTATTAGGGGAAGGAGGGGAGTGCTGTATTGGAGAGGTTGTTATTTTTTTTTTCTGTGTTAGAACTGCTTGACATCCATCCATCCACTGTCTGACCATGTACTGAAGACTGAAGGTCCTGATTGCTCTGACTTTGGGAGGCTTCTATCTGCAGCAATGTAGGAAAGCTTAACCTAGCCTGCAACTTGGTTTAAGTTTTTTTCTTACAGATTTGAAAACCTTTAGGGTTTTCTTAGAGGGTACAGGGAGGAAGTAGGAGTGTAAGTGTGATAACTATTAGTGATTCAGAAAAGTTAAACCTCTGAAAACAGGCAACATAGTATTGTGCTGAAGGCATCTAGTATTATTCTATTGAAAATCACCCTAGTCCATGAGCCATCCATGTAGTAGTCCAGTCTTTATGAGTTGTTGTCTCTCAGCTCACTCTCCAAGTAGGCTTCCTGGAAGAAGGTTGTGGCCTGGTGGGAATGCGTGAGAGGGAGAAAACTTTACCTGGCTTTACACCTCAGTTCTGCCAGGCTGAGGCAAATGCTCCTGGCTGTCAGACCCTTTAGCTTTATTTTATTCCTATTATTATTTTGGTTGTTTTTTTTTTTTGAGACAGGGTTTCTCTGTATATCCCGTGATTGTCTTGGACTCAGTTTGTAGACCAGGTTGGCCTTGAACTCACAGAGATCCACCTGTCTTTGCCTCCCAAATGCTGGGATTAAAGGCGTGTACCACCATGCCTGGCTCCTATTAATTTTTTTTAACATAGGATTAAGTACTTTTCCTGTTGCTGTAATAAAATACTTGACAAAAGCGACCTGAAGGAAGGGTTTATTTTGGCTCACAGTTTGAGGGTGCAATTAATTATGGTAAGGAAGACATGACTGCATTAATATGAAGCAGCTGGTCACATTGTGTTTGCAGTAGATAGCAGAGGGAGATGAATGTGGGTGGTCAGCCCACTCTGTCATTTTTATTCTGTCTGGGATACCAGCCCGTAGAATGATGCCACCCACAGTGAGAGCAGGGCTTTTCTACCTCAAGTAACCCAGTCCAGACATGCCCAGAGGTTCATCTCCTAGGTGATTTTAGATCTTGTCAAGTTGACAATATTATTCATCACTGTGACTAACACACAAAAGGAATGTATGAAAATGCATACAGATTCTGTTTATTAAGCCTCCTGCAAATGGTGGCAAAGTCTTTCATGGGTCAGTGAACTCCGACCTGGAGATGGGTCCTTAGCCACAGTAGGCATATTATGAATGCCAGGTTCTCATAGGAGATGCTCAAGTGTATGGCTGGCTGGTTAAGCAGAACGTGCTTTATGAAAACCCCTCTTCCCAAAACTGTGGATGTCGACGATGGGCCAACAGTTGGACGTGCAGAGAATGTGCTGGCAGGGTGAGAAAGACTCTGGTGATCATGGATTGCAGACTTCCTAGAGCTGTTAGCTGAATTTCCTGTGGTTCTTCACTCAGAGACACTTTGGTAATCTGGAAGATGGGAGCAATCACGAGTGTCCAGCTATTTCTGAAGGTTTTTGTGAGATCCAGCTAGACGGAATGACATACAATAGCCTCCTGAGATGAAGATGTACTGAGAATCGTTGCTAGGAACTTTCCCTTCATTATGAGGCTTAATCTCCAACGTCTTGGGAGATAAGATAAAGCTCAGTGAGGTGATCAAGTTCGGTTGGGAAGTGGAAGCACTTTATAGATCTCGACTGTCTTAACACAAGTCAAAGATCTGTGATGTGTAATCATTTTGCAGTGGCCAATATTTTTCCTGACTTATTGGGATTGAAGCCAGGATCTCATTCGTGCTGGTCCAGCATTCTACCTGAGTGAGCTACATCCTTAGAGGTAAAATATTTTTCCTATGGGTCCTATTTTGTAGTTTCTCATACTTTCTTCATCCAAACACCTACACCGCTGGGGATGCTGACAAGACCCCATGCCCTGCTCTATTACTTGTAGGTTTTTTTCTACTATCCAGAAATGCCAGCCC
The DNA here is from genome assembly GCA_907164525.1 of Lophiomys imhausi. Taxonomy (NCBI): domain Eukaryota; kingdom Metazoa; phylum Chordata; class Mammalia; order Rodentia; family Muridae; genus Lophiomys; species Lophiomys imhausi. The sequence goes on from CAJQZJ010033427.1 coordinate 1,030,208, forward strand.
TCTCCTCAGGGTCTTTGTCCATGTTCTCTGCTGTAGCTTCCAATAGTCTTTTGAAGTTTTCAATAAGAGATTCTAGGAGGAAGAGTGTCTTGAAAAAGCTAAGTGGCTTAAGGTGGATGGATGCCTTGCCAAGCCCTTGCCTGACAAAGCAAAGTGTCGGTGAGAATTTGCATAGCATCTCTGTACATCAAGGTGCACCCCCACAGCCCCATCCTCCTCTCACCCCCCCCCCACCAGTGCCATCACTAATGTGAGCCAGGTATCTACCTGGAAGTGAGGCACCTCAGGGAGAGCGTTCATTTCCCAGGGGGCTCTGGATTCAGGAGCACACCCAGAAGGCGAAGCATCTACAGGGTCCCAGTCTGCAGAGCAATATTTCCTGTGAATACAGCTGTGGCACACCCCTATTTTACATTCCAGGCTCTGGTGACTGTGGATTTCCGCTCTGCTGATCCAGGTGGTTGGCTAGGATGATATTGGAAGGGAGGACAGGAAAGCCACTGTCTGAAGGCAGTAAAATAGAGGGTTAGAAGGAGTTAATTTTATAATCAGTGTGTGTGTGTGTGTGTACATGTGTATATGTGTATGTATGTGTGTGCATAAGTGTGTATGTCTATGTGTGTATATGTGTGTGTGTGTATGTGTGTTTGTTTAAACAGTTTCTGCCTACACTGTGGACCCCAATGGCAAATGGTAAGGCTTTTGTTACTATCTAAGAAGGAAAAGAAATTATTGATGTGGGACTGATAGACAGGAGGACAGAGTCACATTTCGACTGTGGCATACCCCTACCTACCCACAGGCCCTGAGAGCCAGGTCCCTGGTCCCTCATCCTGTCCCCACTGCACTTTCCCTGCTCTAGCCCCCACCTCTGCCTTATCTGATGTGATACTTATCATGGGATTTCACTTTCTCTTGAGAATGACTAGGTTATAATCCATGTCTGATTTCACGTGTCCAGGAATTCTTGTACAGCGACATAGGAAGTTGGGCTTGTCTCAGTAACTTTAATCTCATAAATTAAAAAGAAAAAAAAAAAGAGCAAGATCCTATAGGTAAGGTGAGCCTGTCGTTAATAGGCAGGACCAGAGCTTGATCCGTGTCAATGATGCCAGAAAGCCTGGCCAGCATCCTGCTCTGGACCAAGACATGGTCTCACCTGCCTTGCTGCTTACAGGCTCAGGTCATTTTGACACTGTAGCATTATTTTGGTTTCAGGTGCCATGCCAAGTTTAAGGGACATACAGGTGGAAATATCTTTTACCTATGTAAAGTACAGAGGTAACACAGTGTGTCCACATGTGGCACATTGCTTGGCAAAAGAGTATGTGTATCAGGTATCACTTGAATGGAGGTATGAGTAAATAAATAGGTTCCTGTATCTTTGATGAGCTTATAGTCTTACAAGAAGGGGAGAATTGCAGGTACCCCCCCCACACACACTCTGTGCCAGGTATAATGAGGTAGACAAATATTGCCAGGAGCTTGAAGGGTATGGAGGGCACTTGCTGCACTGGGTTGGGCAAAGGGGGCTTCCTGAAGTTCAATTTGAAGGATGAGTTGGGTTGGGCAAGTCAAGAGAATTCTAGGCAGATGGACTGGAACAAAGAAGGTCTAAGGACACAGAGCCCTGAGCTGAGAGAGTGGGGACTATGGGAGTGTTGCAGTTCGAAGCTCAAGCTAGGGGAGTGACAGGCAGTTCACAGGGGAGGCAAGACCCAGGTCTGAGGGACCTTGTTCAATAAGGTCTTCATTAAGCGTGAACCTTATGCTTAAGCTATGGGGTTTTATAAGCTGGGAGGAGAAGGGAGCATAATCATATTTGGGACTTAAACATGTGATTATGGCTCCAGAATAGAGCTGAGTTTAAGGCCACAGACTGGGTTGCAGAGAGCAGATGCTGAGAGGACATCAGCTGGGACCATGAGGACATGAGTCAGGGTAGTGTAGTAGGGATGCAAGGCAGGAGAGAGATTTGAAAACTATGAAAGAAATTTAATCAGCATGATTTGATAATTGGTTAAAGACAGGAGCTGAGAGGAAAGGAGTTACCTCTAATTACTTCTCTATTTTTGGCTTGAATTACTCAGTAGATGGTGGTATCAAAACCTGATCTCACCAATGCCAGAGGGAGCAAAGGGCTATGTGGGTAGGAGAGGGGGTGGCAGGAGAGGTTGGCAGATAATATAGGTCGGGAAAAGGGGATGTGATTGTTTGGGTTGTAGGTATATATTTGTATTTGATGTACCTGTGGGCTACCAGTGGACTGTGTCTAGCAATCCATGGGTTAGAGAAGTCTACCTGACGGGGAGAGGGTGCCAGAGTTGGAGAAATGGTCAGCGCACCCAAAGGCAGTGAGTGAGGGTGAGATTGCCCAGGCCGAGTGCAAAAGCAGCAGGGCCGAAAGTCAAGGTCAGAAAGGAAACATCATGGGATGGGCAGAGGAGGGCCAGCCAAAGACCTACGGAGAAGGGCTGCCATAAGACTGTTAGCTATCCAATTAATGCTCACATTCTCCTAATTGTCTCATCAAATTTTAATCATTTATGACTGGAATTGGGACATGCTAGAAGGTCTGTGTATTGCATTAAAAAAAAGTAAACGTTGAAAAATTGTTCAAGAGATGGGATTGTATAACCATTTCTCTCAATTTTTGTGTCATTTTCTCAGTGTTCCTAGTTTTAGGAGCCCCAAAGGAGCATTTTCAGACTTAGGGACCAAAGCTTCTGTAGTTCAATTTTAAAATTCCTTTCTAGACACATTTAGAAAGGCGAGTACAAAGACAAGAGAATAAAAAGGATAGAAAGAAGAAAAGGCTGCGGCGAGTAGCTAGGAGACAAATGGAGTTTCAAGAGGGACAAAAAGAAACAAGAAAAGCAGCAAAGACCAGAGGCTCTTAAATCCTCAAAAATATATTATCTTATACATTTTGTTTTGCCTTGGTGAGCAAGTGGTAAAAAACGAATCTTTACATAATAACATTCCATTTCTTTAGCAACTTTCCCCAAATAGCTTATTAAATACTTGAGCAGACAACATCTAGGTAATTCCTCTGTGTCAAGCAGGGAAGTAATAGGAATCTAATTCCCATTTACAGTTAGTTGGTGAAACATTGTTGATAAGGGCTGACAGTAACATACAAGTGCTTCACAATTAAGGGCCACTTGCTACCTGTCAAGCATCGTGGAAAACACTCTACGCTGTTACCTCACTTAACCCTGGTAGCAAGCCTGTGACACTGGTTTGATTGCTGCCTTTATTGTATCCCACAATGATTATATGACGCCCAGATTGAATTGCTGGCCCACAGTCATAAGTCTGAAAGCAATGTGATGGAAACTCTGGGCTACCAAATTCACTGGACTTGCCCTTTGTTCTCTATAGTCTCCACTGAATTGATAATCTTACTTTTTTTCTTAATATACTTGCTCACTGGTAAAATTCTATTTAAAGGAAAGCCACAGTCACCTCCAAATATAATAACAGAAGACCATGTGCTGGAACTTACAAAATACCCCCAGAATTTTTCACTTTTTTAAAAAAATATATATTCACCCTGGAAAATAGACAGGGCAGGTGTGTTCATTTGAGTTTTATGATGCGAATTTTGGGAGTGTGGCGAGTATTGAGATGAAGGTATCTTTTAGCTCCTGGTCCTCTTGTCTCCCCTTCCCAAGGGCTGATCTTATGGATGAGTACCAGGATGGCTCAGAGGGAAAACTGAAGTTCAAGAATTCTTGCCATTGTCAGTTGTCGAGCACAGTTGTTAGTGCAGCAGAGCTAGTTAACAAGAGTGGCACACAGCAACCTTTTGTTCTGTACTTCTGTGTCCCCTGCACACCTACCTCCTGGGTTCTCAGCATTAGCTGCTGACCTTCTCCCTGACCCCTGATGTCCCTTATGGGAGCCCAGGAAGGTTATTACAAATTAAGTATCTGGATACTGGTGCTGAGGAGGCTGATGCTGCTAAGGCTCAGAGGGATGAACGTGAGATGCATGTTTTCCTTGTTTTAAAGTAGAATTTTGGGTCAGGTGTCCTCTTTCTGTCCTGCCCTTCCCTATGTCCTTCTAATCTCCATGGAAACCCCAAATCAATGTAGCATACGTTGATTCGGGTTTCTACTGTTACTAGGAAGCTGAGCAGTGGAAAATGCTTTTAAAAGATTTGTGGGAGAGCTTGAGCATGCTGACCAGCATTCAAATCTGGTACCCAAATGACTTTCATTGAAAGCTTTGGAAATGGTGCTATCTTGGGTGGTATGTTGGATAAATAAATACACAGCAGGCATTTGGCCATGACCTTCTTCTGTTGTGGCTTTTAAAAATATTATAGTGCAGATTTTAATTCCTTTTATCTTCAATTTAATTATATTCTTGGGCCTGTGTGGCAATGCCAGGTGCCCTCTTTGCTCCTGATTAATTCTACCTTGCACAGAGCAGGCAGGCTGTTGAGATATTTTAGAAAAACCTGTACCGGCGTTACTGTCCCCCAAAGGCATCAGCATTCTGATGACTTCAGTCCTGACTAGGAGGAGACTGTAGAAGTCTTAACATATTTCTGCCATAAGGAAGTGTTGGTGATTTTTTTTCTTTTCCTTTTTTTCCCCCCAAAATTTCAATAAGGGCTGGCAAGATGGCACTTGTCACCAGCCTAGATGAGCTGAGTTTGATTCCTGGGACCTCCGTGGTGGCAGGAAAGAACTACCTCCTGCAACTTGCCCTCTGTCCGCCACCTATGTGCTGTGGTGTGTGTGCATACCACCTCCCCCAAAGTAAATGAATAAAATAAAACAAATTTAAAGGAACTCATAAATGACAGCCAGAGTATTGAACACCTACACTATATGAACCAATGTGAGTTGGGAGCAAAGGGAGTCAGTAATAGAGATTGTCTTCCTGGAGTGGAAATCAATTTGGGAGGACTGGAAACAGCAAATGAAATGGATCAACTAGACTGGGGTGCAGGCTGTCAGAATCATATGGCAAGGTGGCGGGACTGGTATGGAGGCGCTCCTTTAGTGGAAATCATTCAAAAAGTGCTCAGAAGAGGAGCTTTTATCTCAGAGGTAATGGAGTTGGCAAAGGAGCTGGGAGCTGGGAGGCAGATACAGGGTAGGACACTCTGAGTGGAGGGAGCAGGTGCACGGGTGTGTATGTATGTATTTGAGAGAGCAATAAAACCAGATAGAAGAGCAGGACCAGCTCATTGTCAGGCAAATAGAGGAGCTGCAACTGAGCCCATTAAAGATTACTATACAGATGATCTGCTTATGGCGTCTGTTCAGTGGGTAACTGAGGTTTGTGGGTGGGCGGGGGAGGAGCGGGGCAGGGAGCTGAATAACCTCTGTGCCAACGGATGGGAGGGGGATGAAGCTAAGGAATAATTCAGAAACACAATGATCAGATTGAAACACTAATTTAGCAAGAGGAATGAAGAAGATGCCAGAAATATCTGCACTTGTTACCCCAGGGGTGAGGGCGCAGTGACGTCATGAGCAAACAGGGAGCCCTGCGGGAAGGTGGGGGGCTGAGAGCAAGGTTGCTGGGGATACCTGGAGCCTGTGGGCCTGAGGTGCATGTAGCTGGGCAGCAGAGCCCTATTTTTGCAGCCCTAATTTCAGAGAGGTGCAGACTGGTCTGTGCCTGGTAAGGTGGTTCCTGAAGGGAGCGCTGTAAAACAGAAAGTGCGGAGGGGATGTTGGGTCATTCATGGAGCCAGATCAAGGCTGGTCAGTCACAGCTTTCTCGGGACGGGGTGGGGGGAATGGACCACCAGACATTGGGGCCAGTTTTCAGCCAGACTGTCAGGAACAGTAGCCACAAAAGCTTGGCATTAGCAGCCAAGGGAACACAAGAGTCCAAGTGGGTGAATTTTGGCCTCCTGGAACTGCAAATTTCTTGTCCTTTCCCGCCTCCTTCATCCAGGAAAGAAACCCATTGTAGAATGCTTAACTTTGGAGCCAGCTTAATTTTTTTCCCCTGGAGTTTTTGCTGTTGTCTTGAGACAAGCTTCCTCTGTAGTCCAGGCTAGCCTCAATCTTGTGGCTCTTCTGTCCCAGCCTCTCTAGTGCTGAAATGACACCTCATTTCCCTCAGGCGTTCTTCACACATTTGTCTCATTGGAAGCTTATGGTAAAGCCTTTCTATAGACAGGACCACGTAAGGTTCGCACTTCACAGATTGGGTATTCTATGGTTCCACATTAGTGCTTAGGGCTGTTTTTGTAGAAATTTTTGGAATGGTTTTGATTTTCTTCTTTTCTTAATGTTTTCCATGTCCTTTTCTCTTATCCCTCTGTTCTTTCTATGTTTCTATCTTTCCTTTAATACTTTATTAATCACCCAAAACATTTGACTTATTGACTGCATTGTTTCTCTAAGGCTAATTGAAGATTCTGATGTCTGGTTAGTATTGATCAGCTCCTGCCCCAGACCGGGACCCATCTGCAGCCCCATCTCCTCTCTCTAGTGCCTTTCCTTCCTGGGTATTGGACAACAGGAAACTCTGAGGAAACCTTGCCCAATATTAGCCCTGGTGGGGAAGAGTCCAATGATGACATCACCTTCGTGTTAGAGGGAGGGACATGACAGCACCAGATTAGACACCAGACACCAGCTCTGCTAATTAGAAATGAATTGTCTGTTTTTCCACCTGTGAAAGGGGCTGATAAAAATGTCGGCTTTGTAAATTTGTTGGGAGAATTAAGTTGACACAGTGCAATGCCAGGGACAGTGTCCAGCACACACAAAATGACCCTTAAATATTAGCTCGGTGGATTCATCTCGGGGTGTAAACATCTTGGGGGAGAGAGGTATTCATCCATGGCATTTTTTTTTCTTATGGTCCAAAATAGCAGCAAAGGGTCTAGAAAGTGAAAAATTCCCTTTCAGCTTAACTTTGAATTCTAGCTAGCGTCATATTTCAAGACATCTTACTTGGTGACACAAAGTCGCCTTTGCCTGACAGAGGGATAATGTGGACATTATTGGGGAGGAGGCAGTGAGTTGCTGCTGCAGGAGCAACAGCAGGATTCCCGTTTTGTCTTAATGCCAAGAACATTCATTCCACTGTCAGAACATGGGTCACGCACCAGCAGATACGCCCAGAGACCGTGTCCCAGCATGACGTGGGAGCAGACGTTCCCCTGTGAGAGTCATAAGAGACATTTTGGTCCTTGTGCTGTCACTGTGTTACTTTGAGAGAGAAACTTTATCACAGCTGGCCTCAGCTTTCTCCAGCCTCGTGGGTGCTGTCCCATCAACCTAAGTTTGCTTTAAACACTTAAAAAAGGTTAAACAAGCTGGGCCTGAAGGCATAGGGTTATAACCCTAGCTATTCAGGAGACTGAGAGAGATAGCAGTTTCAAGCCAGCCTCGGCCACTTAAGGAGATCCTGTTTAAAAACAAAACAAAAGTAAGAAGAGGGGCTGGGAATGTAGCTCAGTGGTAGAGCACTTGCCTAGCATAATGCAAGGCCCTTGGTTCAACCCCCAGCATTGAACAACAAGGCAAATAAATGGGATCGGTTGCTTCTATTCTAAACCCACCACTTTGTATGGAAATGCCTTCTAACTTCTGGCTTGAGAAATGACTTGCCACAAAGGCCTGGTGTATTTGGAGCTGGTTCCTGTTGCCACAAAGGCCTGGTGTATTTGGAGCTGGTTCCTGAACAGGTATGGGAACAGCCTTAGAGACTCAGAGTGTAATGAAGAAGAGCAGGCAAGCTTTAACGCAGAGGAGTTTGCAGACTTTATGGTCCCACTCGTAGTTTCTGCCGCCAAAGGTTTCTGCATGGGGCCTGAGCAGTGGCATGCCCAACATGCTCCCAGGTGATGCTCAGATTGCTGGTCTGGGAGCCACTTTCAGAGAAGTAGGCCAAACAGGAAAAATCTTCCTTCTGCCTGCAGAAGCAGGCAGAGTGAAGATCTATGTGGGTATAGAGGTTTGGAAATAAAATTGGGGGGGGGGGAGATAGGCACACAGAGATGATGAGCAGATAGGGCAGAACAAAGGAAAAAGTCTCACTCCATCACAAATGCAAGTCGGGTGGAAGTTGCTAGGTGATGGATGAGGGAGAGAGGTGAGTTTCTGCTGTAGGAAAAACCAGGTGAGAGGCAAGAGCTTGGGATTGGAAATCTGCACTGTTCCAAGGGGGCAGAGGAGGTGGAAGTTTTTCATTAAGGAGTGGGGAAGCGGTGTGGTTGGTCCTGGTGGGGTGGGTGGGTAGGAGGTGGAAATAGGCTAGGGGAGAGGTTCCTCTGTTGACTAAGGGGACAGCTGAGCCTTGGCAGAGAGGGGTAATTTCAGGGCTGTGTGGTTTGGCTTGGGAGTGCCGTGCAGTAGAATTAGGAGAAAGGGGGTGGAATTTAGATGTGCGACCTGCCCTGTAGCTTTCTCACTCTGCATTTATCACATCACATCACACCCAGCAAGACAGGCCCCCTCCTCCTGGCTCATTAGGAGATTTGATTCGGCTTGGCTCCTGCTGTCAGCAGCTGTCTGGGGCAAGATCTTTATGCTCCCCACTCCCCAGCGCAGCCACCAGCCTCCAGCCTCCCCAGCCAGCAGCGGAGCTCATTAGGAAAGCACCCTTCCCTGGATTTTTCAGCTACTTGGTGGCCTGAAAAGAGTTAATACCTACTCTTGGCTGTGGGGCAGAGCAGCTGCTGTGGGCTGGGGAGAGATTTCTCCCTGAGCTGCAGCCAAAGGAGCTGCAGGTTAGTGAGGCCGAAGGAGGAAGGTGCAGGATGCGTGCCAGGTCAGCTCTGCTTGGGGGCACCTCCTGCGTCCTGCCAATGAGGATGGGCATGCAGACTGTGCCCGGGAGCTGAGCTGCCGCCTGCTGGGTGTAGGCTGCTTCAGTATTTACAGGATGTGACCAGCAGAGAGAAGAGCCTTTGGGGCCGCTTGCTGCCTGGCTGAAGTGGTGGGAGGTGTGTTGTGCGTGCTTGCATGCTTATGTATATGTGTATGCATGCTTAAGCCTATGTGTTCCTGCAAACATGCCTTTCACTTGCCAAGGATTTCTCTGCTAAAAGAAAGATCTACTCTTTCCACAGAGCTCCTTAACCCACAGCCTCTCTGACCATCCACTTGGCAAAGACCTGCTGGCCATGAGGACTAGTCAGCGACAGTAAGTAAATGTTGCCTCTGTCTTTCTCCTTCCTCGCTGGGGTGTTGGAAAGCTGGTTGCATTATACATATTTAATTAATCTTCCTCTTCATGCATATTGATGGCTTTCTCCCTGCGGGGCTTAGTTTCTTTTCCCTTCTTTATAAATCTTTGCTTTTTTGCTCTTGTGCCCCCCTCTCCACCTTGAATGTCATCTTTTTCAACGATGTCTGCTCCAGTCACTTGTGACTTGGTGCTCACTTCCAAGGATACATGCACTATGAGGGTAGAGGGGGGCACATCACATCTTTGAACATTCCAGGCTCTGGGTAACCCCTTGTCTGTCCCCTATAAGTCAGTTTAGGGTTGAATGGGATAAGAACCCTAAGGGTTCTGGATCCTGGAATGGACAAGGCAGCTGGGATAGAGGGTCCAGCTGGTTCTCATTTGTGAATCCAAAGCTGACCTCACTCAAGGGGTGATTTGGGAGGTGCTGGATGTGGGGCGTGGAGAGAGGAGATAACTGGATAGTACCAGCAAGCCAATGTGGGCTGACAGCAAGAAGGGGAAGGAAGAGCAGCAGGCAGGGAAGAGAGCCCAGTTGTCCTCTGCCTTAAAAGACCTTGCCTGTGGTATATATGGGTATATATCTCTAGTCTGCCTAGCTGAAGACTAATGAAGGCCCCTGGCAAGATCTCCCCCCTCCCCTGGGGACATAGTCTATAAGCAAGAGGAAATGAAGCGTAGGTGCCCCATACATGCTTTCTGGAGACCCTTAGAGCTGTAAAGGGTTTTGATAGCCTGACTTCTGGAAAGCAGGTGCAAACCCAGTTAGGACAATGATTAAGGAAATGTCCCCCTGTTGTCAGAGAACATGACCCAGTGGGATGAGCCTTTATATAAAACCTGATTTTTGTTGCTTTTCCATTTTCTTTTTTTCAGTGTTAATAAAGTCATCCTTCTATTTTGCTAGTGATATAATTATTCTGAAAGTGATTTTAAAAAGTATTTGTGAAATGTTCGGGGTAATACCAAACCAATTTACATGGTGCAGTCACACAGGATTCTTATCTGTCTAAATTAGGTTTCTTTTAAAACGGATTCTACATTTGGTGGCAGGGTTCCCCAAGGGAACCTTTTATGGATAGGTAGGCAGCTCTCTTTTGTGGGAACAATGGTCTGAAACACTGCCAATGACACCCATGGGAAGGAGAGGCTACAAGCCAATCAGCCTTCAGCCTCTGTATCCCCTTCCCCCATTCCCAAGTCTTCCCTGTTTTGGGCTAAGAATGGGCCAGGCTGTGGAAGGCTCACCTGCTTATGAGCTAGAAAGAGTGACTTGCATATTCATTTCTTCAGCCTGTGTTTGGGATCCCTGCCAAAAAGCATGCCCTGTGGTGAGGGGTGTGGTGTCATATGGCTTACTTCCAAGTCCCATCGACCCCCCTCCTTGCTCCCTTTTTCTCAAACTCTGGTTTATTTCCACCTGGGACAGGTGTCCTTCAAGGGAGGTGGGAACCAGAGCAGCATCCAATCGGATTATTTTGGAGCAAGTGCTGGCCTCTCCTCTCTAGTCCCTTCTGGGCTGGTCACTTGGGCATCAGTCTAGTGAGATAAAGAGAACAGTTAAGTTTTGGTTTGCCAGGCCTGTGCTTCCCTAAGGGTACATGTCCCAGTTTTGGTTGATGGCCAGTTCTTGGGGAAGTAGGAACTTCTGACCAACAGTCTGCCATGTGAAGCTGCATGACATTTGTTCCTGTCTGTCTTTGATTGTCTGCCCTTGCTGAGACTGAACTGATGTTTGTGGGGGCTGTGGGGAAGTATTTGGGTGGTGGAGAGCCATTGGCATGGTGTGTCTTGCAGACAGATGTGAGAGGGTGAACCCTCTTACAGCAGACTCTTTGATTTTAGGTGAGAGGACGTGAGAGGGTAAACCTCTGAACCCCGCAGTCTTATTCCCTGCCCTGACGTCCCTGCAAACCAGCCCAAGGGGTAACCATAAGCGGATGCCTGTATGGCTGCCTTACTGATGCCACGCAGGTAATGAATTCATGACCTGTCTTCTTGTCCCTGCCCCTCTCTTCTGTGCTCCACCTTCTGGACTCTCCTCTCTCCTGCTGTTAAGCTCTAGGTGGTCCTCTTGTGCTAGCTCTGCTGTGCCTCCAGTGCGCACTGCACTGTTCTTGGAGTGATGCTTCTTAACAAGTTATAGCCTTGCAAGTAGGACCTGCCTTAGTTCTGTGTCCTTCTGGTGACCTGGTAGAATCTCTTGGTGATGACTTTTTTTTTTTTTTTTTTTGGTTTTTCGAGACAGGGTTTCTCTGTTTAACAGTTCTGGCTGTCCTGGACTCGCTTTGTAGACCAGGCTGGCCTCGAACTCGCAAAGATCCGCCTGCCTCTGCCTCCCAAGTGCTGGGATTAAAGGCGTGCGCCACCACCGCCCGGCGGTGATGACTTTTAGGGTAGGTTAATGGGCTGCGCACGAACTTGTAAGAAACTCCATGAGTTACTGGGACAGGGGTTTATAGAGAAAAGGTGAGAAAACGATCCCCCCATTTTTCTCTTCTCCTTCGCTTTCTCTCCTCCTTTTCTCTTCCTCCTTTCGTTCTACTCTCCCTCCCTTTCCTTCCATTCCTTCCTTCTGCCCTGTCTTCCTTCCTTCCTAAATTTTTTGTTCCTTCTTTCCTTCCTTCCTTCCTTCCTTCCTTCCTTCCTGCCTTCTGCTCTTCATTTTGTCATATCTTCCTTTCTTCCTCCCTTCCTCTCTCCCTCCTTCTCTCTCTTCGCTTCTTACGCCTGTGTCTGCTCCCATCATTTCCTACCTAGCTAAGGAGATTGTGATCCAGGTCTTGACTAGAAAGGTAGAAAACCATTTTTGTCCCAAAGTAAATTTGCTTTTGTGAACTATGTGATTGACTCAGAGTTGTCTCGGGGGCCAGCCTTTGAAGTAGCCTGTGCCAAACCTTGGTGTATAAAAGCTGGTGTGGATGTATCACTTTCTGAGAGTGCTGTTTGCTGCTTTTGAGGGCAGTGGCCTGACAGTTTTCATGACTGATGACCGTAAGGCACCAGAGAGAGCCGCAGGTTGTTGGGGCCTCATCTATGGTACAGCCTGAGCAGGGTGTTTGCTGGAATTCGCAACAGTGATGATTCAAAGGGCTTTTAATCAGTTGCCTGAATAGCCTAGTGCTGGATACCCTGTGATTAGTAAGAGTGAATGGACACAGAAGATGCTCTTTATTTCAGGAGAGAGAATGGCTGTTGCAACTGTTTTGAAATGCCACAAAATAGATGGAGGCACAGTGCCACTCACCTGGGAGGAGAGGTAGGGGCAGGGACCTGCAGGCTGATTTCCTGCAGGAGAGGATATTTCTGGAAACTTGGATGCTCCATCTCCAAGGGATTCTGCAGAGATGTGCTGTGGAATACAAATGTCCATCTCTGCCAAGTACAATACCATCTCAGTAGACAAATGTCAGATAAGATTTCTGTGAACAAAGACAATGAGCAAGCCAGGGAATGGAAATCCATTTGAAGTGAATGGAAGTGATTGAATTGGATGACCTCTAACTCCCTTATCTAGTTTTAGGGTTTGTGAAAAAAGTGGGAAAGGAAAACAGGCCAGAAGGACTTGCTTTCATTGTGTGAGGACGGGATGTTGTAGGACCATTTCCATGGCAATATCTATTATGTTTCACACAGCAATCCCTTTTGTAAGTCAGACTGATGTCCTGGTCTGATTATGCCATTTTTTCCCTCCACTTACTTTTACCTTCAATGTGAGGAACTGTCATGGTTAAAGGTCAGAGGTTAGCATCCTTCTGTTGTCATGAGCCTGAGAGTAAATATTTTGAGCTTTGCTGAAGGCTGCTGTACAGTCGGTCAGTGTTGCAACTACCTAACTTTGCCCTTGAAGTTGAAGGCATTTTTAGACAATATGTGAACAAATGGTGGTGTTGTGTTCCTATAAAACTATGTACACAGACACCTCACAGGACTGTCGTTTGCCACCCCTGGATGAAGGTGAATAGGGCAATTTAAACAAGCAGAAGAACTGTCAAAGGGGATAGACACTAGCAGTCCATTGTGGGCATCAGCCATGGCTCTTCCACTCCTGCTGGTCCATAGCCGTATGTGTACGTACAGCCTGACTCAGTGAGATGAGCTGAGAGAAACTGATTGGGACAAAACCCCCCACTATGTGCTCTGACTCTCTGTTGTGCACCCCTGCATTTTGAGGCACCCCTCTCCACTGCGTGCCAGCCCTGCTTTCATGGCTTTATAGTTAGGGGCTGCCACTACCACCAACCCTGCAACTTTACCCTCCTAGTCGGAAAGCAAAATGTAGATTGTTATTTTGTAACTGCTGTGTTTCCTCTCCCACCAGAGAATCCTAATTTAGAAATTCTCCCAAGATAATGACCTTCATTGACTTACCATCAACTTGCCATGTCAGCTTTAAAAAGCCTTCAGCCCTTAGGGGAAGGGCAGAGGAAGAGCCCCACACCTATTATTACCATTCCTAGAGTGGGATAAGGTGTGAGCACAGCCCTTGCCTCTATTCTTTCTGATGGACTCTTCAAGGGCCAACTGGGGTGGGGAGGGCAGCAGGTCCAGGGGCCCTTCATGGAGCTGGCAGTTGTGGTCATGACAGCGCCCTTCCTTCTGCCCCCATTTGCTGCAGGAACAAAGGCATGAGGACTCGACTGGGGTGCCTGTCACACAAATCAGACTCCTGTAGCGACTTCACAGCCATTCTTCCTGACAAACCCAATCGTGCTCTCAAGTGAGTAGTAGTACGGGGCCGCCTTGCATTCCTGGGCACCCATACTGAGGGGATGTCCTTGGGACCTTTTTCTCTAGTGAGTTGTTGACCAGATAAACCACAGTCAATAAATTCTGGTCTCTTGGCAACTCTTTTCTGGCTCCTGTTGTGAGTGACAGAAAGGCATAGCTCAGATGGGGACCTTCATTTCCCTAAGAAACAGTATCACCCACTGTGTCTGAAGCTGTGGACAGGGGAAGGGTACTTCTTCATTCTACTTACCTGTCAGCCTGAGCTCTCAATGGAAATAAGCATCCAAAGTTACTCTAAAAATATGCTTAGATTCAGATCATCTGGATTCATCACCTACCCTGCTCAGGCACACTGATGCCACCTTGGTTCACCCTTGCTCACCTCTGTAAGGGGCATTGCTGACTCCATTCCACGAGGTGAAGATTTTGAGCTGAGCTTAACTCCTTTGTGTCTAAGACCAGGCCCCGCTCCCTCCCATCACCTTGACATCTCGAAATCACATAGCTACACACCTGTATTATTCAGAGCAGAAGTAATGTATGGGATTCTCTGAATACCCATCCAGGGTGATTCTTTCTTCTGGTGTCGGGGAAGCAAACCCACAGACTCATGCTAGGTAAACACTTCATCTCTAAGCCGTAGCCACCGCACACCCCTCTTCCCCCCGACAGAGGTTTCCTCAGCTATTGCTTGAAAATACACCAAATTACAAGGAGTAGAATTTCACGAATCCAGGTATGGAATATGCATTTGCTCTCCACCAATCCAAGGAGTCCTGGGCAATCTGAGAGGTGGTTGTGGGAGAGGAGATGTGTCAGAACCACTCAGAGAAATGCTGTTGCTCCCTTAGGAGACTCTCCACAGAAGAAGCGACGAGGTGGGCAGATTCCTTTGATGTGCTTCTCTCCCATAAGTGTAAGTAGAATTCAGGTTGCATCACGCGGAAGCAAAACATCCATGTGGCAAAAGATGCAGCGAACGCTTCCTAGGTTCAGGACACTGTGCTGGGACCCCAGCCCTCTGTAGTCCTGCATATAGTAGGAGGAGCAGAGGGATGAGAAAACTGGTATTTTAAATGTAGTGGGATTGGCCTTCCTTCTTGTCCCAAGAGGCCCCAGGTCCTCAGTCATTTTATTATACTATGTTATATTACACTTACGTTTATCAGATCTATGATCTCCTTGTTGACTCGTCTTGGTTACTGGATACTGGGTTGGTCATGGTGGAGTCCC
>CAJQZJ010033427.1:1052641-1064874 GCA_907164525.1 Lophiomys imhausi
ACACACACACACACACACACACACACACACACACACACACACACACAGTTTATATATACACAAATAAAATAGAGGTCACTTAAGTAAATGTGTGAGATTTAATTAGCATCACAATTGCTTGCTAGTAAATATAACTGGCAATAGAAACCGTTGTCTCATGGATGACATAGAGGAATATTCTGACCCTGATGTGATTCTCACTACAAAATTCAAATCAGTGGCTTTTGCACTGATTTTGGCTTCTCTGGTAGCTTATGTACTTAGCTTGTACAAATACATTTTCCTGTTCCTGCCCTTGGCTCGACTTTGGGTCCTACTCAATGGGTTATTTTCTCCCATTGATCAGGAATGCAAGAGGACACTGGTCTTTAAGAGAACACTTTGGTAAACACAGTGCTTAAAATAAATATTTTTTTCTTGTTCGTTTTGTGTTTTCCCAAGCCTGGGAACTGAGCGAGGCTCAAGTCCACCCTTGATGCCAGCTAAATCGGGAATGCTGGACCTTGAACTGTTACCTAAGCCACCCTCCCTTCTGCACCAGCTGCACTGCTCATTCATGGTGACCCAATTTCTCCTCTTATGTAAGCACCCTGCACGAAAGAACCAGAGGGAGAAAGCCAGCAGCCGGCAGCATGTGCGGCCACGGCATGTTCTTGGAGGTTCTGTGGCTGTTCAAAAGGATGCCAGTATCCTGCCCACTGTTCCAGGAATCCTGGACACATTCCTGTCCCTTCCTACTGCTGGCAAGACACCAAATTCAAAAACTTCAGACCCTTGACTCCTGGGAGAGTTATTCAAAGAAAACCCAAGTGAGATTCAGGTGAAAGCACTAGCAGGCAGAGCCCCCCTCCTCTTCCTCTCCTGTTTTTCTGAACGGTTCACTGCCCTCTGCTGCCTTTAGTTGGCCAGGACTGCATTTAGCATTATCATTGAGTTCTGGCTCATGGCCCCACCAGAACATGGGAATAACAGTCACTGACATGCACTGAGTACTCCCTGCTCATCAGTCCGGCTCTGCATGTTACCTGTGTGTATGAACACATCACAGTCCCCTTACTTAACCCTGTGGAGGAGGAGCTGCTGGCATCTGCATTTTATAGCCACAAGAACCAAAGAACAGAGAGGTCGCACCTCTCTGTACACTAGCTCACACCAAACGCTATGTGTCAGAACCAGGACCCAGGAGCTTCGGGGTTTGGAGATAAGTCTCCCAAAATGTGTAGGAGCTCAGGAGGAAGGATCTAGAGCAGGGTTCAGGATCAGAGCTCCGGTCTCCCTCAGTTTGTGTGTAGAGTACACAGGCCCCCAACATCAGCAGCACAGCTAATGCAAACATGGCCACCCTTAGAGATGAGAGCAGATCCTGCCGAGCTGTTCAGTGATCGATCAACACTCTGCATTTGGAACCGATGGCAGTTTGTGGACAAACAGAAGGCAGGAAAGAGAGTCCTGCCCAAGGAAAAGTGAATGATGGAAGAGCAGGGAGAAAAATGGTGAAAGACAAGAAACAGCAGGGGGTGGGGGTGAAAGCATGCTGAGAAGCTGGTGAAGAGCTTGCTGGGAGGAGGATGGGGAGGTAGGGGAAAGGATGTGAATAAGAAGAAAAATATGTCACTGCTCATGTCCCCAAGTAATTCACTTGCTAGGTCACATCAGCAAGAGGTGTGGACCAGGCCTGGAGCAAGTGCTCTATACTGAGACTCCTGCTACCTCCTACCACCTGCTAGTGACAGGAGGGGGGCTCCTGAAGCCATGGTGCTCTCCCTAACCCCCTCTGCAACAACTCACTTCTTTGTTCCAGGGTGGAACTTCTCTTTGCTCAGTGACCCTCCATGGCCTGCCTGCACTGACACCTGCTCTGAGACTATAAAAGGAGAGGGGGAGGCCGTGGCTGAGAGTGAGTGGGTAAAGTGGGTGAGCTGAGGGGCCCTGAGGGCAGGTGCATATGCACAGGCCTTTGCGATTGTTGTTGCTACAGTCTGTTCTTGTTGCTTCTCAGGTCCAGACCCCAGGAGAGTCCGTGGGAACAGGGCCATTCTTTCTCTTTTCATGGCCTCTCAAACTCTCCCTTGAAATGTCCGACAAATCCAAAGTTCCATAAAGGCCTGGGTTTATTCCTTATTGCTCCCTCTGATCCAATCCTGAACTGTATGCAACCATTCAATTTGAGGCCCGGAAGAGCACAGTCTATTACTAAGGACACTTGTGGTCCCTGGCCAAAGGCTGGGAAAGATACCTGGGAAGGTACGTTAGCATACTGAGAAGGACAAATGAGCTCTCTCTCAGTGAAAGAGCCACTGACTGTCGGTGTTGCAGGATGGAAAGAATTTAGGTAGATTCCAGGCTCTTGGTGGTACCTAATAGCTTCAGTTCTCACCATAGAAAAGGTGATGGGAGGTGTCCTCCAGCTGGGCAAGCCCCAAGTCTATGAGCCAAATGGCACCTTTGCAGGGCTGTGACACACATATGCTCAGTATATTTGCCTGACTGGGGTTACCATTTATCTCTGCTTTAGAGAAAGTGGTCATTGGAGAGGAGAGGGTGTTCTGACGTCACCCAGATGTGTAAGCAAATGTACCTTGCTCCTTTTACTGGCTTAGTGACCACAGGCAGTTCTACTCTCAGATCTCACATTCCTTTTGTAAACCAGGCCTCTCTAAGGGCTAGCACTGTTGACTGCTCGTAGTGAGTACTAGGCATTTTTACATGGATGGCTTCATTTGATTTGTTAACAGGCCAGTGCCCCGAGTCCTGGCACGATTTCCAGTTCACAAATAATATTTCCATCCTTGGCTTCAAGACATTAGGGTACTTTTACAAGGCCACATGGGATTCAAAACCAGACCCCAGAGCCAGGTGTGGTGGCGCACGCCTTTAATCCCAGCACTTGGGAGGCAGAGGCAGGCGGAACATTGTGAGTTCGAGGCCAGCCTGGTCTACAAAGCGAGTCCAGGACAGCTAGAGCTGTTACACAGAGAAATCCTGTCTCGAAAAACAAAACAAAACAAAACAAAAAAAAAGTCATCTTCTTTAGCCGGGCGGTGGTGGCGCACGCCTTTAATCCCAGCACTTGGGAGGCAGAGGCAGGCGGATCTTTGCGAGTTCGAGGCCAGCCTGGTCTACAAAGCGAGTCCAGGACAGCCAGAGCTGTTAAACAGAGAAACCCTGTCTCGAAAAACCAAAAAAAAAAAAAAAAAAAAAACCAGAGCCCATGTCTTTGTCCCCCTCAGTTTATACATATGTGTGTAGATACACAAACACTTGTGTGCACATGCAACTGGAGCTCAGGGGTCTTTTGTCAGGAGCTATCCACCTTGATTTTTGAAACAGAGTCTCTCCTTGACATGGAAGTTGTCTAGTAGGCTGGGCTAGCTGGCCAGCCTTTGTTTTGTTTTATGTAGACTCTGAGGACCTGAAACTTGTCCCCATGCTTGTGCAGCAAGCACGGTATTTATGTTTGTAGCTCTAGAGCCTCTTCCTAATTGATGTAACGATGCTTAGGGTTCATAAAGTTAGGGTGACTGTAACCTAGAGTGAGCCCTCTGTGAGTGGCAGTGATGGAGCTGAGGGGCAGCGAGGAGGTGGAGTGACGGTCGGGGTCAGGAGCAGAGGTCAGCTAAGAGCCACATCTGTGGAGGGCAGGCCTGAGTTGGCATGGGGACACAGAGAGCAGTAATTCCACCTGGGAAAGGTCTTCAAATCTACACTCCTTCTACAGTGAGGACGGTGAGACTGGTCAAGCTGAATGTGGTGTGTAAAGTCATACATAGTAGGCTTGGCTGTGCTCAGAATTGCTCAACTCAAGTGAGGTCTGTGCTGTTTCCACTTGGGGGGTCGGCTTGGTAGTCTTCTCTAAGCTTTAGTTTCTTTCTTTGCTTTTTCCCTTCTCCCCACCCCCTCCTTCTTCTTCCCTCTCTCTCCCTCTCATCCCATTTAGCTTAGACTAGTCTCAAACTCACTATGTGGCTGAGAATGACCTTGACTTCCTGATTGTCTTGCCTCCATCTCGCTTGTGCTGGGATGATGGAATTACAGACATGTACCACCACATCCAGTTTCATGTGCTGCTGGAGACTGGAACCCAGGCTTTGTGCATGCAAGAGTAGCACTCTACCTGCTGAGCCAAACTACCAGCTCCTTTAGTATCTCCTTATGGAAAATGTGGGGTGCTATCTATTACTGATCAGCATTGGTGTGGAAATAAATTCAGCTGGGGTTTTGTAAAATCTTGAGCAAAAAGCCTGAGATACAGTGAATAAAGTTCTGTGACCCGGCTCCTAAATGAATAAAAATTAAAACACTGCCTTTCATAACCCCATCACCTCCCACAATGACTCAGGAACTCCGTCTGCTTCCCACCCTAAGCTAGAGGTCCCCTGTACTGCTACACACCCTTTCTCACTGTCATAGTTCTCTGCTCAGGCCACTTTCCTGCGTTCTCTTCAAGCCTTTCTTTAACTCCCCTTACTCAACAAGTCTTTTCTGACCAGATCAACATTTAAACGTACTCAAAACCATCTTGAAAGAAAACAGGAAAACTTCTCTGATCTCATGGTTCCTTTTAACTATGCTGTCTACTTTGCATTTCCTTTTTTTCCTTTCCCAAATCTCTTTCGAGAGACATCTGAATGAAGGTTTACCACTTCCTCTTCTCCATTCGTCGCTGTACCCACCGCAGCACAACCAAGACCACATCACATCTCCAACACTGTTCAAACCAATGATTAATTGCAGCATCCAGAGGCCCTTCTTCCTCTCTCCAGCTTGACCTCTGGGAGACATTGCGCACAATGGCCACTTCCTCCATCATGCAGAGTTCTGTCTCCTGCCCCTTTGTAGTGTTGTGGAGCCCCTCCATCTCTTTGGCTCGCTTACAGGTCTCTCTGTGTGTGCCTGTCTCTGTGAGGCCCAGTGAGTTATATCTATTTTCTTAGTAACTGCCAATCTTTCTAAAGCAGTTCACATTACTTGAATGAGTGTTTTAAAGTTCTCTCCTTTGTGCATGTGGCTGTGTCTTCCTGAAATCATCTTCTCTATCACCCCCTTCCTTCTCTCCTGTTGCTTCCTTCTCCTAGCACTTGAGGACCTTCTCCCTACAGATCTCCACTCCCTCCTCAGACTTGGTTTACTTGCCAATTTGTGGTCCCTTCACAGAACCTTGACCCTCTCTATCATTATAACGTACCCACCACATCATAATCCTTACAATTATGTTTTCTTCGTTTTTGCTCAGTTACCTTTTGCTGGTATGTTGGCTAATTTTCTTACTGTTGTGACAAAGTATCTGGCAGGAGCAACCTCAGGAAGGGTCTATTTTGGCTTATGGTTCGAGGGTGTAGCCCGGCATGGCCTGGAAGTCATGGTGTTGGAAGTGTGAGGTGGTTGATCATATTGCAGCTTCATTCAGGAAGCAAAGAGAGATAACTGTTGGTGCTCAGCCCATGGTGTGTGTAAGAAATACTTCACTGTTCTGTTCTCTGTATCTGGCAGAATGGTCAGGTCACCCAACAGGGTGAATATATGAATCGATAAAAATGGAGTCACTATTTCAGTTAATAACCCTTAATCTCTAATGCAGTGTCTTGTCAGCTATGAGGTCAGGTGAGTTGTTTCTCAGCTTCCACATCCTTCTCTGTGAGCTGGGGAGGAGGAGAGCCACATCAGGGAGCACATTGCAGGTATGAGGTCATCTAATCTCCCCAAGACCCACCAAAGCTGGGATCAAGGTGAAGAGAGATCAGATCTGTGCCCTAGAGAGCTGGGGCCGTATAGACTTTAACAGAGTTGTTTACCAATACAATGGAGGAAAGCAGAAATGTGATATTCTTTATCCATGACTACATTAATTACTACATTAATGTGTTCTCAAGCATCTGTTTCTGTTTAGAGGAAAACAAAACAGTGAACTTGAACTCTCCCATTCAAAGGATTTAGTTCCCTCTGGCTTAAAAACAGCCTGTAGTTCTCTGAGTCACTTTTTTTAGCTCGTCCAGATCTCAACCTGTGGGTTGGGACCCCTTAGCGGTGGAACAGCCCTTTCACAGGGGTCACCTATGACGGTCGGAAAACACAGACATTCACACTACCTTTCATAACCGTAGCAAGATTACAGCTAAGAAGTAGCAATGAAAATAACTATGGTTGGAGGTCACCACAATGTGAGGAGCTGTGCTAAAGGGTCGGCAGCACTAGGAAGGGTGAGAACCGCTGGTGTAGAGAAATGAACAGTCGGAGGGTTGTCCATGTTCCCTCTTCCAGCCCTCTCCTTGACTGCAGTGCAAAGTGTGAAGGTGACATAAATACCATGTGACCTCTTCCATCTGTAGCATTACACTCTTGTAGATGTTGCTGAGGTTTAGAGTGGCACCTAGGAGCTGTGAAGAATTCCTAGGGAAGGAAAGAGAGAGAGGAACCAGGAAGGATTGTTCAAGAGGTATAGTTAGAAAGGAGCAAGAAGTTTCCAGGTGCAAGTTCACAGGAGGGTGACGATATATTGTATAATGTTGTATTATGCAATCCAGACATGAGGGCTCACACCTGTAATCCCAGTACTTGGGAGGCTGAGGCAGAAGGATTGCTATGAGTTTGAAGCTGATATAGGAACATATCTAGTTCTAGGTCAACCTGGGTTAAAAAGTGAGACTCTGGCTCTAAACCAAACCAAACCAAGCCAAACCAAACTAAACCAAATGTATTATGCATTTTTAAAAGTTCAAAGTATTTTGAACAATTTTAACACCAAGAAAGGATAACTATTTAAATATTTGCTTTAAACATTATACAATATACAGAACATATATTATCTCATTATTATGTGTAATTTCTATGTTTTTATACATCAGTTAAAATAACTTTATTATGAAAAATAACCCCTGTGGAGAAAAAGATGAAGGTATGTGGGGAGACTCTGGCTCTCGGGTCTCCTTGTGTCTCCTGCAGACCACTCCTTAGAACCCTCCCTTGCTGACTCAGCCTGCTTCTGGGCTCTCAAGGTCATTGAGTCTGTCTTCCCATCTAACCTCTGCTTGTAGCTTCTGACACAGAGGACCGTCTGCAAACAGTGGCTGTCTCCTGGCATGCATGCTTGCAACCAAGTCTGAGTTTACTCTAGAGCCTGTGGAAATGTCTATACGTCATCCATGGGGAACTTTGAGGGCATAGAATGTGGGAGGATCCCAAAGAGAGCATCCATAGAGTGTTAGTGGGCAGTAATTTTATGATTTGTTCTCTCATGTACCTCATTCAACTTCTGCCTGTAGCCTGTGCCATGGGCAGCATATTGAGCAGAACTGTGCAGACCACTAGTCTGAAATCCGTATTAAATCGAATAAGTGATTCTCAGGCCTGAACACTGTGACTCACTGTCTCATTTGATCAGATTCCCAGCTTGCTGTGTTTCTACTGTTTTCTCCTAGGGGTTTGACCTATGTAGGAGTGGGTGTGGGAGGTACCTGGAATATCCCCCTCTCTCTTGAACCTAAATCAGATCACTCTCTTCTTCCTCCCCTGGCACAGGGAGATTTTGATTTCCATCCTGCCCAGTGGGAGGGAGCCTTACATGATATTCTGTTTTCTCTGCACTAGATACATCCTGAGGCTTGATAAGCTAGTCATCCAATCCAGTGAACAATGGTGTCCCTTCCTTGCTGAAACCTCCACGATGTGATGATAAATCACACAACCACCCTGCTTTTCTTTTTTTTTTTTTTTTTTTTGTTTTTTTGTTTTGGTTTTTCGAGACAGGGTTTCTCTGTGTAACAGCCCTGGCTGTCCTGGACTCACTTTGCAGACCAGGCTGGCCTCGAACTCACAGAGATCTGCCTGCCTCTGCCTCCCAAGTGCTGGGATTAAAGGCGTGAGCCACCACGCCCGGCTCACCCTGCTTTTCTTAAGCACTCCAAAGCAGGCCTCACCCTCGCCAAGCTTAAACCTCTAGAATGTAAAGCTTAGCACTGGAGCCCCCATGAAATGCTTTTCTTGGGCTAGAGAGAGGACTCCGTGGTTAAGAGCACTGGCTGTTCTTCCAAAGGACCAGGGTTTAATTCCCAGGATGACATGGCAGCTCACAGTTGTCTGTAATTCTAGTTCCAGGGGATATGATACCCTCACACAGACATACATGCAGGCACGACACCAACTGCTATAAAATAAAAATAAATAAAATTATTTAAAAAAAAAGAAAATGCTTTTCTTTCTCAAGTCCTTGGCTCTTGCCATAAAAGATTGTAGCTTTTTTAGCTGGGCGGTGGTGGCGCACGCCTTTAATCCCAGCACTTGGGAGGCAGAGGCAGGCGGATCTTTGTGAGTTCGAGGCCAGCCTGGTTTACAAAGTGAGTCCAGGACAACCAGGGCTACACAGAGAAACCCTGTCTCGAAAAACCAAAAAAAAAAAAAAAAAGATTGTAGCTTTTATGACATTATTCTAGTGTAGACATTGAAATACCTACTTTGGGTAGGGTATGGTGGTAACCTTAGCACTCAGGAGGCACAGGAGGATGGCAAGTTTGAGGAAAACATAGGTACAATATAGAAAGTCTCTTGTCTAAATAAATAAATATAAATGAACAAAAAGAAGACAAAGATATAAAATGATTTTTTTGTCAGGAGAAATAAAAATGTTTTAGGATAAACATTTTAGGGCCAGAAAGATGGCTCCATGGGTAAAGGTACTTGCTGTGCCAACCTAAAGACCTGAGTTCAATTCCCAGCCATACAAAAGCGGACGAAGAGAACTGACACCACAAACTTGTCTTCTGATGACTGCATGACACATTACACATCACCCCCCCACATCATACAAACATGTACAATAAATAATAATAACATAAAAACAGTAGATGTTTAATGTTCAGTTGGCACCATCAATCCACTGAGTTGTCTTGGCTAGTACCCTCTCCTGAAATACATCAGTGGCTGTCAGATGCTTAGGTCATTGATGATCTGGAATTAAAAAGTGCTGGGGCCTGGGAGATGCCTTAGTAGGTAGGAGTGCTTTCTTTGTAACGACAATGACCTGAGTTTGAGTCCCCAGCACTCATGTTCCAGGCTGGGCATGACTGTACATGCCTATAACCTTAGAATTGTAGGGAGAGACAGTTGATTCCCGAGCACTTGCTCACCTTAGAAATCAGCTTAGGTGAAACAAACGTCAGCTTCAGTGAGACCCTGTCTCGAGACAATAAGGTTTACAGGCATAGAGGAAGGTACCCAGCATCCTCTTCTAGCCCAAGCATGCCCATTCACAGGTGTGTACAACTGCACACTCAGGTGTATGCAACACACACACACATGAGTGGGGAGGGGAGAGGAGAGATTGTTAAGCTAGGATTAGTTGTGTAAGCCTGTCATCTCAGTCAAGACCCAATCGGGAGGCAAGATGATTACAAGTTTGAGCCATGCTTGGGCTATGAATTAATTACTAGTCAGCAATAAAGTAGAAAGGAGGAGAGATGGGGACATACCTTGGTGGCAGAGTGCTTGCGTAGTATACTGGAGGATTTGGGTTCAAAGCCCAGTGCCAAAAAAATGGTAACATTTTCTCCTTACATAAATTTTACAAAAGAAATAAAAATGGTCATTTTTTTTTTTAGCCAGATTGCCACCTTATTCTAGGGCATTCTTCATTTTGAGGACCTGTGCGAGAAGGCTATCGTACGTATCCAGCAGAAGGGAGTGCTTCAAGAGTTAAAACAATTGACTAAAAACTTCTTCAAATAAAAGCAAGTACTGGAAATTCAGGCTATAAATAGCTGTTATTTCCCTCCCGACCTGATGGGGTGACTCTCCTTCTCTGGGCAGATTGGAAGCGCTATTTGGCAGTACATATGACATTGATTAATAAGAGGAAAGGCTGGATGAGCCATTAGACAAATTGGCAAAAAAAATATAATCCACCTCAATCAAAGCGTATAACCTGGGTCAGCGAGATGGTTTAGCAGGTAAATGCAGATGTTACAAAGCTTGATAGCCTGAGGACCATCTCCAGGGCCTACACTTACATGATGGTAGGAGTGGTGTGTGTGTGTGTGTGTGTGTGTGTGTGTGTGTGTGTGTATAGTGGGCCAGAAAGATGGCTCAGCAGGTAGAGGTGTTTGCCACCAAGCCTGAGCACAAGTTCTCCAACATCCACGCTCCTGCTAGTTGTCCATTGACCTACACACACACACACACACACACACACACACACAAACACACACACACACACACACACACACACAGACTCAGACACCCCCCCAAATAAATGTAATTTAAAAAACTTAAAAAAAAAACCCATCTAATTTGATAGGCACATTTCAAAGTAAAAATGCATAGACTAAAACCCCAGATACACCCTCAAGGATTTTCTAAAAGAGACAAGGACTGCTATCCATGCAGTAGAATGTATTACAGACTGGATTTCTCTTGGATGTTTTTCTGATAGTGGTAAAGGATCGGCCCTGAGACGTTCATATTCCTGTCCAGTTTGCCTTACAGCCACCTCTGTCATCTCTCTGCTGTGGATTCAGCTGAGGGTGGAGAATGTACATTGCCTGTTTCCTTGGCCCTGAGGCTGTACAGGCTTACCAGCAGACCCAGGGTTTGACCAACTCCGCACTGGTGGGAGGGCAGTAAAACCTGAGGGTTTAATCAGAAGTGACCGCTGTTGTCACTGCTGTGGGATATAAACATTTCTCCCTGATACTGTATGCTGGTCCATGGACAGGAAGCATGGCTTGCTCTGAGGAAAGCTGTGTGTCCTGAAGGGGTGTAGAGGAGCAACTAGCTTAGATAGTGAGGACCCTGGCTGGCACCCTGGTACTGTCTTTCCTTCATCCGCAGTCTTTGGACTTAAGCTTCCTCCTGTCTGTCTTTTCTCCCACCTCTTTTCTGCATCCACAGATGGGGTGGCGGCTTTCCGTGCCTTCCTGAAGACCGAGTTCAGCGAGGAGAACCTGGAGTTCTGGCTGGCCTGCGAGGAGTTCAAGAAGACCAGGTCGACTGCAAAGCTCGTCACCAAGGCCCACAGGATCTTTGAGGAGTTTGTGGATGTGCAGGCTCCACGGGAGGTGTGTTTGCCATGACAGCTGTCTCCTGAGGTCCTGAGGGGTAGAGCTGAGCCAAGCCCTGGATTTCCTCCTAACCCAATGGGCCTCCTAACTCTGCTGAGTTGGATCCTGATGAGAAAGGGGCAGCTTTTAAGGAGTGGAAGCCTAGAGTTTGCACGAAAGGAGCTACATTAGGAGTGTTTTGCTGTTTGCCTGACATGTGTTACCCAGGATGTGTTTTTGCCCCAGTGATTTTGCAAGAGTAAATGCCTTGGAGTCTCTGTCTGTTTTCCCATTAAAGGCAGCATAGGGCCCCCTGAGACAATTCACGGGGTAAAGGCATCTGCTGCCAAGCCTGATGATGGTCTAAGTATGATCTCCAGGAACCCACATGGTACAAGGAGAGAACCGAGTCCTGCAAATTGTCCTCTGACCATCACACACATGCACAGGCATGTGCCACTAAACAAACATGCAATAAAAAGCTTTTAGGGACAGCATAGATTAGTGGAATAACTACTCTCTTTGAAAGGATTTTGTTTGCAGTCTCAGTTCTGGCACCATGACCATCCTCAATTTATTGAATCACCCAGGGCCTTGTTTTCTCCAATATAAGAGAGGGAACCTTTCTAGGCTACTATAAGTGTTAGGGATAAAGCACCTACTGAGTGTTTGCCATTGCTCATTAATGAATATTAATGAGTCACTTTCATTGCTGTAATATAATTATGGATAGCTGTTCTGAGTTTTCATATAGCATGTCCTTTGGGAGGGTTTAATTGAACAGTTATCTGTATTTAGGCAGCTTTTACTTGGGTGTAAGGTCTTTATCAGTTGGGTAGAATGCGATTAGCCCCTAATAGTGACATATGGGGAGACGCACATTTACCAGGCAGGGCCTGTCATTATTGGACGTCTGCTGGCCTTAGTAGTTAAGAAAAAAATGAGAGAAAAAGTTTAGGGGGACCTTCATTAACAACTGGTTGAGACTCACCTTAGTCTGCTATCATGATTCTTGACTAGAATCCATTGATTTGAGGATTCTCGCCATGGTTCTGTTACTAACTCACCTATTTTAGACAAGCGCTGTAATCTCTTTTCTACTTTCTCTCTTCTCTTTCTCCCTCTTCTCTCTCTCTCTCTCTGTCTTTCTGTTTTCTCCTCCTCCTCCTCCTCCTCCTCCTCCTCCTCCTCCTCCTCCTCCTCCTC
>CAJQZJ010033427.1:1064884-1091096 GCA_907164525.1 Lophiomys imhausi
TCCTCCTCCTCCTCCTCCTCCTCCTCCTCCTCCTCCTCCTCCTCCTCTTCTTCTTCTTCTTCTTCTTCTTCTTTTATTTTTGAGACATGTTCTCACTACATAACTCTGTCTTCCTGGACAGGAAGTGGCCAGGCTGTCATTGAATTCACAGAGACCCTCCTGCCTCTGCCTTCTGAATTCTAAGATTAAAGTCGTGGACCACCAAACCCAGCTGATCTCTCTTTTCTTCACTTACTTATTTACAATTCATTTTATTTACAACTTGAAACTAAGACTATCTGGACTTTAGACTCCACAGCATTCCTGCTGGAATCCCAAGGAACAAACCCTATGAACACAGTTTGAGAAGCATCAGTGAGCCTAAAGATGTGAGATACTGCCATTGATGGGTGTTTTGTAGCTTGGGCCCACTGCCCCGTAGGTGCCTTGGCCTCTGAGGGCCTGTGACCTTGCTCTCTGTTTGTGTCTCCAGGTGAATATCGATTTCCAGACCCGAGAAGCCACAAGGAAGAACATGCAGGAGCCATCCCTGACTTGTTTTGATCAAGCTCAGGGAAAAGTACACAGCCTCATGGAGAAAGACTCTTACCCTAGGTTCCTGAGGTCCAAAATGTACTTAGATCTGCTGTCCCAAAGTCAGAGGAGGCTCAGTTAGACCTTGGATGGGGACTCTTGGAAGTCACTGGCTTTCCTTTCCCCTTGCTGCCAAGACCCTATTCTAATGTGAAATGTCATAGATGTTCAAAGGCGCTGGGGTTCGGGTGGGAGGCTGGGACTGACAAGGGAATGAAGGGCTGTTCCAAAGTACGACCTGGCTGCTGGAGCTGGGACTCTCTTCCATTTCCCCAGATTTGAGTTTTGGTTAGAGGTAGCGCTGCTGCTGTCACCCTTCTCTAGTGGGCCAGTAACTGACCCTTCATAATGCCTCAGTCATCTCCACGAGGGAGGCACATTCACTGTGCCGGGCTTATTTGTAAATAATTCAAACGCAGTTCCTATCACCTCCGCAACTCACCCTCTTCAGTAGGAGTCCTAGTTGTCTCCTTGTCCTTTACCCCAGGGAAGGGTAGCTAGAAGACTCACGTGTGAGTCACTGTCACAAGCCAGTGGCCCAACCTGAGTACCAGGACCTCACAGTTTAGAAGAGAGGTCTCCTTGGAATCCTAGATTCCTAACACCATTCACTGGTGACCTCTGACAAGGGACATATTCCCCGGGAGTTGGCTGTGTCTTCCATTTCCATAGGACCAATGTGAGAGTCTGGGGTCCCCTAGCCTAAGGAACTCACTGAACTTCCTTACACCTGCAATTCCATGGGAGATTTCTCCCATGACTTCTGAGTGGAGGTGTCCTGTTGAAAGACAGGGTTTGTGAATCTTCTCCAATTCTATCGAGAACTTTTCTAGAAACCGAGTGACCACGGAATGTAGCGTCAGTCGGCTTTTGGGCAACGCGGCTACCTATTTGTTGTCTAATGTACTCTGTGCCCTCATTGTCCCATGGTATCACATATCACTGATCTCTTAGAAGGAATGACAGCTTGGCAAAGGGAGGTAAATTCCTATAGCATGACAGCTTTCCTAGTGCCTGATGCTTTCCCTGTCTCTCCACCTCCTCCTTCCATGCAGGCCATGTAACTATATGGGGGAGAATGGGAGCCTAGGCTGAAACTCTCATTGCAGCTTGCTTCCTGAGCATCCTTTCTTAGAAAGGGTCCACCTTTAGCTGTGGAGAAATAGCTACCTTCTTGGTCTCTAGCCTTTGGGACTGAACATGAACTGTGAAGATCACTGTGGACCCCAGGCTATGGAAACTTTCCTACAATGCTTGTGCAGTACCCGGGGGCTGCTCTTGTGAATGCATCAGGATTCTTTTTCTTGGAGGAGGCATGAGCAGCATGAATGGAGTCTCTGCGATTACCCAGGAGAAAGCTGACCCGGATATCTACTGTGTGACAGGGAGATGGATCTTCAGCATAGAGAGCAGAAAATGGAAGACGAGCCTGGAACCTGATGGTCTCTGAGTGAACTGAATCACAGAGAATGTGGAGGAGGTACTACTACTGGGACAATTCACAACCAGTCAACTTGGGCTCATTTGAAGAGCCACAAACTTTCAGCCTGAGTGAATGAAATAGTCCGTGGCCAGTGTGCCCTGGGAAGCAGGGGGTGAAAGATGGGCTGGCCCTCTCCTTTTGTGGAGTGCTAGCCCTTCTGAGGTATTCTAGGGTTTGTTTTCTGGTCTTGGAGAATCGATTCCTTCCCTGGCTGTAGCCATATAAGGTCAAGAACGCCCTTGAATCCCACTGTATTAGTGCCAACTGCCCTCCTTGTGGCACTGTCATCCGTGAGTGGTGTCTGTGTGAACCTCAAAGAGAGAAAGAGAGAAGAACACCCACTTCCTAGGCCTCACAATGAAGAGACTGCTTCACAGCAGTTACATTTAACAGGAACGCTGAAGCTTCAAATGGTGTTGCTAGTTAGATCAGATAGATCTCCCCACCCTGATAGAAAAATATTCTTAGCTAAAGCTGCCAGAATTAATGTAATGACTAAATTCTCTAACAGGGTATTTTAAACATTGTTTACATATGAAATGTGAATCTGTTGCCGATGCTACTGTCCAATACGAGGTGCATATAAGTTGGACCTGCAGTGGTGGAAATGTCCTAAAAGGGCCTTCTCACCACTTGCACTATCCCAATGCAGAAAGGTTCCACACGTACTGTGTGGCACCCTCATTTGGGGCCTAGAGTTCTTGCCAACTATTGGTGGAGTGAAGGCTGCAGATGGTGATGTCATGGCGGCCTGGTGACTCCTTCCCACACGGGCGGTATGAAGGACCAAGTTTGAGTACCCTTAAGTTTGTAGCTAGACAAGGGTATGCGAGTTTGTGTCTGTGTAGAGGAGCAGGTAGCTCTATTTATGGTATTCCCATGGAGCATCTGGTGTGTGTGTGTGTGTGTGTGTGTGTGTGTATGTGAATTGTGAGTCTTGGGCAGTGCACCCCAGACATGATCTTCCCATGTGGGTAGCTTTTCACATACTCTATCTCTCCCACTTCTCGTTGAAGGCACAGAGCTTCCTGCCCTGAAACCTCCTCTTAGGCATTTTGGTCATGCTAGCCCAGATTTTGGTCTGTGATGAAACACAGAAATGTTTACAACATCTAGAGCAATATCCAAGCATACCTCATCTCTGAGCTTCCATGTCTCCCAGTCCCCTCCTCTCGTTTGTTCCTCTACGAGTATCATCCACCTCACTGGGCTGTCATCAGAGATGACACCCTTTCCATTTCATGTCTTCCTTCGCTCCAGTCATACAGAGGGTGCTGATGGCTGACCACGGACTCGGGCAAGCCCAGGCAGCAGAACACAGTGCTGTGGATTTCCATCCCTTGGGCCCATTGGTCCCACGGGAGCGCTCGCTTATTTTGGTTCTGATGTGTGGTTTGCTGTTGCTCTTGTGGACCCAGTAGGTCTCAGTTATTGACAACTTGGGCACTCTGGTTTGAATGGGGAGTGATCCTCTGACGTAGTATTTATTATTAAACATGAGCATGAACAATAGAAATCACCTTGAAAGCCCCTCACAAATGCCAATTCCCAGCCTCCGCACTCAGAGATGCTGATCCTATAGACTTAGGGAAGGGACCCATAAAGCAACATTGAAAAATAAAAATCTCCTGGATATGTAATGGCCTGTGGCCATTGGCCAAAGATGGCCCAAGGCAGTGGTTCTTGATTTCGCCACTCACTAGACTTACCTGGGTGCACTAGCAAACTTAACTGTTCAGTTTGTGCCATAGAATAGCTAGATCAGAGAGACTTGGAGGCAGCCAGGAGGCAGAAGTTTTTAGTGTTTCACTAGTGGTTCCAACGTCTGCCTAATGAATGAAGGTGAACAGAACTGAGAGTAATAAAAGATGGCAGTGGGGAGAAGGCACAACAGCCCACCCGGCTGCCGACAAGCACAGTAAACAGCACCCTTGCTGGCTCTGCAGCTGACTGCTGGGTGGTTGCATTGTGCCTCTAGCTCTGACCTGCCCCTTTGGGTTCAAGGTACATGCACTAGTTGGCATCAGGTGTGCCAAGGTTGGGGACCATAATGGGCATTTGACTGACAGCTGTTTTGCTATGCTTCCCCTGCCTGTGCCACAGGGCTTCCTCCAGGCCTGGATCATGAACTCTACCCCTGTTTGTTTTCATATACTCTTGTGTTTGGCCATTTTGTGTCAGGCCCTGCCTCTGTACCCAAGGCCATGCAGTAGGGTCGCTCGAACACAGGTAGTGAGTGAAGAGCGTCTTGGTAGGGATGATTGTGATACAACAGCTTCTAAATTTCTCTGTGGAGGGTGACCCTTCCGGGGGGGGGGATCAAATCTGGGGACCCTTTCCAACACTACAGTGAGATGTGGTTCCCTCCTTCAAGTCCTCATTGTGTTCTCTTTGGTCCCGTGTTGGGTGGGCAGCAAGGAAGCTGCTAGCTGGCTCTATTTTCTGGTGCTTTCCCCAGACTCGCTGCTCTGAGAAACCAAAGCTGAAAAGGCGAATGCTCTGCCCAGGTGCTTGTCCCGGACAGGGGCATAAGCCCTGGACAATAGAGAAGCTCTCTCTGCTGTGAGGGGAAGGCATGAGAACTGGGGGAGGGGGGTCATGGGAGAGCCTGAGGAGGAAGGGGCAAGGCAGGAGAGCCCCCAACTGCCAGCATGGTAGTTCATCTCTGTGTCCCAGAGGGAGAGGTGAAGAGGGACACGTTCATAGGCAGGATGGTCTAGCAAGAACAACTCCAGAACTCCGATGGCCCTGCAGAGGAACTGTGGTTTCCTGCCCTTGCCTTCAATCTGCCAAGTGTCAACCCTCCTTAAATAGGTAACCCCTCCAGTTAAAACGAGAGAGGCGCCGCCATCACTCCTGGAACTGGGAGTTTGTCCCACCGTGTCTCTTGGTGTAAGACTGAGGCAGGAGAAGCCAAGAGGAGAGATGATATTCTTTCCCTGTGGCTTTTCAAGAACTCCACAAGATGCTGTGGGCCACAATGGGAGACATCAGGATGGGACTACAGACAGACCTTGCAGGGTCTGGGTTTGGGATCCTCTCAATAAACTGTTCGTTTCTTGATCTCATTCCCTCTGCCAGGTGAGGAAAAGTGACTAGGCTCCCCGTGTGCACCAACTGCGGTGGCCTTTGCGGGTCACTCATGGAGCACAACAAATTTATAGCAGTTCATCTGCCACATAAACCGCTTGGCTGACGGAGTCCTCTTTTCCTGAGTCGTTTCATTACCATGGAAAGTGAAACACGTACACCTTTACTATACACAGGCTGTGAGAAGATAATAAACAAAACCTGAACAAGCTGCCCTTTGCTCTCTGCCCACATTTCTGGCCGTCTGACTCTTCAGGAGGAAACTCTTCCCACAACACGTGGATTCCCCCAAGGGGAGCATGTGGCCCTGCCCTGCAGTGGGTGGCACGGGGCTGGCCACCAGGACTGAGTAGGGGTGTGGACAGACACGGGTTGATTGAGAATGGTCTGGGGCTGAGCGTAGGGGGTGGTTATGAGAAGCTGCTTTGAAACTGTGAAGTGCTATACAAATGCCAGGTGGTATTTTTATTTGTGCCACCTACGGCTTGAAAATGCAGGGAGAGAAAAGGCTGGCAGCGGTTTGGAAGTTTGTTCAGCTGGGGCCATCTGAAAACGCAGTGGGTTCATATTGCTTGTAGCTGTAGCTTGCTTTGTGCCGTGGCGTGTCCCTGAAAGGTGTTGTATTAGTCATCAAATCTTTGTGCCGGGTGATCAGGTCCTGCTGAGGGGACAGAAGGAGAGTTAGATGCTAACTGCTGGCAAAGGCTTCTTCAAGTGGGGTGAAAAGATGGAGATACATGGAACTTTAATAATCCAAATAAATAGAAATTAAATTAAAATCAGACCAGAGGAGGTCTGCCTTTAGCGGAAAGTTGATTTTTCTTCAACGGTAAAACCTTGGGTTAAATGAAAAAGGGCTTATTGTGCAAATGATGCCCCTCAGATCCCAGTTTTGCAGACCAGGAATGATAGCAGGTGGGATTGCTGCAGACTAGAGCCCGTCTCGGAGAATACATGTGGTAGCTTTCTCTTTTTTCAGCTTTGCTTTTCTACTTCTCTGATTGCCAACTGAGGTCTTCATCCCCTGTCACCAGGAGAGAGTGGAGGGGGCAGAAAGAGAGGTAAGGGTCAAGTGATCATGCCTGGTGTGGATGCCATCTAGCCTGGGCTCTGAGCTATAAGCCTGAGTGGACACTCTGGTGCACCCTTCTAATTTCCTGGTGACCTCGGGTCTCAGGGGACACTTCTTGAAACACCCTCAATGAGTGGGACTTCCACTCTGGCTGTGCCTCCTTCTTACTGGACTATGCCCCACGGTTTGGTGGCCCCTGTGGTCTGCCTTCTTCCACAGGTCATAGGATGACCCCTGTGCTGGCCTTCGCTCAGGAAGCTCGACACTGGTCTGCTGGGAATACTTAGGCCTGATAAAGCAGAAAGTGGGCTTTGTTTGGCAGGCCCCTTAGTCAGCCTAACCCTTTTTTCCTAGGCTGAATCAGACCCCCATCTCTGAGCCTCAGGCATCAGGGGCACAATGGGCTCTTCAAGGGACCGTGGAGCCTCCTCCCTAATGGGAGTGAGGTGAGAGTCTGGACCATTTTCCTCTTCCTCTTCTTGCTTCTGGGGATACAGTGTGGTAGATCTCACAGTTCTTAACAGCTTCCTGCATAAAACTTCACGAACTCTCTCCTATGGTCTTCTGCTCTTTGGATAGAGTATGAGGATCCTCCATTGGCTTTCCACTCCCTCCTTTAATGGTTCCTTGGTTTGGAAGTGGCTTTCGTATCTGAGCCCTCTCTTGAACTCTGACTGAAGCTCTGGCACAAGTAAAGGACTCAGGGCTACACCTAGAGTTTCCTAACATATGGTGTCTGAGGAAAAAATAAGTCCTACATCCACTAAGTGAGAGTCATTACCAGCGACAAGGAGGCCATTGAGGTAATGGCTCCTGTGGGAAGCTGTTTAGTTGAGCCTGTCTTTACCATGGGACTGCTGTAATAAAACACCATTGATTGCAGTGCTTAAGGACAATGGAACTGTGTTTCTGTTGTGCCACCAGCAAAGTTCTAGGCCATCCTTCTAAATTGCAATAGCAGAATGAAATCAAGGCACCTCTCAGTTCTCTTTTTAGAAAAAGATTCAAATCCCACCTGTTCATGCCCCACCCCGTGTACAGAGGGGCATCTAAGCCCGGGTCACAGTACCTAGATGGGAAAGGCCACAGACCAAGGGCTGTCTTTGATGAGGTCACAGCTGTAGGTTCTTCCTAGGGGTTTGAAATCTGATGCTAAAAATATCTGAATCCCAGTTTTAACTCTTTGAAGATATGAACCCGGGGAAATTCTCACTTGTAGAACTGAAATGATTAACAGAGCCAGTGCTCTTGGGTCTGCTATGATCAGCAAGTAGCTAGCTAGCACAAGAACGGTGCGGCGTGCAACAAATACAGTGTGCATTAGGTGGAGTGTTCTCTTGAACGGCGGTCATTAGAAATCACAAGCCAGCACGGTTCTCCTTTTGTAGCTCGTTTGCTTCTTGCTTGAATATGAAAGATAACCATGACGACTGAGACAGTGCACAGGGTAAGGACAAATGATGGGTAAGCCTGTTGGCTGGAGTTCCATCCCCAGAGCCCATGTAAAGGTGGAAGGAGACAATCGATTCCAAAAAGTTGTCCCTTGTCTTCCAGATGCACACCGTGGCAGGCGTACCCCACGATGCCACAGTAATAAATAATAATAAAAGAAAACCATGGAATATCAATGCTGTTACAAAATCAGTGTGCCATCCTTTCTTTGCTGTGCTGACCTCCCCAAGGGTGAAGACGGTGTCTTCCTCATTCCTTGCTCTAGTCCCGAAATATTTACTGAAGGAATGTTGAGTCTACAAGCGCTTTGGGGAGCCACCCCATACAGCTTCAACACCAGCATAATTTAGGGGTGGAGGCAAGAACTCGAAAACCTGGGACCTCAGTGAACTTCTGTGGCTCTTACAACGACTTTCCTTCAGTTTTACGGGCATTGGCACCTGCCAGGCAAATATAGTTGGCTGTGTACTTACAAACAGGAAAAATAGAAGGGAGTTGTTACTGGGAGTCAGGGGCCTAGCTGAGCAATTCACATTTTTCGGCTAGCTGGATCCTTGTGATAGCTCTGTGAGATGGTGTATTAATTTGCTAGGACTGTCTGAACAAACATACCATGGACGGCATGTCCAACACAACCGAACTTCATTGTCTCTTAATTCGGGACCCAAAAGTTCAAGATCAAGGCGCTTCTGGGCTTGTTTCCACTGAGGCATCTCTTCTGGGCTTAACTGCAGGCCTCAGCCAGTCATGTCCCTCTTTCTCCTTCAGGCACTAACACCATCCTTGTGGGCACATAGAAAGGCTGGCTCTCTCCCGAGGTAGCTGATGGGAGAGACAAGGGATTTGGATCTACACAGGCCAGAGACTCAATGTTAACTCTGTATGGGACCCTGTGGAAGGCTCCAAGCATTGGATTTTATTGTTCGTGCTTGAAGTATGGAGCCACTTACACTCATTCGGTAGGTACCAACGCTTGTGAAGTGGAAAGTCCTCAGAAGAGCCAAGGGACTCCTGGAGTCTCCTCCTCTTCTCATAAGGACAGTAGTCTTAATGGATTACAGATGCGTCCTTATCCCATCACTTTGATTTCATCGAATGTTTAATTAAAAAGTTCTGTCTCCGACTTCTGAGGTACTAGGGATTAGGCAACAACCTTGCTAATTTAGGAGAAAGCAATTCAGTCTGTTATCAGATAGATGCTGTTGTTATCCCGGATAACTAAAGAGGGAAAAGGAAGCACAGATGGGTTATATGATACCCCAAGGTCACACAGGGTGGAGCTGGCCGAAGTGGGCTTTAGAATCCCGTAACTCTAAATCCAGAGTCAATATCCCAGGGTCTGCTGTGCTGTGGACAGGAGGTTCCTCGGGGAATGAGGCGGGTGGAGGTGCAAAGGGTGTAGGCACTGGGTGGGTGTGGGGAGTGCTTGGGGTAATAGAACTAAGCTGCTCATGGGAAGGGACCATATACACCAGTTGGGCTGAATGGAGTAGAGATGGGGGACAATTTTCTGTCTTTCGCTTAATCAGAAGTTTGGTCTCCTGGTGGACAATAATTATGGTTGGAAGACCCACTGAAAAGCCTTCCTGCGGTTAGATCGGCCCGTTATTTGTCAGGCTGTTCTCTGGCAACGAGTACAGATACAGTGTTGAGTTTGATTTGTGTCTGTCCCGCCCTTTGAACTGTCTCGGATAGTCCATCAATCTGTCTTCCACAGCACCTCTAGGGCACAATATTCTTTTTAGGGAGGCTCAGCAGTCACAGCCCTGTCCGTAGCCTGAGGGCATATGGCTCCATCTAGCTTATGTGCTGTGGGGAGGCACATCCCACCGTGTGCAGATTCAATGGTTTCTTCATTCCTCAGGCACTAACTATGGCTTTCTCCAGAGGTAGCTGGTGGGAGAGCATAGAGGATTCAGATCCACAGAGGCAAGAGCCTGGGTGCTGATGCTGTCTAGGGCCCCGGGAAGGCTCTTAGCATCTCCTGGTCTTGCTTTTCTTATTAGCAAAAGGGGCCCAGTACATTTCCTGGCAGAGTAGCCACAAAGATTATAGATAATTTATTGAAACCACCTGGAGCGGGACCAGGTATGGGGGAAGTGCTTAAAAAAATTGTGTCTCTAACTTTTGGAGGTCCTGGTTGTGGTGTAAAGATATCTTAATATTTGGCTCCTTAATCTTATCTGGGACCCGAACCTGTCCCGCGGCAGTCAGCTGAGATGGGTGAATGTAAGTTGTGCTCACAGAAAAACAGGACCTCTATTAGCTAACACCAAGGCCTTTTCACTTAAGAGGATGCTGTATTATGCAACTTAGATATGCCAGGATTGGATACTTGTCTCTTAGCTCTTCAATGCACCACCCCAAATGCAAACAGATGAACTGGATGTTTGAGTTGGCAGAGTTAAAAAACAAAAACCCTCCTTGCATCAGATCAACTTTGGTCATGCACCGGAGGCATGCTCTTACCTAATGCTTCCCAGCAGGAACAGAGCTATACTTTTGACTTGTAGGCTCTGGGAGGATCACAGGTGGATCCTGTGCACACTGAGCCCACCGTGTGAACTGCTCTGGAATGAATGGGCATGGAGTCACTTCCAATTCACAATAGCAATGTGTAGGCTTGCTGGGATGTGAAGGGAAATGATTTCCATCACACGTTCTAAAAATGAGCATGCTGGGGTTCTCCCGGTGAAGGTGTTAGGCCATTTGCAGCTAGTGTGCGAGGATCATTGAAACCCAGCAGCTCCTCAAACAGTGACTGGCAGCATCTCAGAAGAGATGGCAGGAAGTGGGGTGAGGGGCTGGGATGTGGGATTCTCCAGGTGGCTTCTGGGAGCTTGTGTATCCTGATCACATTCACATCCCAGGACATATGGTTCGTGAATAACTCTTTTTTTTTTTTAAATACTTTATTTTTTTTTCTTCAAGTTACATCTCAGTAACAAACCCCTCCCTATTCCCCCTTCCTAACCCGCCCTTCCACCCTCTTCCCTCCAGAGGTTTCCCCTTTCAGTCCAACAGCTGGTTCCTTCTCTTATAACAGTAAGTATTATACAAAACAATAGATATAAATATGCCACATTTATGAGAGTAAATTGGCCCAGTATACCTTCCCAATGTTCAGTTTATACCTATTTGGCCCCTGACTTTAACATTCTACTATCTACCCAACTCCATGAGTTTAAAGGTCTATATGTGACTCAACATTCTTACTATCTTGCAACACACTTTTAAGAGTATCTTCTGCGAGGTGGGAGAGTGGTCCTCGGGGAGGTTACTGTGGGCCAGTACGCAGCAGCCACCTTGCTTTCTCCATGGCCTTGGCCTGAGTGAATGAGGGAGTGGGACAGGCTCAGGGAAGACCCAACCCTGAAGCAATCAGAAGCAAACAACCTTGCACACCTGTGGGGGGGCTGCTAATCCTGAGATAAAGTAACCTGAAAGAGGGGAGTGTGTGTGTGTGTATGGGGGGGGTGGTACAGGAGAGCTGTGGGACTCTTATTCCTCTTGATGCTAAGTGGCCTTTTGGAGGCAGCTTAGCAGAGGGACTTGTCTCAGGCAGGAGGAAGCCTTCTCACACAGGAGGGACAGCAGCCACAGAGACAAGCTCGCTTTGTTGAGGGAGCAGCTGTTGGCCACTTGCTCACTGGCTTGGGCTAATCCCTCTTTTGAGTAGGAGCTGGAAGCCTGGCTTCTAAAATAAAAGAAATGGGAGAAGCTCTATGGCATGTTCAGTGCCTCCTGTCTGGGTCATTAGATTCTTGGGGTGAGCCCAGTGTGCTGTTCTTGGCATGTTCCCTCCCTTCCTAGTCTAAAGTCCTCAGACAACCCCCCCCCCTCACACACACACTCAGCATCTTGACAGCTGTCCATCCCTGAGGGCCTTTTTGTCTCCCTGGCACCTGGCCCTGTTCTCTACTAGTGTTCAGGGCCACAGTGGGGCATTCTAGGCTGGACAGAAGCCAGAGAAGCCTGGCCACTTTGATCTCAGACCACTAGGTTGCTGTCCCTGCCTATAGGCCACTAGGAAAAGCCAAGGACCCTTGAGTACCTGCTTGTGAGCATCATAGGTTCGGGGTGGTTAGAAGGGTCTGGAGATGTTCTCTAAAGCTATAGAAGAAATTGCAGACACATCGCCACCCATCCAGGGAGGAAACAAACTGGTCAGAAGTACAGAAGTAGCACTTCCTATGATCTCATAGAGAGGTCAGTGGGGGAGGTGGAGGGGAAGGGGACACCTTCAGTTCCTAATGCTGGGATGCTGTTATTCGAAAAGCATGGACAAGGGCTCATTTAATCTTCACTGAAGCAGGCGTGATCATTCCTGGGCTCTTGAGGGTTAACTGAGTTCCCTGGTGAGTGGCATCTGGAATGGCAGGCTCTGTCTGCCTCTGTGGTGTCCAGCTCTCAGCCTAGGCTCTGCCTGTGCTTTGCCTTCCTGAGGAGAAGCCCCAGGCCTCCCTAGTCCCCTCTGTGAGTGGACTAAGCACTTATAGGACTTTTCAGCTGTTGTCACTCTCTCCTTACCTGGAGTCTGAAGTCTCAGAAGACTTGAGTCAAGGCTGATATCTCTTAGCTGATCACAGGTAGACCACGTGATTCCATCCTAGTTCTCAGGATGATGATAAGTAACTCTGAACAGCCTTTCCTGCCCAGAGATGAGATCCCTCACTCTTAACCTGAGGAGCTTCAACACTAGATGGTTTTCCAGGCTGACCCATGCACTCTCTCCTCTAATCTCTCTTTGAACCTCTAGCACACTGGTTTGCAACCTGAGGGTCATGACCCCTCTGGCAAACCTCTGTCTCCAAAAATATTTATATTACAGTTCAAAACAGTGGTAAAATTACAGATACGAAGTAGCAACGAAATAATCTTATGGTAGGGGGGTCACCACAGCATGAGAAACTGTATTAAAGGGTCACAGCATTAGGAAGCTTGAGAATCCTTGGTGTAGCAAAGTTCACAGAAAGATCCAGTCTGTGAACACTTATCAATGGCGTGGGAAAAAGTGAGTCTCTGGCACTTTCTTGGGAGAGGCTGTATAGACTCTGCAGATCCGGGGAGCCTGTCAGCCACAGAGCAACAACAGCTGGTCTGCCTAGGGCATATTTGCCTGGTAATTCTAATTTTTATTTGAATGCCCATCTGCCCCATCCCTGACATCACAGTGCAGCTGTGGTCTTGTTTTCTCTTCCTGTTGCATGCGCCCAGGGCATGGTATTGCACTCACCCATGGGCAGTTAAATGTCTCTGTGGGTGGCCTCACCCTGGTTAGCCTGTGTATGGGGTGGGTGTGGGTGTCATGGACAACAAAGGAGCAACCAGGGAGGCTTTGGCTCTGGGTCAACAGCACCCTGGGGGAGGGGCACCTGCCAGGGAAGTATGGGAGCTTGCCACCTGGTCGGGGAAGGAGGCAGTACCCTGGGAGAGGACTGCTTCTGAAGGCCAGAAAGGATCACTTTGTAGGGTGGGATTCAGCCCTGTTGATTAAGGGGCCACGTGCATGACTCTTCACCAGGACCAAAGCTGGGTTTCCAGGCCCAGTAGAGCCCAAGTTAAGCAGACTTGCAAAGTACTCAGGACTGTGAACAAATAGAGTTCTTATTTCAAGATAAGACTGTGAGGTATGAAAGTCTCCTCATTATTCTGATTGCCTCCTAAGCCCCACCCTCTCCTTTCCTTCACCTCTATTTTCGATAGCCTCCCTGAATCGCAATCCGAATTCTGGCTGCTTGTTTGCTGTGTGTTACTGAGAACTTTCAGGAATCTTTCTGAGAGTCCATTTCCTCATTTGTGGACCTAGTAATCCCAGAATATGCTTACCATGAAGCATCAACAGCACTGTGGGTAATAACAGGGGACTGGACATTTTACACAGAGCTCTCCTAAGAACAATTAATGTCTTTACAGGAGTATCGTGCAGCTGTAAAAACTGGATAACATTGATACTGTATTTCCCTCTAGATGAATCCTAGGAAGATAATGTGTGTAAATGAAAGAATTTCTTAAAATTTAAACACAAGGAAACGATACGTACATACATATGTGTTTGGTTTGTTTGCTTTGAGACAGGCTTTCACAATGTAGCCTGGAACTCCCTACTTAGACCATGTTGGCCTTAAACTTATAGAGATCCATGTGCCTCTGGAGTGATGGGATTAAAGTCTACCATGCCCAGAAACAATGTATTTTAAGGCTTGATATATGTACAATAAACCTAAAAAGAGCAAGGAAATGGCAGGGGATGGGTTTGGCCTGGGCAGTGGAAGGCAGGGGAGGGCAGGCAAGGAACAGAGGAGCGTGTCTACAATTCAACTCCAAGTTCTAATTCTTGGGTCTAGGTTCAAGCCTCTTGGCCACATTGTTAAAACAGGTGGATGAGAGAAAGAAGAAATAATGACTCAAGCCTGGGGTCAGTGAGGCTAGAATAAAATAAGCCAAGGGTCACTCAGGTCTGTGGTCTATTAACAAATAAAGTTGCAGCAAGTGTGGGATTGCATTGCACAAGGGAAATGCAATGTCCCATCCTCCTAGGGGCCACCGTCCACCAGGAGTTCAAGAAATAACTCTCCTGGTAAGTAGGGATTTTATCTAGGTCTCTACCAAGTCTGGATGGCCTTGCACATAGTCCTACAAATTATCATTAAACAAAACAAAACAAAGAAGCAAAAAATA
Organism: Lophiomys imhausi; assembly: GCA_907164525.1. Lineage (NCBI taxonomy): Eukaryota > Metazoa > Chordata > Mammalia > Rodentia > Muridae > Lophiomys > Lophiomys imhausi. The sequence goes on from CAJQZJ010033427.1 coordinate 1,079,236, forward strand.
GTTGACAAAGAGGAAGGCTGGAAACCCCAGGGCCCAAAGCCCAGGAAAATGGGGTGAAGCCACCAGCACAGGTGCAGAGCACCCCAGAGTGTCTAAAGGTGACTTGACTCATTATAATATTAAAATGCACACCCCTGGGTGCGCATTTAAGATGCTAATGAGCTGTGTGGTGCATGAAGTTGTACCTAGAACTACATGTTTGAGCACACACAAGAAAGTCTTGTGCCGCTAAAATGACTCATCTATGTCGCATAAAAACCCTACCCTTGGGGCAGCGGGGGCTGTTTCAGCCACTAAACTTTTTGTCTTTGCTCTGGCTCCCTTCCTAGAAATGTTTCCTTTTTCTAATAAACTGTCCCTATTTCTGCTGCTACCCACCCATCTCTGTTCAATTCCTTGTTCCTCGGCCCAAGAACGTGGAGCCCCTCAGAGGTGCCCCTGGAGCCCCGATACTGGCCAATATCACGATGTTCCTCTACATTCCTGGTGCTTTTGTTCTTCAGATCACTCCTTCACTTCCATTTCTTTTGTCCCTTGTTCTGTGTCCGCCTCCCGACGCAGAAGCTTCCTTTCCCTACATCACAGAGCTACGTAGAGTATAACAGTAGTATATAAAAGCTTGCAGGCATTAAGTGTCCCTATAGAAACTTGTGTTCTATTTGCCCTGCATCCAACCAGGAGACAGAAAGAAAACATGGTTCTCAAGCATGGAGGTCCTTGAGTCCTTTTGGAAGCCTGCTCACAAGGGTCCGTACTGTCCCTATGCAGAAGAGAGAACAGTTGCTGTGATCTCTAATAGTCTAGGAGATCAGCAGAGGAGGCGACCCGAGGTCACATCTGGACGGTATCTATAGTCTAATGGAAAAAGCTTTAGTCTTGGGATTGTAAAGGCTGGGGTCCTGGTGATTTCTCCTGTCACTGTGACTAAAATACTTTAAGAAACAACTTATGGAGACAAAAATTGGTTTGCCTCATGCATTCAGTCAGTCACAGAGGAACAAAAGAGACAAAGGGTAAGGTTCTGCCCCAGGTATCTGGAGGACATCTCCTAGCTTCCGCTCACGTCCCCTGAGCTGCACACAATCCACACATGACAAGTCGTATGGTCTGTGCCTACTTTTTTTTTTTTTTTTTTTTTTTGTTTTTTTTTGGAAAGGGTTTTTTTTTTTACAACTCCTGTTGTTGTTGGACTCACTTTGTAGACCAGGCTGGCCTCGACCTCCAAAAGATCCCCCGGCCTCGCCTCCCCAGTTGCGGGATTTAAGGGGTGCGCCCCCCCCGCCCGGCCCTTTTTTTTTTTTTTTTTTTAACCTGTGTGTCTGAGGGATTGAAGGCGAAGGGAAACCAAAACCCAGGCCTGGAAGGAAGAAGGAGTCAGTGGAAGTCAGCTCCGAGAAAGCAAATGGATGGGAAATGGAGAGAGGGGCTTTTAAAAAATGGTAGGCTCTGTGGTAGTTTGAGTGGAAATGGCCCCAGGGGCTCACAGGAAGTGGCACTCCTAGGAGGTGTGGCCTTGTTGGAGGAAGTGTGTCACTATGGGGGCGACTTTGAGGTCTCAGATGCTCAAGCTCTGCCCAGAGTGGCAGTCTCTTCCTGAGGCCTGCGGATCCAGATGTAGAGCTCTCAGCTCCATCTCCAGCACCAAGTCGGCTTTCATGACATCATGCTTCTCACCGTTGATAATAGACTAACCCTCTGAAACTGTGAGCCAGTCCCAATTGTTTTCCTTTGTATGAGTTTCTGGAGTCATGGTGTCTCTTCACAACAGTGAAGCCTTAATTCAGTCTAGGCACAGTGGTGTACACCTGTAGGACTTGGGAGATAGGTGCAAGGGTTTTGAGTTCAAGGACAGCCTACCTAACATAATATTTTCCAGGCCATCCTGCCTTTATAATTGCGACCTTGTTCCAAATACCACAAACAAATAAATATCAGTTGTTACTCTTGGCTTGAGAAAATTACCTCCCTTTTCCTAAAGAAATGACTTAGCCTGGATCAGAAACAAGATTCATATTAAGCCTGTGAGACAGACAGGAAGTCTGAGTGAACACTGTTGGTTATTTTCAACACAGAGATAACACTGAACACACATTATGTGCTGGGAACTGGCCTAAGTTTCTGTATATCTAAACAAAACTTATTATCTAACCATTGAATGTCTCCAAATACTCATTTTCCAGATAAAAAACATAGTGAAGCATAATCATGACCACTTCTTAGGTGAGCTGCGCTTAAACAGAGATGAATGGTGAGCATGTGGGTGAAGGAACCAGGAGTGGGGGTGGACTGAACCGATGGAGGTGGGAGTTGCTGCCTGCCACAGACAGGAAATGTTACATCCTGTCTGGGGTCACCCTTGCCTATCCTACTCAGAGGTGGGGGTGATGTCGGTGAATTTTGAACAAGCAGTGACTATGAGACTTACTGAAGCGCCACACTGCTGTCCTGGAGGCAGGGGGACACATTGTGTCTGATTGGCACTTACCGAGATGAAATCCTCACCCAGAAGAGATGAGGCTCTGTGAGCCTTCATGCACTAGTGGGGATTTGGCTAACGGGAGGCTTTCAGGCACCAACCCGTCATCACGTAGATGACAGAATTCTTTTATAGTCGAAACTGTGGTCTACCACTTCCCTTTCCCCATTGTTCTATATATTTGAAATTCTTGGGGGATATTTTTGCTTGTCTTTGTGAGTAGGGAAAGGCCTTTTACCTGTAGAAGCTCCTTTTTTAAAAGATGAGATATATGAAAGTGGGTTATAAATAGGAAAGGTTATGTAAGTAGAAGTAATGTTTTTTATTCCTGCTGTCCGTGGAGCTACTGTAGGTGAAGGTCTCTGATCTCATCTCACTGGAAGCCTGTCTCCCTTCATGGGGCTAGGCCCAGATCAGATGCTCAGAATGACATCTTATATAACACTTAGATAACTTGAATACAGCTCCTCTTCCCAGTCCATATTTGGTTTTTCAATTAATTCTTTTTTTTTCTAATCATGTTTACTCCCAGACACTGTGCGTAGCTGATGATACAAAGGCGAGCAACACAGCCCATGCCAGGTTTCTCCCTTTGATGACTGAACAGTTCAGTGGAGGGCAAGGGGAGTGGAAATCTTTCTGTTGAGTGGAATTTTAGTTACATTCTCAGTGCATAAAATGTAGAGGAGGCAGCTTCAGCCTAGATAGAGGCAGAAAAAGGGAAAGGAGAGGAGGACAATGTCCAGGGTCCTGTTTGGCAGATCTCATCTTCTCTCCTCTAGGTCCTTTTAGGATTCAAAGAGCCCAGTTTAAAAGGTAACAGTTTCCATACAGTTTACAGAAGGAGATAGGAGAAACTTCCACGGCTTAGAGATAGACATGAAAGCTCTAGGCAGAAGAGGAAAGAGTCAGTATTAGACTATATCAAAATTTAAAACATCTGCTCACTCTAATGATAGCAATTGAAAGAGATAGGAGAGCTGGATCAGGAAATGATTTTTGCAGCACACACATCTGGCAACACACCTGTATCTAGAATTCTTACAACTCAAAAGAAAAAAAAGCAAAAACAAAACCAAAAAAGCAACTTACAATCTTGATCAAAAGATTTGAAGAGACACTTTATAAAATTTATCTAAGTGGCTATTAAACCATATTTAAAAGTGGTTTCTCTGATGTACAACCATTAGGGAAACGTAGATCAAATAGTTTACCAACTGTTTGTTTTATAAATAGTGATGCCAGAAATCCAAACAATCTGTGTCCTTGTCAGTTCCAAGGATCTCGGTAGTGGTCAGCTTTTTTACTACTATAATAAAATTCGTAGAGCAACTAATATATGTATTTTAAAAAAGGTTTATTTTGGCTTATGACCCTAGAGAGTCCAGTTCAAGACTATATGGTTCTATTTTTCTGGGCTTGGTTGAGGACAGCTCATTATAGCAGGAGTGGAGGGGAAAACCCACTTACATCACAAGCCAGAAAATGATGACTGGAGACTGGAAGGCCAGGGTCTATTCAGGACACATCATTAGTGATGCCCAAACCTCCAAAAGAACCATGCAGGGATCAAGCCTTTGACACAAAACCCTTCTGAGGACATTGATTCTAACTAGAGCAAGCCCTAAATCCAGTTTTTTCCTTCTTTGGCTAAACCCCCTTTTTTCATAGTTCTTTTTTCCCCTCCAAGTTATTTTTGCCTATAACACTAAAGCCACAGGGATAGAGCCAGATTTCCACAGATGTCAATGGTTATGCAATTTTTTATGTATAGCTTTACAGACTTCTTTTCTAAGTTTACAAATGATGTATTAGTGTTTCTCTTTTCCAGGGAGCACTCTCCCAGTGGGCTGCAGTTACTACTCTCTGCAAGCCTGCAAACTGTCATTACTATCAGCCTAGCTAGCATCATGATGGTTCTCTCCTGCCCATAAACAGCCACATTTGTGAGGTACAAATGACAACCCAAAGGAGAGCCAATCTCACTGGAGCTCCAAGAAGCTCGCCCAGGAACTAGAGGGTATTTGGAAAACTCATCCAAGTCCCTCAATGAGATTACTCTGCAAATTCACTGGACCACATAAAGGGCTAGCAAGAGTGTGGCCTGCCTAAAAATCTTAAGATACACATGGCATGTATATACTTATAACTGGATGGTACAGGACAACTATCCTACAACCCAAAGGAACAGGAAGCTGGCATAACTATCCTATGAGGAAATCCACATAGTGGATCAAAACAGATGCTGAGACAGAAAGCTAAACATTAGGTGGAGCTCTGAGAGTCCTATATAAGAGAGGGAGGAGGAATAGAGAGACCTGGAGGGGACAAGAAAAACACATGAACATCAACAGAACCAACCAACCTAGGCCCATAGAGGCTTATAGAGACTAAAATACTAACCAAAAAAAGAAGAAAAAAGTTTAGACTAGACCTAGACACCCCCCCCATACATATGTAGATGATACACAACTTGGTCTTTATAAAGATCCCTTTGCAAGTGGTGGTGGGGGGGGCAGTCTCAGTCATGCACTCTGTTGCCTGTTAGTGGGACATCTTACCCTACCTGGGCTGCCATGTCAGGCCCCAGAGCAAGAGGAAGCTCTTAGCCCTCATGTGACAGATGAACTGAAGGGGGTAGAAATGGGGGAGCCCTCTCACCTGAGGAGAAGGATAGAAGGGGAAGGGGGAAGAGGGTGGGTGGGTGAGACCAGGAGGGGAGGAGAGAGGGGGCTGTGATCGGGATATAGCATGAATGAACAAATAAACGGAAAAAAAAATCTTATACAGTGGTGGTGTGAGTGCAAAATGGGTCAAAGCACTTCAGAAAGAGGGTTGGCCGGTTCACATGAAGCTGAACGTACCTCCACCATGGACCGGCTACCCGGAAAATGTCTATCAATAGTCATTTATTCAGTGTTTACTGCTGTCCCCTTCATAGCAGACGAGACGTAGAACCAGCCTGGATGTACGCCAACCAACGAATGGATAGAGAGAATGTGGATGTTTACACAGTGGAGACTGATTTAGCCACAAAAAGAGTACGATCACATAATTTTCAGGAAAATGGATGAAACTGGAGTGATCATCATGTTAAGTGAAAGAAGCCAGGTTTAATAGGACAAATCCCACCTTTCTCTCATACGCACAACCTAGATTTAAATACCTATATAACATAATTTAGAGGGTGATTATATAAGGGGAGGAAAAGGCTCAGAGGGTGGGGGGCAGTAGAGAGCAGTGTGGGAGATGAAATGAAATGTTGCATTTTTTTCCCTCATAGGTAGAATACAGATTTAAGTAGATATAAACATAAACATATATATGTGGCATGAAAACAGAAGAGGAACTAAAGCTGTGGGGGGGAAGTAGAGTAGGGGGGTTAGGCAAATATGAACAAGGTGTATATGTATGCAATGTCATAATGAAACCTGTTATTTTACAAGCTAACTAAAATTAATGTTAAAAAGATATATATGCAAATGCTTATAACGGCTTTATTCACAGTAAGTAACACTCAAAACAATGCAATGAGCAGGCTAATGCAATAAGCAGGACACTGATAAGCAAACTGCAGCCCGTTCATGCATGGAACATCACTCTGCAACAGACAGGAATGCATTACTGACAGATGGCTCAACTTGGATGAGTATAAAAAGCACTCCTAGTGAAAGCAGGGTACGACCCAAAAGACCACGCTCTGTGTGAGTCTGCTGAGGTGAAATTGTAGGTCAGGTAAACTGCTCTATGGTTAGTAATAACCAGAAGAGTGTGTGCCTGACTTAGAGTGGAGGGTGGGCAGGAAACTAAGGATGTAAGGAACCCAGCAAGAGTGACAGGAGCTCTCCATAGACTAATAGAGATACTATTACATGGGTGAACACATTTGTCAGAAAGCCTTGACCTGAGCCTTTACAGATTATTATATGTACACACATGGCATTGTACCCATTAAACTATCTTGCCAGCCATTGGTTTCCACTTTTAAGAAGGCAGAGCTGAAACTTTTTTGTTGTTGTTGTCGTTAAAGTCAACCTACAAATAACTAGTAAAACAAGAACCATCAAAATAAATGTAAGCTCAGTGTGCTGGCTAGTTTTATATCAACTTGACACAAGTTTAAAAGTCACCTCAGAGGAGGAAGCCTCAATTGAGAAAATGCCGCCACAAGATCAGGCTGTAGGCAAGGCTGTAGGGCATTTTCTTAATTAGTGATTGATGGGGGAGGGCCCAGCCCATTGTGGGTTCTATAAGAAAGCAGATTGAGCAGGCCACAAGGAACAAGCTTGTAAGCAGCACTCCGTGGCCTCTGCATCAGTTTCGGCCTCGGTTCCTGCCCTGTTTGAGTTCCTGCCCTGACTTCCTTGAATGATGAAAGTAATGTGAAAGTGTGAGCCAAATAAACCCTTTCTTCCCCAAATTGCTTTAGACATGACATTTCATCGCAGTGATAGTAACCCCCAACTGAGTCACTGGACGAAACTAGACAGCATCTGCACCGACAATGAATGTTACACGGAGATAGCTGACGAGGGAATAACAAATGACTAACCAGAGGGGACATAAGCCATCCCTGAAGGTGAAGGGACAGGAAAGGGGCTGGCTGGTTGACAAAAGGCAAGTTCAGTTGCCTACAGAATCCCAAAAGGCTCAGGTCCCAGAAGAACCAGCAGAAGGATGAAGGGGTGAAGACGGTGGACATAGGATTGTCAGAGAATCTTCTTGGATGGGTTCCCTTCATCCTTATTCTAGGTCCATTCTCAAAAGTTTGCCATTCTGAAAAATGGAACTCTTTGAAGACATAGGGTCTGGGAAGTTCAAAGTCAGGAAGTTCTGCACGGGGTTTCTGTTTCGAGCACTTTCTTGACCAAATAAAGTACATACGCAACTATTCGCTCAGATGAGAGAAGAGAGAGATGAGATGTTAGTAGGGAGACAGGGTAACATTATTAAACATCGCTTAGATACTTCCACATGTATGTGTATTACACATTTCTTAGAATTATGTCACTGGCACATCTCCACTGTAAATGAGTGTGTGGGGTGGGGGAACAATCTATTTTCTATTTTACTTATAAGGAAAATTGAACTACAGAAAGGTCACATGGCCTGTTCAAGGTCACGTGTTACTATATAACAAAACCAATGGCCCTGATCCTTCTAGCCCAAGGTCAGTATTCTTCCTCTCTTCAGTATAATGGTACAGACCCTCAAAAACATATGTGGGAAGGCAGGGGTAGAGGCAGGAGAGAGAGAGAGAGAGAGAGAGAGAGAGAATATCTTTGGGATACTGTATGTATTCACTGTTTTGATTACACTTAATTCATTGGTGTTTACTTAAGTCAGAATTTATCAAATATCTACTCTACCCATTTACAAATTATTGTACTTTTTTGTCCTTTAATAAATCTATTTTAAAATACTCATAGACATAAATGAGTGACTGAGAATTGCTATAGTCATTCCCACCTTTTTAGCCTTTGTGGGATGCTCACACATCAGGCTAGACACAGGGCCTGCCTTCCTGAAGATGTGCTTCCGGAAGAGGAAATCAGAGAAGGAGGTCAAGAGAACACACCCATGGTGGGACTCTAACACATTATCTTTGTGGCCCATGTGACAGATACTGTTATCACATCCATCTCACTACTAAGAAAAGATTCAGGCTAATAACAGTTAGTGTTCAGAGGAGCCAGTAACTAACACCCCCCCCCCCCCACACACACACCTTGACTTCTAAACCTTTGACTCGGGAACCAGACAGATAGTGATAAAGATGTCAGCTGATTACTAAATAAAAGCTGTTTTGGAGGGCTCGGCTGAGAGTTAAATAATACCAAATGAATCTGCTAGTTCTCCTGAATTGAATTTGATGCTCAAATTGCAGACTTCCTCTGATGTTCCACTAAATTTATAGGACAACAGGGATTGTGGCTTCATGGGCATTGACTAAATTAGGAGGGGAGCTGGGGAGGAAGGCTGCTGGCATAACTTTAGGGCAGTCCTTTAATGTGAAAACGGAAGAACCCCAAAGAAGCATTTCCTTAACCATTGTGTGAGTGTCAGAGCCAGATTCACTACCAAAGGATGTAGTTGTATGTCAGTGGGCTTTTATGATGCTTAACATTGTCACCTTGAGAAGACCTAGAATCACCAAGAGACAAGCTTCCACACACACACCTGTAAGGGAGTTCTGACCCATTTGCCCTCTGGCCAAGCCTGTGAGGGATTGTTGTTTTTTAAGTTAATTGAAGTGAAAAGACCCACCCTAAGCAGGGCGGCACCATTCTCTAGGCTTGGGCTCTGAATTGCATAAAAAGGAGATTACGTGTGCATGAGCATTCATTGCTCTCAGCTTCTGCATGTGACCAGCCATTGCAAACACTTGGCAGCTTGACTTCTCACCATGATGGACTAGGAACCAAAATAAACCCTTCCTCCCTTAAGTTAATTTTGTCAGGGTGTTATATCAAAGCAATAGGAAAGGTAACTAAGACAAATTCATTCCAAAGTTCTTTGTAAAGTACAGTTTCTACACCCTGAGTTCTAAATTAATGGATTAAGGAATGTTTGATTTAAAAGAACTCAATGGTGAACTCTTGGTTAATAAGATGATTTTCTGTACCCTTTCATTAGATTGGATACATTCACACTCCTGCTCTGCCTCAGGTCCTGGGCCTATCACCAGGAGGGCTAAGATGAATTCACAGCCCTGTCTTCAGGGAATTCAACACACAGTAATTGCTTTAAACTCTGGCTTTGATTCCTTCCTCAATACGTACTTCATGATTTCTTCTGCACCTTTTAAAGATTTATTTCCATTTCTATTTATGTGTATATGTGTGTGTACTTGTGTGTATGCCACATATGTGCATGTGCAGGTGCCCTTGGAGGCCAGAAGAGGATGTCAGATCCTTTAGAGCTGGAGTTATGGGCAATAGTGAATCACGTGATGAGGGTGCCAGGAACAGACCTCGGGTCCTTCGGAAGAGCAGTCAGCACCTTTAACTGCTGAGCCATCTCTCTGGGACCCCTACTGCAGTATTTATTGCCCACAAATAGGGTTACCAACTGTGGCCCCTGACCACGTACCTCACACCCTTTCTCCTCCCTTTCCGTTACTTATTCCAAATACTTGGACTCTGATTCAATTAAGCAACAACCTTGTTGAGTTAGGGCTAAGAGTAGAGCTACAGTGAGGCATTGGAAAACGTGCTCTTTGTTTATTTTAAATTTATTTTTGAAACAAGGTCTCTTTATATAGCCAAGGCTGACCTGGAACTCATAGCCTGGAACTCATACTCCTTTTGCTTTAGCCTCTCGCATGTTTGAGTGACAGTCATGTGCCGTCACATCCAGCAAAGGTTGGTCTCCATATATCTAAGTGCTACCTGTATTTCAAGGTCCCATTCCTTTGTGAAGCTTCCTCAAATTTCCCATCCAGCTGTGCACTTTGGTATTTGCCTGCTGGGGAACTAGAGCTGAAGCTGAGGAGTCTCCAACCCCATCATTTAAGGTTCTCTTCATTCGCAGAACCTTCTCAAGTTTCCCATCCAGTTTTGGTCCTTGTTACTGCCCGCTGGAGAACTGGAGTTGTAGTTTTGAAAGGTGCAGGTTGGAGGATCCTGAGCCACACCCACCTACAGAAACAGTGAGGAGAGACTCCATAATCCTGTGACTCACCTCCATAGCTGGGTCCCCCAAAAGCATCATTCCCTTTCATTCCCTCACTCACGATGTTGTTGTCTAATATAAAATAGACAGAAACTGACCCAAGTAAGTGGGTGGCAAAAGCCAGCACTTGTTTGAAAGCTCTCATGCCTTGTCTAGCTTCCTCTGTGTCTAGTTCTCCTTTGCCTCAGTGGGAAAGAAGGACATACCTGTTGCCATGACGATAGGTCCTCCCAAGCCTCCCCATCCTGCCTTCTTGCTTGAATGAACTCCAGCTACAGATGCTGGCACCAGCCCAACTGGAACTGAGGACCTCAGCCATCCCTGGCATTTTCTCATTAACCCCCAGTCCAAAGCCATCCCCAGAGCAGGTGACATTGCTCTGTCCCTTGGTCTAGAGCTGGGTTACATTTTGATGCAACCCTAGGGACTCCTTAGGGTTTTTCCAGGCTCATACTTGTCAAATGTCTCATCAGACCAGAGAACACAGACAGATCTTTCTTCCTGTTGCTTTAATGGGGGTGAGAAGTGAGAAGTGGGGGAGGACCCTTGTATTCCTAGGGAAATTTTGATATGGACATAAATTCAACTCAAATTAGCATTAGCAGAGGGAATTTTGGCCAGAATATTGGAGTATGTCACGGGTACTGGACAGAGGTGCAGCCCAGATGGGGCTAGAAACTGAGGAGCAAGCCCTAGTGAACCCAGCTACGGTTCTTCTCACCAGGGTTCTCTCTGTACAGCGTCCCATTCATGTGGCCTGTTTCCCTCTATTTTTATTCATATGATGAAAATTAGCCAATAATGCCCATGTTATATATCAGTCTTAACACAAAGAAATTGGAAGGAAGACCATTCTCCAGTCTCAGTTGACAGAGTCTACTCAACTGATTGGCACAGCCTCATTTGGCTGTGCCAATCAGTCAAGAAGATGGGACACACCATCAGAGACCGTCTCTTCTGTGGCAACATGTGGATTGCAAGAGGGGAACAGAGACATTCTTAGAGGCACAATCCACACTGGCCTGGGCCTTTCTGTGACTGCAAACTCATGAACTTCTGGCCTTAGCACCTCCAGTGTGCTAGGGTGACAGACATGTGACACTATCGAATCGAGGATGGCCTTCACATGTAAGTTCCAAGACCACCTTGGGGTGTATAGATCCACAGATACCTCTGCTAAGAAATGTCCTCTCCCTGTTTTGCATCCATCCGCCTGTACATTACTGTTGGTATAGTACAATGGATCTAATAAACTTATTATGGGTGCTTATTAATGGGTGCATCTTCTATTCTGCTCTCTAATCCCTTGAGCACTTGAAGGGCAGGCCCAGCTTAGACAATTTTTATCCCTAGTGCATATCCAGGGCCTAGGATCAGTGGATCGTCTAGTGTGTGTGGAAAGACTATAACACTTACGTATGTGTCCAGGGATTGCTTTGAGCCCTTCACACATCAACTCACTCAGTCTTTCAAATTACCTCGAAAGGCAGGACTATCTGAGGAGACCAAGGTAAGTTCATAACTTCTTCAGAATTGTCTAGTGGATGATACGGCTGGGACTCAGACAGGCCTTCTGAACACAGGAAAGCTCTGTTGCTCTCCAACCAGTGGCCGGTGAGTTCCTGCCTTGCCCTGTAGGCTTCCTTAGGGGAGCTACGTCCATGGTGTGTGTGTGTGTGTGTGTGTGTGTGTGTGTGTGTGTGTGTGTGTG
>CAJQZJ010033427.1:1099783-1117335 GCA_907164525.1 Lophiomys imhausi
ACACACACACACACACACACACACACACACACACACACACACACACACACACAAACACACTGAATGAATGAATGAATGAATGAATGAATGAATGAAAATAGTGGATGGTGTTCAGTATCCTCTATCCCCTGCCTCCACCCTCATCCTTCCCTGGCTATGGTCTATATTCTCAGTGGACTGGGAACTCCTGCAATTATGTGTCTGTCTGCTCTGCATGGATTTTCAGCTTTGCATCAGAAGCGTATGAGTGATAATGAGGCACACCTCTCTGGGCCTTTGAATCAGGAAGTGGTGGTGGTTCAAAGAGGAGGGATGGTAGAGGATCCACTTTGTGGATGGCAGTGGCTACCATATCCAGTTTCTAGGGGTAGCGGAGAGTATGGGGATGCTTGGGGAGTTCTGCTTGCTGTGGAGGAGGCTTAGGTGTCTAGCCCGAAAGCCTGGCACCTGCTATGCCTTGTCAAAGTGGTTTTGTGGAGGGGTTTTTCAACTGCCTCTCTTTGTTCTTGTCTGTTTTCTGGAACGCCCTGAAAATTTTGTGGACTACCCCAAACTCATATATATATTTTTCTTTGAGTTGGAGAAAGGCCTTTCTTTCCTTACCCACAGAAACTCTATGAGTTCCCTTCTTGGAGGACCTCATTCAGGGGTTCTCCCTTCAACCCCTTCCTTCTTTATGGCATTACTCACTGTTAGTAATATTTGATATTTCCCCAGTCTTGCTCAGTCTCAACTTCCCTTTGAGAATGAGGGTCTGTCAAGAGCTATTTTCTGCCAGGGCCTGCCTGTTTGCTTGGCAGAGCTGTGTGTAGAGTCCATGGGAGCTGTAACCAGTGGCCACCTTTGGATCCAGGCTCTGTGATGGGGAGATGGTGGGGCTCTGTATGTCTCAACTCCCCTATCAGTAAAGCAGGGCAAGAGTATTTCTTGTGTCCTGCAGTTGTGAGAATTAAAGGTGCCAACATACCCCAGGAGCGCTTGGTACCATGCTCATGGCTGATTAGACCACTTGACATTCAGATGAGAGAACAGCTGGAGGTTTTTTTTTTTGGGGGGGGGTAGTAGTTTTGTCCTCACTGTCCAAAACACACACACTTATAGGTAGTGATTTTTCCCCTTGGAGTCATGTCTAAAGTTTGCCAGTTGGGAAATTAGGATCCATTGGTTCTGCTCCTCATGGTGGCTTTCCATTTGCCCACAGTTGTTCATCCATGTTTAGTTACATAAGCAGCTCACATCTGATCCTCGACTGGAAGTCAAGTACTTTCTAAACAGTTGTGGGGCCCTTCACCCCCACCCTGCCCCAGGGCCTCTTGTTGTATCCCCATTCTTCCAGGGCCAGTGGGACTGCTGTCGCTTCCAGGAAGAGCTGGTCCTTCTGAGAGCAAGGTCCCCAGAGACACAAGACTATCAGGGCCAGAGCATCTCAGCCAGCAGGGCTCAGATGGGCAGCCAAGCCAAACACGGCCTGGATAATGGCTCTTTTCTGGAAAGCATGTGGGTACTTTTTCCATGGCCTGGCTCTTCCGGAGCACAGGGCCACGTGAGCCAACTGTTGAGTTCTGCACAAGTCCATGGCCCAACTGAGCCCCAGGCTGTGAGCCCAAGATATCTGTTGCTCTATTTTAAGATTCCCAGCCGTGTTTCCCAGCAGTTGCCACTTGGTTAGAGAAAAGGAAAAGCGGGGTGGAGGCAGTGGGTGAGAGACAATGAGGTGTACTACTTCCAGCTGAGCGGAAATTCCCATCCTTCATGGAAGAAAGTAGCAACCCCAAATCCCCAACACACTCACACTGACTCAGGATCTTCCACTGGCCAGGACAATCTTTCTTATTTTGATAACAAAAATAAAATTAACATATGACTTTTGTTTCTCAGAGTACTTTCAACCACTTCCCCCTACTTATCGGCAGAAACAACTATTATTATTAGTTCTTGTTTGCTAATGAGAAAAAGAAGGCACAGAGAGGTTAGTGATTGCTCACGGCCACACAGCCAGTTAATCACAGAGCAGTCACAGAGTGTAGATTTCCTGTGTTTTATGTCTTGTTACCTCATAGACAACTCATTCAGCAATGAGCGATTTATTATTTTGCCGAGGTGCCTTTCCAGTGCCCACGAATGAAGCAAAACAGGGCTGATGTATGGTAACCCTGGCAGAGTCCCAGTCCTCTGGCTTGTTTCTCAAGTACAGCCTCATGAGAGAAACTATTCCATAGAAGGTTTCTAATACCTAATTAATGCACTATCAGGGAAGGAGAGAAAGGAAAAAAGGGGCAATAGGGAAGTCTTTTTATTAGAGAGAATTTCAAGTATGCAGAAGAGTTGAGCCGTGGTTGTAATGCCTATCATTCAGACTCAACAATTCCCTCCCCCAGAATTGCCCTTTATCTCTCAAAATATTGAAAAGCAGACATGGACTTATCCCACTGTACATGTATATGTGTACATATAGCTGAAGCATTTGAAAAGAAGTAATATATAAAATTCACCCCTGGGCTTTGGAGATAGCTCAGCTGATAAAACACTTATTATACAAGCTCCAGACCTGAGTTTGAATCCTCAGGACTCAAGTCAAAGCCAGGCGTGGTAGTACACAACTGTGTAATCCCATTGTTCTTACAAAGAGATTGGAGGCTGAGACCGGGAAACCCTGCAATCTCCTAGGGGTAGCTAGCCTGGTGGGCACAGTGACAAACTACCAAGAGACACTGCCTCAACCTGAGGTTGTCCTTCTGACCTCCACACATGCACCATGGCAAGCACACACCTGGACACACATACACACACACCAAATAAAATTCACTGCTAAGCATCTCATGCATCTTCTAAGAATGAAAACACTCAAAGTGGTGAGTTTTGAGTTAAGATCCCATCAGATGAATAGGAGTTTATTGGAAAATAGGGGAGGGTCACTTCCGGTAGTAGCATGGCTTTGTGTAACAGCAAAAAATGGTGAAAACCTCAATGGGCATGGGGTGGGAAGAGAGCTAGAAAGTGAGGTAGAAATGACCGATGGGCCAGATTGTGAAGGAATCGTTTGTTTTGATAATGGAGTTTCCCTGTGACTCTGGAGGAGGTGGGAGAGCCTGGAGACATTGAAAAAAACAATGCTGGTGATAGAGTGGGTTGGAAAGAGAACAGAAGAGGTGAGTGAAGAGGATGGTAGCCCAGTCTAGAGGCCAGATGAGCGCTTATAGATCCCCAAGAAGACTTGTTAGAAAGTGGTGGTGGAGGGAGAGGGGGAGGGATGGAGGTAGGGTGGGGTGGGTGAAGAACTGAAACTAAGACCCGTTCTTCCCTTCCCCTCCCTGCTCTCCTCTTCCTCCCTCTTTTCTTCTCTCCCTCCTTCTCCCTCTTTCTTCTCCCCTTCTCCTTTCTTTTATTATTTTGAGGTAGGGTCTCATGTCTCATGTAGCCCAGGCTGTCCCTGAACTCACTATATATCCAGGATGACCTTAAACTTCTCCTGTCCCCACCTTCAGAGCACTGGGCTCACAAGTCCGTACCACCACATCCAAGATGGCTTTCCAAAGCAGCCGAACAGAGACACTAATGTCAGTTAATGCCACCGATCCGGCGAAGTAGGACATGGGTGATGCATGTAAGATGCTGAGCTGACTTTGGTTAAGCATGAAGACATCTGATTTTCAGGTGGAAATTTATAGGTTCCGAACTCTAGTAGAGGCCAACACAGTGCATGGTTCATCGGCATATGGTTGAAACAACAGCTGTCAACTCTGGTGGAGGCCACAGAAGGAGCAGAGATGAGGGCCCAGGTCACAGTCCTAGGCTGTACCCATGGAGTACACAGAAGGGGGCAGAGGACCAGTCCTAGCTGGGAGAGGGGATCACAATGAGCATTGGATGAGCTCTTGCATGTGAAATTCCAGACTCCTAAGTGAAGGGCTTCAGTGAGGTTGGATAAGTGAAGTGTCACGTTTAGAGTGGATTAATGTTCTAGAGTGATGAATAGGGTTTCCCCAGGGCCAAAAGTTTCTGGGAGTAACAGGGTTGGCCCTCTGTGTACTGCACTTAAGAAGTTGGAAGTCCTTTTCTTCAGCTCCTCCTGGTTCCTCCTGAGAATTGAAGACCAGTTAGAACTGTCTGTGAAGGAAAATATTTATTTCAGGAGCCTTCCTGGAGCTCAGGGCAAGAAATAACTTTCTGGAACAATAAGAGCCTGGGATTGGGTAGTCTATAGAGTGAGTAGCTGACTGAAATGGTATTGGAATTAGATGGCCTGGGAATCATAGCTTGATTTGTCTGTGTGTTCCTCAATTAACCTCTCTATGCCTCAGTTTCCTTACCTGTAAACCACAATCACTGTACCTTCTTCAGAGGTTGGGGAGGATTCAGTGGGACTCTGAGAAGCAAGCACGGTGATTGCAGATGCAATACTCTCTCGTATATTTTTGGTTGTGAGCCTAGCCTTTAACGGCTGAGCCATCTCTCCAGCCCGCAATACTCACTCTCAATCACCATTGTTATTACTGTAGCCAGGCCGTTTAAGAAGCCCAGGGATTTGGATCCAGAAGGTTCCCTGGTGGCTTTGGAGCAGCTGAGCCAGCTGCTAGCTGGTGGGTGGGGAGAAGAGGCTCAGTCACACAGCTCCCCTCGTGTCTCCCCCGCTCAGATGTGTGGGGCCCATTATGGGAAGCTCATTTCTCTCTCTGCAAAACATCATGGGCCCCCTGCCGTGCAACTCCCTCTGTCCACCTGGGCCTGTTTCTGGGACAGCTGTTGTGTCCAGGCGGATGGCCTGGGAGCTCATGAAAGGACCACCTGTTCCTGTTGCTCACTCCTGCCCTCCCAGAGTCCCCTGCTGCTAGACCCAGCTTCCCAGCTGCTCACGCATCGATCCACGTTTTATCTCCCTCTGTTTAGGTGTTGTGGGAGCATTGAGAGAGGCACGTTTGCTTACAACTTGTCCCAACATCATGGCTTTCCTGTGAAACCCGTGCCACAGTACCAGCCCTTCTCACCCCCACATCCCACTTTCCCTGTCACTAAGGGGGCTCATAGAACGTGGCTCAAAAGTGTGTGGGGGTGCACAAAGGGTCCCTAAGTCCTAGGACACGGCAAGACCCTCCAGTGCCTCTGGCATTATGTCTGAAAATGCCATTGATATTCATATGCTGGGGCTTGCTGTTCCTGGGGTCCTCATGCCCCAGCTGGGGCCTAGGATTACCTTAGGTTAATGTGGAGATATAACCAAATTGTCAGGTCATAACCAGGGCTGAGTAGATCTGGGTTTGGAACTTTAGAATACATCTGGGGCTCAGTCTTGGCATCCCTGTAGCCTGGGTGTGCCACTGTCAGTAGGTTACTTACCTTTAACATCTATCTTCTCATCTTTAGCAGGGTGTCTCTAAGACATGGGTTCAGTGGTGGGTAATGGAGTTCCCTGAAAAGAATAGTTTTCCTTATGCCAAGACAGAGGATGGAGTACGGATGTGTGATAGGCAGGTAACACCATCGAAATCTTCCTACCAAATGCAGAGCTGGCTGGAATTCTCATATAGGCTTCTTGGGAATGTCCCCCTCCCCGACCCAAAGGACACAAAGGAGGTGAGAGGTGCTGAGAGTTTTGTACTAAGGGTTGTGAGGCACAAGGGGAGTTCTTGCAGGTTCCAGGGGTGCTTGATGTCATGTTGTTTTAGCTCCAGCTCTGTTGTCTGCTCCTCTTCCAGACTTGGCTCCATTTGATGGGCTTCGGGAAACTCCAAAAGCTACAGTGGTGGTCCGTATTAGAGGGACACACAGCATTAACTTTCACTGCATAATCTAGCACTTCTGGGACCCATTTCTAGAAAATTGCCTGGTGTGAGTTCATCAGAGAAGGCTTTCAACTCAACCTGAAGAGGCAGGGTTGACAGTGACTCTCCCAGGGTGGTACATTCTCTGTGTCAGTGGGATTTGTTCCTTCATTTATTCATGGATTTGGTATTTAATGAGTATGTATATTGTGTTGGATATTGTGCAGGGGATGGAGATGTGGAGTTTGACACATCCTTGTGGTCATCTTAGTCCTGCCTAAGCAAGCTCCTGTATCTTAAAGGCAGCTCTCAACCAAGAAGAGGACCAGAGTGTCCCTGAAACCAGAGATGGTCTAATTTGCTGAGTTTCTGGGCTGGAACATAAACAGGTAATCATGGGAAGTTCGTCTGTGAGTGTCATTGAGTCCTGACACCCTGAGTTTGAGATTTGACCTCTGTGCTCGTTCCTCACCTGCTCTGGGTCTCTGCTGTGCCGCTGGACTGTCTGTCATGTTCTCAGAGAGCGCTGTGCCCTGCTTGGAGTTCCTGTTGGTGGAAGGGTGGGGTGAGGATGGTTAGAACAAGGCACACCCTCACACAGAACCCGCAGGGCTGTGCCGCTTGGTGCCCGGTCTTAGAGAGAACTGGAGATCTAAGTTGCCTTTCAGTCAGTTGCAAATGACAGGCCTCAGTTTTCCCCTCTTCTAGAGCTTTTTATTCCAGATGAATTCTCAGGGCCTTGGAAAATGCCTAACTGAAGAAAATCTAGATTTCACTAATTTTTTTTTTTTTCCCTGATTAGTAGTGGCTAGAAGAGAGGTGCTCTCAGAAAAGAGACATCGGTGATGAAGGTGAGTAAAGGGATGGTGAGCCACAGTGAGAAATAGGAAGGGAGTTAGAGACTCTTAAGTAATTCCCAGTTTGGAAATGGCAATGTTAGAATTAAATGGGGTGTTTGCAGATAAGAACTGAGGCACCGTGGGGTGGGCAAGCATGGGGGAGGGGTCAGGAAACTGAGGCACAGTGGAGTGGGCAAGGGTCAGGGAGAGGTCAGGAAACTTGGTCATTGGTAGTCAGGGAGAATTTAGGAGGCTGGACGGTCCCCTGTGGTGTTAAGAAGACAGCATACTGTGCCCAACCATAAATATGGTCCTTGGTGCTTATGAGGATTTAATCCAACATGCCAGAACCTAGGAAGCATAAAGACAGAGGGCCAGGGTTCATCTAGCAGTGACCAGGGCCCTGGACGACAGGGAGGAACAAGGGTCTTTGGGACTCAATGTATCCCTGTCCCTAAGACTTTGGGAGCTAAAGACGTAGGACACTAACCCTGGGTTTTCTCCCAAGTGGGAACCAGGGTCATTCCATGAGCAAAAGGGAAGGAGAAGTATGGGCTGGGAGGGGCTGCAGAGGACTGCAGGGTTCAGAGATTAACTGGGGGACTTTAGCAGAGGAAGGGGCTTTCCACAGCCACACTTGGGAACTGTAGACACAAGGGACTAGGAAGTAAAGAAGCTGAAAAGCCCAGAGCCAGTGATGACACCATAGCCAAGGGCAAGGATGAAAAGTGGAAAATGTGAGTGGGAAGAAAGGAATGGAGCAAACAAATAAGGGGGCCTGGGAGGGAGAGGATACAGGAGATAGAATTCCATGACCGAAGGATGAGTGCAGCTTTCTGCTATTTCCTCCAGGGATGGACTTCTGTCTTCTCGTAGGAAACCAAGTCTGAGCTGGAGAAAATTCCTCACGGCAAGCCGACATGGTACATGCTCCGAAATGTGGGCTCTGGATTAAGCTCAGAGAACAAACCGCAGTGTTTGTTATAAAGTAATTTTTCTGTGTGTGTGTGTGTGTGTGTGTGTGTGTGTGTGTGTGTGTGTGTATACTCTCCACCTTAGTTTTTGAGATAGGGTGTTTCCCTGAACCTGCATTTTTAGCTAGTCTGGCTGGCCAGCAAGCTGCAGGGATCCATCCGTCTCTGTCAATCCCCACTCCAACAGCTTCCACACCTCTCCCTTGCCAGCCCTGGGATTGCAGACATATGGTGACCAACTGGCTTTTTTGGGTACTGGGGACCCAAACTCAGGTCCTCATGTTTGTACAACAGGCACTTTACCCAGTAAGTCATTTCTCTAGCTCCTGAATTGTAAGGTCCTGTTAAGGGCAGAGTCTAACAAGCGTTTTCCCACCGACTTGGGAACACAGTAAATTTTAAATGAATATTTATGGGGAGATTGAATTTGGAGGATCCAGAGCATACACGAGCATGCGTGCGTGCATGCGTGTGTGTGTGTGTGTGTGTGTGTGTGTGTGTGTGTGTGTGTGTGTGCCTGCATGTGTGGTGTTTTGGTGGATTACAGTAATTCACCACAACACCATTTTCAATAGACAAAGCTCCTGCCTGGGTTCCTGTCACCACAGAAAGGGTAGTATGGTGTACCCTGAGGGCTGGTGCAGATAAAGGACAGCAAAGCTGGGACACTGTGGGATATTTAATCCTGACCCCAGCTTTGCCAAGATTGCTGATCCCAGATGACCCAGGCCACAAAGCTGTTGTCCCCACACCCTCCATTAAAGAGATGGCAGCTGTGCTGGATGTGCTGGGCAAAAATGAGGTCAGGTTTTGTGAAAGCCATTGCAACTCACAAAAACGAAATCAACTGGCTAGATTCACAGCAACTGTGGAGTCAATCGCATTTCTGAAATCACAGATAGGAACTGACCTGCTGGGAAGAGAATCTGGGATACATATGAACTTCAAAAAGTTTCTGTCTGGAAACTGGAAAGGTAGCCATGGCAACCGGGAGGCAGGTTGAACTCCGAGGAGGGCTCTTCGTCTTCAGCAGGGAGCTGTGTGCTCTCAGATCTGCCTGTCTGTGCATTTTGTATCAATCCCTTTGTCTCTGCTTGCTTTGTCAAATAGAACATACTAGCTCAGGAATCTGGAGACAGCCCTGGGTCCAGCTTGCCTGCATTTAATGAAGAACACCTCGGGCTATTTTGCTATTTTGTTGCCTGCAAAATGGAAATTAAAAGCCTCCCGTGGCCTATTCCCAGGGATGCAAAATGGACAGGGAGGTTTGAGGGGATCCTCTGCAAAAATTGGTATTATTGTCACGTGGCTATTGTCTGGACTGATTCCAATGTGGGCAAGAGTTAAGGAGAGACTAGAGTTTGATCCATCCTTGTCACATGGAGAATGGCTGTGCTGTGGATAACACCCACATGGATGCCTGGCAGCTGTGTGATAAAAGTGTGTCTGTGGACATGAGGAGCACAGGTGAAACAAACCCCTCAGCTCAGCTGAGCGTCTGCACCTCAGGCCCAGAAGGTACTCCTGGTGGAGTGGATGGCAGGCTGCATCGTGTGGATTGAAGACTTGAGATACACAACTGCTCACTAAGGCATCCACACACTGATTGCCTACACAGCACTACCCAGCGCCAGTCTAGCCCCTGGGCTGTGAGGTAGGAAGCCCCCAAGAACTGAGGTGGGCAAGGTGAGCATGTGGATTTGGGGTTCCCTGCATCCGAGATAGAAGCGTGCCATTTCTCATTTGCCTTGGTTCTCCATTAATAACATGGGAGTTTGGGGAAAGGTTTTTAATTGTTCCTTAGAGGGCACTATCTTGACTAACTAGGTCACCCTTCATAGGGCCTGGCTCAGTGAGGGACAGTCTACTTGACATCCTGAGCTGAATCTACAGCCTCCCCTCCGTTCCTTCCTGCCCTTCCCTCCCTTCCCTCCCGCTCTTCCCTCCCTCCCTCCCTTCCCTCCCCCTCCTTCCCTTCCTCCCTCCCTTCCTTCCCTGACCTTTTACTTCACAGAGCACAGAGCAGGCCTTGTTGTTGGAGATGCCCCCTATGAGATGGAAATCTGTATTCTAAAGGACACAAAACATAATTTTTCCTTATCGTCTAGAATTCCAGTCTACCTTTTAAGTAAAACTGAAAAGCAATGTAGAGTGCCAATTGCATGCTAAGTCTTGTTCCAAGCACCTTATATATGGGTGCAGCTACTTTGGCATGCCACCCTGATCCCATTTTCCAGACTGTGGCCACCTTTGGTGGCATGGTCTCTCTATGAGTTGCTCTTGACAGAGGAGTCACCTGGAGCCAGGTTAGGCCATCTCAGCACAGCCGCATATAATAAACAGTTACTCTTTGGCTTCAGAAGTAGACATTGTAAAGGTCCAATTGTCTAGGGCACCCTTGAAGACGCTCTGGGGGGGGGGTGTCTCTCCTGAAATGGTGAGACATCGCTCCTCTCTCTGTTCGGCACCACTGCTTTTCTTCCCTCCTAGTTAGGTTCTGAGAACTCTCCCTAGCATGCATGCTAGCCCTACCGAGTGTTTCCTGGGGAAGTCCGGCTAACAGAAAACTTCCTTAGTCTCCACAACACCTTACCAAATAAGTGTGGTGCTGTCTAAATCCTAGACACAAAATAACGGAAGCCTTTGAAAAGATGAAGTTTCTCATCAGTGCAGGGCAGAATCATAATTTGAAACTCCACAAATGCCTACCCTTAACCTCACCTGCTGCGTCTTGGTGGCAATCTAAGGGACCTAAGGGTCTTGGGGAAGACTGTGGTGCCTTTAAGGGAAGTTGAGGAGCACCACCCTTAGGTTAGCTCGGAGATGAAGCCACTGTACTCAGTTGCTTAGCCTCAGGATCACCCACCAGCTATGGAGCTGTTCCTGTTTGCCTGTTGCCTTCCAGTGGGGGAAAACATGGTAAATTCAAATCTGAATCCAGGCACCAAGACTCACCCTATAACTATAGTACTTAGAGCGATTCAACCTTTTTAGCATCGTGGCCAAAATTTCTGCTATAATTGTGTTAAATGAATGCTTCCTCACATGCCTGCTGATCTTAGTCAAGTCTCTAGTTTTCTGCTCCTCCGATCCGATCCTTCATCTCCAAGTGTTGGTAATGACCGCGGGGTGAATAGCTTACTTGGTCATCACCTTCGGAGCCCATGGGATGGTACCTGTTCTGACCCGAGAGAGTTCAGTATAATGGTGATGTACTTTTTCTTGGAATGCACTCCATGCTCCTGGACCCGGCACCCCCACAAAACCCCTCCTGACGCTTTTGAATTGTTTTCCTGCTTTTACTAGAGGTTGGTGTTTTTGTTTGTGTTTTTTTTTTCTTCCTGGCAAGCTGTGGGCGTACGTCTAGTCTTCAAGCCTAGCACCTCAAGCCTTTCTCCTGTCCTGGCACCCCAAGTCTCCGACCTCGGGGGTGGGAACAGCCCCGTGAGCTCGGAAGGAGGCCCCGGGGGCCGGTAGTCGCGCTTCGCCCCGCCCCCTCTCGCAATGCTCAGCCCCGCTCTCTTATTGGCCGGCGACTCTCGGCCCCGCCCCGCCCGCTCGGGATGAAAGCCTTAATAGCGGCGGCCCCGGCGCGTGCACGTCTGCCGACCCGAGTGCGCAGGCGGCACCCGGACAGCCTCGCTTTTCTCTCTTCGCCCTCCAGTGCCCTGCGGAGCCCGCCACTATCTTCCCCACGACGTGCTGCCCTGCGCCCGCAACCATGTGTCGCACCCTGGCCACCTTCCCCAACACCTGCCTGGAAAGGTGAGAGAGTTTGTTTAGCAGTTCCGACGACAGAGTCCCGAATCCACCAGCCCTCGGATTTGGGAACGTGGGCAGAGAGGACGGCGGGGCGGAACTACAGTGCCATAAAGACCCCAAAGTGTTAAGGCCTATCAGGGCACAGTCCAGGGGCTGCCTTTGTGGCCTGGAACTTGAAGGCACTAAATGAGAAAAGTGCTTAGGGCCTTGGGAATGGTTGAGTGTCCCCAGGTTTCTTGGGAGTGAACTGTGGGTGGTAGAGGTAGTTCTCATGGGACTCCCCACTCCCCGCCCCAACAAACTTCTCTGTGGCAGAGCAAACAGAATCCTTACACGCTCGTGATTTGTCTTTCAGAGCCAAAGAGTTCAAGACTCGTCTGGGGATCTTTCTTCACAAATCAGAGCTGAGCTCCGATACCGGGGGTATTTGCAAGTTCGAGTGGGCCAGTAAACACTGCAAAGAGAGGTAAGTCCCGGTTGTCTCTCCAGCCCCGGGGGCTCTAGAGGGAAGGAAGCCTGAGAGGTAGAAAAATAGGAGACAGGCTAGGTGGCCCTGAGCCACGCTCTCTGGAGATTTTAGTGAGACCCTGCTGCTGTGCTGTGGCTGCCGAGCTTCACTGAGGAGGTGGTAGAGTCCAGGTTTTGCTGACCCCAGCAGATGCCTGCATGCCCGAGTTTAACCTGGAGATGTCATTACAAAACACAGGGCTAGGACAGGGTCAACTTCCATTTACTGAGCTGAGCACCTTGCCTAGAAGCCCCTTACCCCCTTTGTTTTGAATGCCAGCAGCACCGGGTACTCTGCTAGGCTCTGGGGTCATAGGTAGGTAGATAGACTCTCTTCGAACCTCCTGCTTCATTGAATAGGTGTGCAAACCAATCCTGAGAATCCCGGGAATAGAGTCAATTTCCGTTATAGAAGAGGGGGGCTTAGGGATATTGGCTGAGGGCTATAGAGTCCCTGGCATGGACTGCTGGAGGTCCTTTTGCTCCTTATATAACATTACTGTTTGCACCAGATGAGTCTGAGGGGTTAGTTTTGATAGTCATCAGCTTCTGCCTAGGATGTGTGCTTTGCTTTTTTTTGTTGATTTAAAAAAAAATAATTAAATATCTCTTCTGTTTCCCCCCTTCTCAACAGAAGCTTCTCAGAAGACGTGCTGGGATGGGGAGAGTCTTTTGATTTGCTGCTGAGCAGCAAAAGTAAGTAGGACCCTGTTGTCTGTCTGTGAAAGGCACGTGTGTGCTCATGTGCTTGGAGCTTGTCCCAGGGAGGCTGAGAAACCCGGGCAAAATAATAGTAGTAGTAATAATAATCCTGGTCCCCCAGTGTGCCAGCCTCTGTTCGAAACACAAAGGCAGAGCCTTGTTCAGGAAAATTACATTCTAAAAATAGAGCCATTAATGGCAATTGCTGTCTTTTCTTCTTTTACTCCCAGCTGTCCCCTAGTCTGACCTCTTTTCTTCCCTTACCACCAGATGGGGTGGCTGCCTTCCACGCCTTCCTGAAGACAGAGTTCAGTGAGGAGAACCTGGACTTCTGGCTTGCCTGTGAGGAGTTCAAGAAGATCCGAACAGCCACCAAACTGGCCTCCAGGGCTCACCGTATCTTTGATGAATACATTCGCAGTGAAGCCCCTAAAGAGGTCAGTGTCCCTGCGATGGCTGCTGGCTGTGACTCCTCCATACCCTGCCTGCCTCTTCCCAACTGAGAACCAGGCCCAGTGGGGGCCAGTGAGGGAACAGTTAGATTTTGCAGGACAGCACTCACTCTTCTTAGTTGCAGAAGGGTAGAGCATCAGTGGCTGGACACTAAATTTTGTGACTCATGATGGCACAGCGCAGGGCAGCAGTCTTTTGGCCTTCTCTCCATACCCACACTTGTAAATTAGTTATTTTTTTAGAACCTCAGCCCATCAACTGGAGGAAAGGACTTTGGGTCCTTTTGGCTCAGCCCTCTGGCTAACCTGTCTCTGCCCTTTGGGGACTTTTTCTTTTAGCAATTACTTCAGCCTTCGCTTCTGGAGGTATCACAGTAGCAATGGCGCCACCTGGTGGGCGTATCTGAATAATGCCATGCTTTTGTATCTTGTTTTCTGGCTGCTTCTATTTCCCATTACTCCATAAAGATTTATTGTCACTTACATGCAAGGCAGTTTTATTATCTCAGAAGATATAGCAATTAGCAGGACAAATTTCTAATGGAACTACATTCTAGTGGGAGAAAATGTCAGTAACGAATTCAATGTAAGGTGGGATACCAACAAAACACAACGTGGGTAAGGAAATGGGTGAACCGGCTCCTGAAGCAGAGAGTTGTAAGGATCAAGAGAGGGAAGGACATCCTGCCGCAGGGAACAGGGAGACAGTAGGAGATGAGGTTATGTGTATGGCTGATGACTGGATGTGGCCATCCTAGCTTTTCTTTTGAATGACTAGGGCAGGAAACAAAGGTGTTTCCAGATGGAGTGGGTTCAGTGTAGCAGCTGTGAGGGACAGAGGGACAGCAGGGGTGAGGGGAGGACAGAGGGACAGCGGGGGGTGAGGGGAGGAAAGGGCCAGTTGGGGATTATTGTCCAGACCCTGCACAGATGCAGTGACTTGAATGGGGGTCACCACGGCGCAGGACCACAATGCTTCTGGCTTTGCATAATAAACCTCACCTCAATCTTGAGAGATCAGAGGACCAATCCCTGGGTCTAATGTGGGAGCTGTCTCTGAGCTAAGAAGCTGGCTAGTGGGGCTGGAGAGATGGCTCAGTGGTTAAGAGCACTTGCTGCCCTTAGAGTGGACATAGGTCACCCCACAAATAAACTTCTAGAACTCCTAAATTTTATCACCAGCATGGCAGCTCACAACCTTTAACTCCAGTTTTGGGGATCCAACACCTTCTTCAGGCCTCCAAAGGCTCCTACACACACACACACGGTGCACACACATATGCATGTATATATTTATAAATACAGAAATATAGTTATATAAATATAGAAATGTATTTATATGTTAATATATTTAACTTTAGGAAGAGAGACTCATTCACTTAATGTCTAGTACACGTCCCGTGACCTCTTGCCCACCAGACTCCCCACCCTGCCCCTCCATACCACTCACCCTTGCCGCTGCTCTGCTTCCCACAGGTGAACATAGATCACGAGACCCGAGAGCTGACAAAGGCAAACCTTCAGGCAGCCACTACCAGTTGCTTTGACGTGGCTCAGGGAAAGACTCGCACCTTGATGGAGAAGGACTCCTATCCACGCTTCCTTAAGTCACCTGCTTACCGGGACCTGGCTGCCCAAGCCTCGGCCACCTTCACCTCTGCATCCAGCAGCAGCCCCGCTGAGCCTTCACATACTTGAGCCCCTCACAGCAACTAAGAAGCCAGCAGGAAGAGAGGTGGAGTCACCCATCCCTGAAGCAGCTGCCCTGTGTGGAAGGAAGGGAGGTCCCGCCCAGCAAGTGCAAGAGGACAATGAAGGGATGGACATCCCTGCAGCCTGGGTGTGAAGAACTCTCTCTCTTCCAGATTCTGTGGTGGGCTCCATGTGGGACAGGCTCCTCACTCCCAGGACCTGTGGCAGAGGGCTGGCAATGAGGCTGTGTGAGGTTCTCCGGGGAAGGAATGGTGGCACAGCAGTTATGGTCTTCCCACCAAGGCACGCACAAAGGAACGCTGGCATAGTTGGGAACTTGAGATCAGGAGCCAGAGAGAACCATAGCAGCAATTTACCTGCAAGGCAGTTGGCTTTGGTCCCATCTTGATTTCCTCATTCCTGAACTGGGTCTAGAAAAAGCTGTATATGCATGTGGAGACTTCCTCTCCTGCCCTTGCCTTCCCAGGGACATCCTGGGTCCCCCACCACCACCAGCTTAGGCTTCTTAACATTCCTGTGTTCACTCTTACAGTCTCACGGGGGCATCAATGAGTCAATATGATTCTTGCCCCAAATGAGATTTCTATACCTCAAAAACTGGCCTGTGAGCCCCTTTCCAGGTCAATAATGGGCCCTGAAAAAGAAGCCATTTTGCCCAATGTGACCATAGGCTGGGTGCTCTTGATGGCTTTCTGTAGGTGGCCCCCTGACCTCACATTTGCAGCAGGGTCCACCTGTGAGCAGGGCTAACTGAGAAGCCTTACTGGGCCCTTGGTTGCCATGGACAATAGAAGCTAAAGGGAGGAAGGTGAGAGGAAGGTGACCTCAAGCACTGGGATCAGCACTCATGTCCAGCAACTGAGCAAGGGAGAGAAGGTCATAGAAAATCCATCTGTAGGAGAGCCCTAGAGCCCAGCTGAAATCAAATCAGTTCTCATTGTGCATATGAGAATGGGGGAAAAAGATGCCCCCCCCCACACCCACCCCCAGTGGAAGGGGAGCCTTGTGTTTCTTTCCTGTAGACATTAGATGCCCACTATAGTTAGGGGAGAGGTAGGACAGGGACCAAGAAAGCTCTGGAACAGAAATTGGAGGTGGAGCCAGGGAGCATGGGGCAGGGGGGATGACTTGGAAGGGTGGGACTTCCAGTACCAGAGACCAGGGTGGCATTGGAGACCCAGGTTACCAACATTGTTCTCTCTGCACTTGAGGCCTCTCCAGGAGAAATTTTTTTTACGTATAATATATTGTTCTATTGTGTTGTGCTGATTGTCTCAGCTTGCTATTGTTGATGTTATTTATTGCGGCTTGTTTGCCTGTACTGGAGAAACTCAGTGGGGGCTGCTGCCTGACCGTGCCTCCTCCCCACCAGACTCTACCTCTGCAAGCCTTGGGAACCACTGAGGGCTGTTGGGGAATACCCCGCTGTTTTAATATTTATTTATTGTTAAAGGGAGCTGGGTTCCTTTATCAGCGGTGTATGCAATCCCTGTTTTTTTTTTTTTTCTGTTTGAGCATGTTATATTCTTGTAAAAAATGGAAATAAAATTCAAATACAACACCCCGTCTCCAAGGTTGAGAAGAAGGTCCAGGGAAGTATGGAGAGCCTGTGATGTCATAGACCTCTGAGGACTCCGTCGGGTCCGGATATAGGGTGGGGTGGGTAGCTGAAGGCATGCAAGGGTTGAGTTGGGTTTGAAATGCTTTGTGGGGCAGTCCTCAAGGAGCAGAGTCTGTCTCCTCTGCCCATTGCCTTCTGGGTCACCTCGTTCGTGAAATCCCGCTCTTTGTTTTACTACCTGAGAAGAAGATCTTGCCAGGCACAGTGTAGTGAATATCTGCAATCCTAGCTCTTAAGAGGGTGAGGCAGGAGGATTATGAGTTTGAGAATAACTTAGATTACATAGTGAGATTCTGATTCAAAAGAAGGAAAAAATATTTTTTATGTGGTGTTTTAGTCACCTGCTGATACACAGATCTTGACATGTTGTTGGCATTCATCTCTCCCCTAAGGACCAGAGTTCTGATCAGAATTCAAGTTCTTGGGGGTAGAGACCCCTTAGAATTGTGCTCCACACCTAGATCCAGGGTTCTCAGGTAATAGCAGGAGGGGTTCTGACATTGAGGGCCTAGGCAGGAATATGGAAACACTCAGGCAGGCTTTGACCTCATACGGTCCAGAGAACAGCTCTACATGCTTCTGAAGGGAGGGACTTGTGTGACACAACTGGTGCCAGAGCCCATCTGAGCTGCTCTACACGGTGGGGACATTTATCTGTGTGAGATGGGTATTGGGGACCATGACTAAGGATGGAAGGAAGATAGCAGTGCCCGGGTACAAAGAAACTGTGTGTGTGTGTGTGTGTGTGTGTGTGTGTGCTTGCTCTGAGGGCATGCATATCATGCCATGCATGTGGAGGTCAGAGGTCAGAGGTTCTCAGCTTCTACCATTTGGGTTTTGGGAGTTGAACTCAGGAGGCCAGCCTGGGCAGCAGGCACCTTTACCTGCTGAGCCGTCTTTGTTGCTGTAGAAGTAAAAACATGGCGACTCCTTAATTCTGCCAAGGGTCATCACCTCCAAAGTCAGACCACAGACTCTTGATTACGCACACGGTTGTCCCCAGTTTTCTCTATATTTTATCTGGAGCATTCCAGAATCCCAGATGAAAAAATGTAAGGTGGGAGGCATTAACTAAGCCAGCATGTCACAGAGAACACAGCACTGTCTCAAACCAAGGCCAGAGCGGCGCTTCCATGGTGTAGGAAGGCCAATTCGTCCTTTGCCCTCTGCTGCCCCCCTGTGGCCACGACGATGCTAGCGTTTCCTTAGGCCGGTCTGACTTC
>CAJQZJ010033427.1:1117345-1130674 GCA_907164525.1 Lophiomys imhausi
TGTGTGTGTGTGTGTGTGTGTGTGTGTGTGTGTGTGTGTGTCGGTCTGACTTCTAAAATGTGTGTGTGTGTGTGTGTGTGTGTGTGTGTGCATGCGTGTGCGTGTGTGCGTACGCACCCATGAATGCAGGCTCCTGGAGCTGGGATTACAGGTGGTTACAGGTGGATGTGATCCATTCAATGTGGGTTCTGGACCTCGCCAGCCTGAACTTCCCTTGTTTTATAATATTTTACTTTTTCCAGTGCTAATATATATAATTCTATATAACAGCTAGAATTTCTTTGGTTTATTAATTCGTTTTGGTGAACATACGACATTTTGATGAAATTGGGATTATATTAAGCACAATTGCTAACACAGTTAGTGTGTATAGGAGTTAAGCCAAGATTTTCTTAGATTTGTAGGGCTAAAATTTAACTTCCAATCTGGTAGGTCTTAGGTAAAGAGATTGCTCAGGTGTCCAGGGTCTATGAGGTGCTGATTCAAGGTAGTCCGATGTGGCTGTAGTGCTTAAAATCGGTTCAGGAGAAGAAAGGGAAGCTTGAAGCTAAATATCAAAGGTACAGTCAGTCCTAAGGGTGAGAGATGCAAGGGCCTTCGGTGCTAGGGCCCAGGGTGGAGGCACTCCCCCGTGGCTGGCAGAGGTAGGCCGGTAAGGCTGGTAGCCTCTCCCCCAATCAACTAAAAGATACTGCCCACTCCAGGGGAGAGTCTTCTAGGAAAGACTCTCAGAGACCCACCCAGAGGTTTTTCTTTCTGCTAATATCAGGTCAGTTCAAGGTGACAGCTGATTTAAACTTCAAGTAAAACAAGAATGTGTGGATTTTTTTTTTTTAATTTACAATGTGTTCCCATGTGAGAGAGAGCTCTCCCTTTTGCTGAATTCTACCCTGCCATCCCCAGGATAGCTCACAGAAAGCATGGTGCACTGTTTAGCACTACACAACTGACTTTAATCTTTGTTCAGTTTCTTAGACTCCCACTTTGTGTGATAAAATGTGACTATAAATGTGGCTTCAAAGAGCTTTTGTGATGATGGAAAAATGTATGAAAATGTGTCAGATGCCTTGGTGGCATGCTCAGAAATAGGGAATACTTGTATGTGCAGGCACTGCTCTAAATATTTTACATATGTTAATTTCTGTAATCCTGCAAGAATCCTATAACATTAAAAATGGAGACACCAGAAAGCTTAAGTGAATCATTCAAATATAAAGAGGTAGGAAATATCTGTACCAGTTAGCTCTTGCTGGCTGGCAAGCCAGTCCAAACCATTTGCAGGTCACTGACGGAGAATGTCAGTGTGCTACTGATTCAGCTTTACCCCACTATCTTCTACCCAGGATCCCAGAAGGGTTTTGGGAAGCTGAGTGCATGTCTGGAAGTGAGCTCAAAGTCAAGCCTTGCAATCTGATGTTCTTTTTGGTCAAACTAAGGATGGGGGATACCGCGGTTCTAACTTCTTGAGTGTGGGGAGTGGGTCAGGAGGAAGGGGGGATATGAACCTACATTTGCATTGACCTTGCGTTTTCTCTCTGTCTCCAGTCCAGGCTTCCCACTCACTCGTGGGCCTGCTCTCTAGTCTTGGTAAATTAGTCCTTCTTCAAAGCTTCTTCAAAGACCCCAGGGGCTGGGGTCTGTGAGTTTACTGATGCCTCCCCCTGCTAGAAGTTGGCTCTAGTGTATTTCTTTCTCTTGCTTCAAGGTGACCCAGGGGAAGCCATGGTTTATGTCTTCGGCTCGCCTTAGGCTGGCGAGCCACACCTTCATGCTTATCTGTGTGTGTGTGGTGGGGGCAGCTGGTGCCAAGTGCCACTCCTCTCACGTTCATGTGACGTGAAAGCTAAAAAATTACTGTGTTTTTCTCACAGGGTTTTACTTTCCTCCCTGGCCTTGATCCAGAGTTGAGTTTCTATTGGAATCCAATGGTTGCTTTCTTCTCTTCTTCACTGAGTCTCTTATTCTTGTGTTAATAGTTTAGAGTTTGATTATATGTGTACTTTCTATTATAAGTGGCCTCACACATTTTTAGAATTGGAGTTTGGAAATATATATCTCACAAACCAGTGTGCCAGCCTTACCTCTCAGAAACCGATTAGATCTGCAACCCCTCAGGGGTCTGGTCTGGGTCGTTTAAAACTCTTCTCTGGGAAGAAGGGGCCAGGACGAGGGAAATATTACTTAGCTTTCAAAATGACCCATTTAGAAGTTTAGCTGTTTTCTTTTGCAAGTGGAACTTATCGTCCAACTTATCAACTGTGGCTCCACTCTAAATATGAGAGAAAACACATACACGTGAGCAAAACGGCCCTGGCAGCTCTCTGCTCAGCGGCTGTAGGAAGCTCTTCCCCCGATGTAAACGGCCCCATAGACCGTCAGCAGCAACAATTAGAGAAGCCATCACATGACCCTGGAGAAACAAGACAGAAACAAGGGACCTGGTGCAACAGTCCGTGTCACTATAAAATTAGCTGAACGTCGCCCTCTGCTGGCTCACCTGAGCGACTGCTGCTTCTACGTCAGTCTAGCTCCTCCGTGTTCGTTCTAGTTCCCAGAAAACAAAGGTGTGAAGGTGGCCATCATAAATTTGTCTTGTTTCTGAACAGCATCGAGTTGTGCACAGGTCTTTGTTTCCTTGCACCCAACCCAACACAGCCCAGACCGTGTAATCAAGGCCCGGATCTCATCTAAGATGTTCAGTGGTTTCTGGGCTGAATTCTTCCTAGTTGTAGCAACTAAGCTTCCTGGGCTTCCAAACAAGCTGCTCTGGGGAGAAGAGTCAGCATTCTCCAGGAGTCTTTGTCACATCATCTCAGGACAAACTAACATGACCTGCTACCCCTATGTCCCTTCCTGCCCTGGGCTGACGTTGGCTGTATAACAGTTCCGGTTAAAGGAAACACTCTAAGATACTCCATTTAGCAATGCTGGCTCTGCTGAGTCATAAATGATTTGTGGATCAGGTGGCACTCAAAGCCAGAACTATTTTAGAAGAAGTCCAGCCCACATCTGTGGTCAGACAGCTGGTTAGGTTTTGCCAACTAGATACAAACTGGAAGTCACCTGGAAGGGGGAACCTCAGCTGGAGAGTGTTGTGGCCTGTCAGCATGTCTGTGGGGTATTTTCTTGAATAATGGTCAACGTGGGTGATACCACCTCTGAGGACGTGGTCCTGCGTTGTAGAAGGGAAATAAGCTGAACAGGCCATGGGAGCGAGCCAGTAGACACCATCCTCCATGGTCTCTGCTTCAGTTCCTGCTTCCAGGTTCCTGCCTCGAGTTCAGCTTTGTTTGCCCTTGATGATGGAGTATATAACCTGCGAGCCAAAGAACAAACGCTTTCCCCCCACGTTGCTTTTCACCAGTGTCTTTCCACAGCAACGGAGGAAACTAGGGTTGGCATCTATATGCAAGAATGGAAGTGATGCAGAGAGAGAGAGAGAGAGAGAGAGAGAGAGAGAGAGAGAGAGAGAGAATGCTCTGCTCCCTTAGAGCTTGGCCTGTCAGTCAGCTGGCGGAAGCTTGGTGCAGCCAGTGGCTGAAACAAATGCAGCTGTTTCAAAAGTACACTCATAAGCTTTCCGTAAATTGCATTTTGTTTGGTTGTGGATTATTACTTGAGAACAGAGGCAGTCTAAGTCCAAACAGAATTTAACATCTCCCTACTTCCCAGTTTTGGTGACCATCTGGCTCAGAATGGAATCCAAAGTCCTTACACGGGTACCTAAGGCCCTAACATGACTTGGATGACTTTGCCACTCCACTTCCCATTTTCTCTCATCGCAGCCTCACTGGTCTGTTAGCTGTTCCTGGATTACACCACGACAGTTCCTGCCTCAGGGCCCTTGTTCCTGCAGCTCCTACTGAGGGTTTGTGCAGTGTGCTTCTGGGTCTCCTCCCAGTCTTTGCTCAAATGTCATCTTTGGAACAAAGCCTCCCTCCCAAACACCCTGTGGAGATTCCCCATTCTGATATTTAATGTGTGTGTGTGTGTGTGTGTGTGTGTGTGTGTGTGTGTGTAGGCCAGTGGATAACCTCAGGTGTCATTCTTTACATATTATCAACCTCTCATTGTCTTAGAACTACCAAATAGACCAGGTTGGCAGACCAAAATCCCTGAGGATGTGCCTATCTCTGCTGCCCCAGCAGTGGGACAACAATGAACCACCACGGCCTAGTCTTTGTTACCTAGGTTCTGAGAATTGTGCAGCTGTGTTTCCTTTCTTCTTACTGTGGGTTCTAGGATTGAATTCAGGTCCTGTGCTTACGAGGCAAACACTTTACTGACTGGCTTATGTCTCCAGGATTCCCATTCCAGCACTTTATTTATTTATTTTTGGTTTTTTGAGACAGGGTTTCTCTGTGTACCCTTGCTGTCCTGGACTCACTTTGTAGACCAGGCTGGCCTCGAACTCACAGAGATCCACCTGTCTATGCCTCCCAGGTGCTGGTATTAAAGGTTTGCGCCACCACGCCCAGAAATTACAGACAGCTGTGAACTGCCATGTGGGTGCTGGGATTTGAACCCCGGATCCTTTGGAAGAGCAGCCAGTGCTCTTAACTACTGAGCCATCTCTTCAGCCCCCATCCCAGGACTCCTACGTCTAGTTTATTTTCACTGTGGGTTTTTCATCATAAGATACACTACATGATTGAATTGACTTTGTTCCCCATCTGTCTTCCATGAGAAGGAATTTAAGTGTGTCCTTCTCTGTGACATACTCCAGTCTCCAGAGTACAGAGAGCTAATTAAGCAGTTTATTCCTTGGTTTCCCTATCTGTAAAGTGGGGTGAAAACAGTAGCCATCACAAGATTTGCTTCCCTGAGTTAGTATCTGTGAAGTGCTCAGAACAGTTCCTGAAGTACACTCAAGAGCTATGCAAATATTTTTGTTATTAGCATAATTATCACCACCACCACCACCACCACCATCATCACCATCACCACCATCACCACCACCACCACCACCACCATCACCACCACCACCACCACCACCACTACCATCACTATCACCACCACCACCACTACCATCACCATCATCACCACCACCACCATCACTACCACCATCACTATCACCACCACCACCACTATCACCACACCACCACCACCACACCACCACCACCAACACCAGCACTATCACTACCACCACCATCACCACCACCACACCACCATCACCACCACCAGCACTATCACCACCATCACCACCACCACTATCACCACACCACCACCACCACCACACCACCACCAGCACTATCACCACCACCACCACCACACCACCACCAGCACTATCACCACCACCACCACCCTCACCACCATCACCACCACCACCACCATCACCATCACCACATCACCACCACCATCACCATCACCACTATCACCACACCACCACCACCACCACACCACCACCAGCACTATCACCACCACCACCACCACCAGCACTATCACCACCACCACCACCCTCACCACCATCACCACCACCACCACCATCACCATCACCACATCACCACCACCATCACCATCACCACCATCACCACCACCACCACCACCACCACCAGCACCAGCACCAGCACCACCACCTTCATAATCATTGTTACTATTATCTGTTCAGATAGCAAAATAGCACACACTAAGACAGATTGGAAACAGCAGGATGTATTAGAAGAGTCTGTAGAAGACCGCAGCTGTGTGAAGCCCATAGGAATAGTGACTGCCAGGGACTACATGATACCTGGACATCTTATTATATGTTTTTTTTTTTTTAAACTTATTTATGGGGTTGTATATCCTGTAACCTGAGATTGAGCTCTGGAACCATGAGAGAGAGGTGCAGGGAGAGAAGTGATACCACAAAAGTTCTCTTCCGACCTCCACCAGCCTGCCCAAACACACACACCACATGCATACACCCAATATTCCCCTTCTAGTCGCTGTTCCCATTAAGGAACAAACTCCGCACAGAGCTTCAGGTTTGTGTAGTCAGCTGCTGTATCCCAAACCCTTACAATCCTCACTGGCCACAGACTCTCTGCATGCCTTGCATTAGCTGTCTGCATAATAGATTATGTGTTTATTTCCTTGTTTCTCTCCAAGAACACAGGGGATTTGAGATAACAGAGAAGACGTGGAGTGGAGTGATTGTTGAACTCGGGTCCGGTAGCCTGAAAGGCGAGAGCCTTGATGCCAATCAAGTCAGTCCTCCGTGGTAGGGGTAGAGTTCTTGTTTGCCTCTAGGGGGTGAAGATTGCTCGGGCTGTGCCTGGACTGACCCTTGTGCCCACAATTTCTATTCTTCTGTTTCGTTTCCTCACTCCTTTCTCCGCCCCGCCCTGCTGGCTCAGAGATTCGTCACAAGGAAGTGTTCCCTCTAAGGGATGGGCTTAAATGATCGCTGCTACCAGAGGAATGGCTGCTGAGAAAAGGGGTTTGGAAGGTAAGGTGGGGTGGAGGAGAACCGGCAGCGGCTGAGGAATCTCTCGGGCTGGGGTTGGGAGTGGAGATGAAAAGATCTGGAAGAATAGGGGACTGGAAATGATGGCGACTGGTCAGCAGCCCTGTGGTCCTGAGCCCTGAGTCCAGGCACAGCCCGAGCAATCTTCACCCCCTAGAGGCAAACAAGAACTCTACCCCTACCACGGAGGACTGACTTGATTGGCATCAAGGCTCTCGCCTTCCTCCTAAGATTCTGTCACCGTTCTTACGCTGTTTATTTATGTCCCCTGCTTCTGGGCAGCTCTGGAATGAGGAAGGAGGAAACGAAAGTGAATGCCACCTCTTTTGCCGCGAGGCTCCCTTCTGGACTGGTCCCCCCACCCCCACCCCCCACCCCGGCTTTCCATGATTTTTGTTCCTCTTAAAGCTCCTTAGATTACATCAACCCACCTCCCAGCCAGCGGCAGTCAGGGCCTGGTACACAAAAAACGCTTTGGACAACAACTTCGGTGCTTGGTATCCAGATTATACTGCATATGAATATCTCAAAAGAAGGAGGCTTTATGCATTTTGTAGCAGACACAGCTATTTAGGTATTAACTATTTAATCTGTTCAGGTTAACAAGGGATGCCCGGTGACTGTACTGGATCTAACCCTAGAGCCTAGTGAGGGCCCTGGGCTAAATGACACTCCTTGCAGGCACATGGGTAGGGAGAGGGGAGAGTATTTGCTACTAAATAAATAAAAAAATAAAATAAAAATTCACAGAGGTATAATTAGCTCTGCTATTCGAATAATCCAATGCCCAGTATTTGCTACACTACCTAAGGCACGGTCTTCAATGTCCCTGTTTATTATTGTTCTCTGTTGAGAAAAATAAATCTGTGATTCAGTGGTTTGGGAGTGTGCAATCAGGAAGTGTAATCAGGAACTCAAGAGTTGTACACCCAGAAATGCAAAGCTGAGTTCATATTTCACATCCCCCCCCCCCGACTACTTCATTAAAAACCACTCAGGAGTATGAGGAAAACAGAGGTACAGAACCTAGCAGCGAGTGTCGGGTGACCAGCCTCACCTGGGATAAAGATGGACAAAGACAAAAACATACACTTTTCTTCCTAAAGGAGGTTGCTTGCACTCTCCCCTACCCTCAGAAGCTGCCAGTTTCTAGGTAAGTACATTTATAGAATATTGGAAAAAGTAGTTTTCATGACTAGTCATGAAATTTTAGGACTTTTATTATAAGAAATCTGTCATAGGAAAAACCAGATTAAAATGAGCTAAGTTTTCTACAACATAGTCCAGAATTGTTTTAAAATGGTTATATTATAAGAAATCTGTCATAGGAAAAACCAGATTAAAATGAGCTAAGTTTTCTACAACATAGTTCAGAATTGTTTTAAAATGGTTAATTTTTAACGTATCATTTCAGATATTACAATATTCAAGAAAATTGAAATAAGCATGTAACTGCAGAGTCCCTTGTCACAGCCTGACTGCAATCTGAAAATAAATCTATGCACATACATTAAATATTGGTACTAGTTGCTTTGGTGGCGTGGGACTATAGAGTAATAGTTTCCTCATTTTAAATTTATGTATATTCACAGTAGTCTACAATTTAGAAATTCTTGATTAAGCAAGTAAATGTGTTTAGAAAAGGCTACAGACCGGTAAACCTGAGTTCTGAGTCAGATGATTTTTTTTCCCGTCTGAAATGACAAAGGCCCCTCTTTACTCCTGTACAGATGAGATGTCAGAAGACAAAACACAGAAACCCAATTCCTACCCCAAGACTCTTGTCGCATCTCCAAGAAACATGTTCATTTCTTCAGGAGAAAGCTGGAGGTGTTAGGCACTGGCCCTGACTGTTATGGAGACTGCGGACCACAACACCCCCCCCAACACACCCCCGGATGGATCTGCGTCATCAAGTAGTCAGAG
The DNA here is from genome assembly GCA_907164525.1 of Lophiomys imhausi. Lineage (NCBI taxonomy): Eukaryota > Metazoa > Chordata > Mammalia > Rodentia > Muridae > Lophiomys > Lophiomys imhausi. The sequence continues at coordinate 1,125,720 of CAJQZJ010033427.1, forward strand.
GACCATTGACAAAGACAATCTTTTTTTGGTTGTTTTCTGTTTTTGTTTTGTTTTGGGTTTCTTTTGGTTTTTCAAGACAGGGTTTTTCTATTTAATAGCCTTGGCTGTCCTGGACACACTTTGTAGACCAGGCTGGCTTCGAGCTCACAGAGATCCACCTGCCTCTGCTTCTCGAGTGCTGGGATTGAAGGCGCCCGCCACCATGCCCGGCCAAGATGGTCTTTTGTTGATTGATGCTGTTAAGGAGGGAAATGTTGACAGGATCCAGCAATTGCTGGAACAAGGGGCTGATGTCAATGCCTGTGAACACACTGGGGGCTGGACACCTTTGCACAACGCAGTGCAGTCTAGCAGGTCAGACATTGTGGATCTCCTGCTTCGTCACGGTGCTGATCCTCATCGGAGGAAGAAGAATGGGGCCACTCCCTTCATCATTGCGGGGATCTCAGGGGATGTGAAGCTGCTCCAGAGTCTCCTATCTAACGGTGCAGATGTCAATGAGTGTGACTTTAATGGCTTCACAGCTTTCATGGAAGCTGCTGAGTATGGTAAGATCGAAGCCTTAAGATTCCTGTTTGATCACGGAGCCAGTGTGAATTTGAGACGGGAGACATCGGAGGACAAAATGCGAGTGAAGCAAGGAGGGGCTACGGCTCTCATGAGTGCTGCTGAAAGGGGCCACACAGAAGTCTTGAGTATTCTCCTCAATGACATGGGAGCGGAAGTTGACGCTCGGGACAATATGGGCAGAAATGCCTTGATCCATACTCTGCTGAGCTCCAAAAGTGAGAATGTGGAGGAGATTACTCGCCTTCTGCTCCAGCACGGGGCTGATGTTAATGTGAGAGGCGAAGGAGGGAAGACACCCCTGATCTCTGCAGTGGAAAGGAAGCACACAGGCTTGGTGCAGATGCTTCTGAATCAGGAAGGCATAAACATCGACCACACAGATAGCAAGGGCAAGACAGCCCTGCTAATTGCTGTTGAACTCAATCTGGAGAAAATCGCCCAGTTGCTATGTGAAAAGGGAGCCAATACCCAGTGTGGGGATCTTCTTGGCATAGCCAGGCGGAATTACAACCATTCCCTTGTAAAGATTCTTCTCCAGCATGGAGCTAATAATGTTTGCCCTGACGCTCCTGCTAGAGACTGGTTGCCTCGAAGTTCACGCTGGGGGGAGGCCTTGAAAACACTCTACAGTATGAATCGACCCATGATTGGCAAACTCAAGATCTTTATATATGACGAGTTTAAAATTGCTGGCACTTCCGAAGGGGGGATCTACCTAGGGATCTATGACAATCAAGAGGTGGCTGTGAAAGTCTTCTGTGAGGACAGCCCACGTGCACGTAAGGAAGTCTCTTGTCTGCAGGGCTGCCTGGACCACAGTAACTCTGTAACTTTCTATGGAAGCGAGATCAGCAACGGATGTTTATATGTGTGTATGTCCCTGTGTGAGTGGACATTGGAAGAGTTCCTGGATGTGTCTAGAGGGGAACTTGTGGAGAATGGGGAAGATAAGTTTGCCCGCAAGGTCCTATTGTCTATATTTGAGGCTGTTCAAAAACTACACTTGCACGGATACTCCCATCAGGATCTGCAGCCACGAAACATCTTAATAGGTGAGACCCTGTGATAGTCTTTTATGTATGACTGTGACAGAACATCACAGACTAAGAGACTTGTCAAGAATGGAGATTTATTTCTGATAGTCATGGAGACTAGCCAGGGTCACCTTTTGTAGGCTAAATTCCTGACTTAACTTGCCTTTAGATCTCCTTCCCAATTTCTATCGTTCATTCCTCTTTCTGGGGGGGGGGGGCACAGTGGCTTCTTCAAGAAGGAAGAAGAGTCTGAAGAAGGCAGAGAACAGAGAGTGGCTCAGAGCCAGCATATCTCTGATTCATGATGGAAGTCTAAAGTACCAGAGGAGCTTGGAGCTCGTTGGCTTAACTGAATGGAAATCAGTGCTAAGACATCCTTAGACCCAGAACTGTCTTGCTTAGCTGTTAGTTAGCAATGGGATGTAACCTTAAATGTGGCCAGCAGCCCCTTCACTCTGCTGTGCCCCAGAGGCTGTGTGAGTGGAGAGCTGGCTACCTTCACCCTCATCTTTTCCGAATGTCTGTCTTTCCTGTAAAAGATAAGATGTGGGTCCTGCTCTTGACAGATGCCTAATAGATCAAATGAGGCTGGGCATGAGTAAACAGCATTACTCTTCATCTTCAGAAATGATAGATTATAAAGCACGTTACATATTTGTTTAAATGATTTCAATATCACACCAGGGAGAATATTTTTATGCACCTCTAAAACTGTCCCTTAGATTCCATGAAAGTTGTCCGCCTGGCAGATTTTGATCAGAGCATCCAGTGGATGGAAGATTCACAAGCAGTCAAGACAGACTTGGAGGTAATTTCTGTGACCTGGTTAATTTCTTCTTTTCTCTGCTTCCTTGTATGCTCACTACCTCATCCTATGGCCAGGTAGAGAACTTCTTATTTTAATCTGGAAGGAAAGGGTTATCAAGGCTTCCTCTACCTGGTCCGCTGTCCTCACTCCCTTGAGCACAGTGGCATTTCCATGTCTCTCTCTTGTAGGAGAACTTTCACTGAGCAATGGAGTAGGTATAATAGCTGGGCCAGTGTGGAATTGCCTTTCACTGTGGTCCCTTTCTTTATCGCTAACTTGTCCCTTCTTCTTCCACTAGCTAAATAATTAACTAAGCAGAGGATACGTCTTCAAAGGCTTCCTGGAGGCATTTCTGAATACCTCAAAGGCTGATTCTGCAAATATTTTTCTGCCTAAGAATAGAGCAAATGAGATTTCCTCCCAACTCTATTCAAACTCACCCACTGTGCACCAAAGAAAGCCAGATACTGAGGCTCTGGACAGTTCCTGGGAGAGACGGGGTCAGCCTTCAGCTCAAAGGAGACAGAGCTCAGCAGAAGTGTTAAGACCTTAAAACGGCCAGTGTTCTGAGAGGACATGGAACCAGGCCCTGTGTATGCAATATCCTAGGCTTGTTCAGGAACGGTGGCCAACTCTCTCCTGGATAGTAACTAATGGGCAATAGCTTTGGTTCTGGATTTGGTGGCTCCTGACTTCAGTTCTTCCTCACTGGTATTTAGTGCAGCTGAGTACTGCCAAGCTCTCTGCCCTACCAAAGCCTTGTTCCCTGGGCTAGCACTGTGCCCCCACATGACTGGGAATGATTCCCTTATCTGCCTCCTCACATAGTGCTGGATCCAGTTCCTAGCTTGTTTCAAGGTTATCATCCCCTTTGTCTAAAACATCCTCCATTTCTTGACTTATATATTCTGTCAGAACACTCAAGACCCAGGTAGAATCCTTCTGCCAACAAGTCTATCAACTCTGGACCAGGATTATCTTTCAGGAGCCGAAGCTGTGTGGGCCGTGTGTTGCCTTGAAGAGCTCTTTGTGCAGAGAGCCTTGTTTTTCTCCCCTAGAGTCCTGCAGATTTGGAGTTCAGAGTGTTAACTATGATACCATGGGACCCACAGGGTTCTTGAAATATCCCCCACCTTCTATTTCCACCCTGCCTGTACTGACTACTTTTGCATCACTCTGAGAAGAACCTAAATGAAGGAGGGTTTGTTTAGATCCTGGTTTCAGAGGTTTCAGCTCAGCCTGGAAGTGAGGGTTTGATAGAGCAGCTCTTCATGGACAGGAAGCAAAGCTGAGCCATACTTGGAAGGGACCAGGGCAAGGTGCAAACTCCTACCACTTCTTCCAAACAGGCCCCATCTTCTAATGTCCCACTACTTCCACATAAGCCTACTTAAATTTTGAATCCACCAGTGGCCATTAGGCCAGAACCCTCATGCTCTTAATCTCTGCAAATGCTGTCACTGGCACACCCAGAGATGCTCTTTACTAACCTAGGGAGAACTGTCCAATGAAGTTGGCAATCCTGATATTAACTCTCAAATCTTCCAAGATTACCCGAATAGAGAAGTAACACACTGCAATTTTGCTTCATTTATGGCTTCTGTGCAGGATCTTGGATGGCTGGTTCTCTATGTGGTAAAGAAAGGTGAGATCCCCTTTGAGACACTAAAGACTCGGAATAACAAAGAGGTGGTTAGTTTATCACCAGATGAGGAGACTAAGGACCTCATCCATTGCCTGTTTTCTCCTCGAGAAATTGTAAAGAACTGTCTGGTGGACCTACTTGGCCATCCTTTCTTTTGGACTTGGGAGAAGTAAGTAGAACTTTGGTATGCATTAAACCAGCGGTCCTCAACCCTCCTTATGCTGTGACTCTTTAATACAGTCCCTCATGTTGTGGTGACCCCCAACCATTAAATTATGCTTGTTGCTACTTCATAACTGTAGCTTTGCTACTGTTATACATCTCGATGTAAATATCTGCAATGCAGGATATCTGATATGTGACCTCTGTGAAAGGGTCAGGCAACCTCCACAGGTTGAGAACCGCTGTGTTACAGGCTTTCATAAGGAGAGGGAGAAGTGGTGTGGGCAGCTGTCAGGGCTGAGAATCAGCAGCCCAGGCTTTTCTCTCAGCTCAACATTATTGGCAATGTGTCCTTGTGAGGGGTGACAACCTACTGGATTCTGATTTTTACTATGGAAGAACAGGTGGGAAGCAACAGGCTGGCCTCTCCCATCATGCAGAGATTTTATTAAAAATCAAAGCATATCAACTTCCTTTCTCTGGAAGAAAATGGAATGACCATGATAATTCTGTCATTCTTAGCCGCTACAGAACACTCCGGAATGTGGGAAATGAATCTGACATCAAAGCACCAAAGAATCAAAGTGGGCTTCTCAAACTATTGCAGCCTGGTATACACGAGCCTCCCAGAAGTTTTGATCAGTGGAAATCTAAGGTTTGAACATGTACCTTCTTTGGTAGAGGAAGAAGTGTGTGTGTGTGTGTGTGTGTGTGTGTGTGTGTGTGTGTGTGTGTG
>CAJQZJ010033427.1:1137985-1185890 GCA_907164525.1 Lophiomys imhausi
ACACACACAGACAGACAGATACATACAAACACAGATATACATACACACACAGACACACATACACAGACACACACAGATACATATACACACAGACACACACACACAGACACACACAGATACATATACACACAGACAGACAGATACATAAAAACACAGATATACATACACACACAGACATATACACACAACAGATAGGCACACTGCATTTCATTCTTTATTTACATTTTCTGAGATATTTGGAGAGAAATTGAGAAAACATTTTTCGTTTGGTTGTCACTATTACAGATATTTCTTTGGGCATGTAGCTTACATTAGATACTGTGTTAAGCAAGGTGTGGTTGGCTTTGCCAGGTAGTGGTGCCAGTACATGTTAAGAACATGTTGGACAAACAGAGTGGATGAGAGAGTAAAAGTAATAAAGCTACAACTTTCCACTCTTGTGTTTTCTAGTGCTCAGAGCGTTTGTGTGTGATATCCAGAGATATTCATGACTGTGTCATGGATGCTGTCATTTTCATTATGTAGGAGAGACAATTGATGCTCGGAAAGGGTTGCTAGGATGCCATGCCATCATTTGCACACATAGTAAACAGAAATGTCAGGGTGGACATCTGAGCCATTCAGAATTTTGCTATTCTGAATCAGTGCTGTGGACTGAACAAAGTTTGAAGTCCCTAAATCAGAAGGTATTTGGAGATGAGGCATTCGGAAAGCCATCAGGGTTAGATGAGGTCTCAGGGTGGATCCTCATGATAGGATCTGTGACCTAATTCATACAAGGGAAGAGAGAACTTTCATTTTCCTCTCCTTGCCAGAAGGACATTCAGAATGAAGACAACTACCTGCATGCAACAAGGAGAAGGAAATGGCCAGTAAGTTCATCTTACACTTTCAACCTCTAAAACTGAAAGGAATATAGTCTGTTTGAGCCTTCTAGACTAAGGTGTTTTATTGCAACAGCCTACACTGTAATATGCTCTAGTTTCTCTTCAGGTAGTTGGAACCTTTTACAAAATTGACAAAGCCAAGCACTTAGTGCACAATACACCTGCCCCATGTGTTTAAGAACTTCTTTTCTGTCACAGGAAACAAATATTACAGGAAAAACAATGATGCAACTGCTAATCTCTGCAAACTGGGCTAGCAGTTTCAGGTCACTGTATAGTCTGCACATTCAGACTAAGAACACGAGATGCTCTGACAAGGGAGAAGAATGGACTGGAAAGAAACAAGAAATTGGTTTGTTTTGAGACTCTAGAAAACCAATGGCAGATTGGAGGCAAACAATGTTTATCTTTATTCTTAAGGTATCGCAGATAACACCATCACTATGTTAGTCATCATATTGGCTTTTAGGATTGAACCCATGAGTCCCAGAGAGACTTGAAAGCTACAGTAGGGATAGCATCAACCTAAAAGAAATATCAGTATTTTTCATTTTCCATTCCCTGGAAAGGCATTCATGTCTTTGAGTTTCAAGTATGTGCCTTTTCCCCCTTCCAGGTGTATATTTTATAACACTGAGATAATCAGTGTGTTGTTTGCCTTTTAAAACAGAAACCAAGTGATAATGATTCACACAGGTGGAAGGTTTGTTTGCTTCCGATATGTTGGGACCTCAGTGGCTGGCCAGTCCAGGAAGTAGAGAATTACATCATGAGTCATCTGCTAACAGGGTTATTCTGTCCTTGGTGTTCAAATACTAGACATACCACAGGGAGCAAATCAGGTCCTGATCATCCCTGACCTCAAAAAACCTGGCCAGGTATGTGGCTGGGATGGAGGTGGTTATAAAGATACAGTACAGAGATATGCTGGTGAAGATATGGTTTAACTATATGGGACTAATGTGCAGGAAGAAAATTTAATCAGAGTAGAAAGGGGTTGGGTAGTCAGGGTAGGTGAGAGTTAATACAGCAGCTAGCTGAGCTGCAACAGAGGGAAGTAATTAAGTGAAAACCTAAAGGGAGCAAGAGAATCAGATGCAGAGATATTGGAGGGATCGAGGAGAAGAGGGTACAACAAGCTCAAAGGTCCTGGGCCATGTTCACACCTGAACTGCTTGTGGAATATGTGAGTGTGTGTGTGTGTGTGTGTGTGTGTGTGTGTGTGTATGTGTGTACCAAATACAAAGGGAGTTTAAGAAAAGCCCACAGCTGGGAGGAAAGGAAACAGGAAACCAGTGAGTTTGGGCTTCTAGGATGTGGCATAAGAATTCTTGGAGGACTGTGATCAAGGAGTGGCATGATACACTGAAATTTTAAGAGAATCACTCTGGCTTTATGTGGGGAATTTCTGCAAGATTGAAATCTGGCATCATCAGAAAGTCCTTGAGTTTGGTACTAAATGACAGACTCCCCCTTTTCAGTAGAATCCCTTCCTCTGTCTGATCTGGGGAAACCCCAGATCCTTTAAGGAGTGTCGCAGAGCATAGCCCTTTCCTGATAAGAAACACAGGCAGTGAACCTGGAGTTCTTCCCCACCCCTGCTACCCATGGGATAATTAGGTACTGGGGTTTCCTTTCTTATGATAAGACCATGCCTAGAGAATCAAACATATTCACCTTCAAAACCCCTCCCTGTAGGGAGTTAGAATAATTAAATTAGATTTAGAAAATATGAAGATCAACTTGGCTGTGAGCGATTTAGCTTATCAGCTTGTGGTAAAACAAGGATGAAGTCAGGTGAAAACAGGAAAAAAAAAAAACCAGGAAAGACTTAATGGACTGAAAAAACAAGGTTAGGAAAACAGGAAAGACTTAATAGACTTAAGAAACAAAGTATTTGGCCTGACCTTGCTTTCAGCTGCTAAGTGAGTGGAACCTAAATTAAGCTGAAACAGAGTTCCTCCTATTTAAGGACAGTGCATGGAGCCCCATGAAGAAGAGTCCTGCTGAAAAAAGTGCTGGCCATCAGTTGATGGCCTGATCTCCCTGAGGCAGAAAGAAGCTGGTGAGCAAAGAAAGCCTCAACAAGACAGCAAAAGGCCAAAGACTAAACCCTGTGGCTCAACTTTTGCCTAGAGGGGTTTGATCTGTCCGAACAGTGGCCTAAAGGAAATTGTGGCTGACTTTAAGGACTCTGAGGCAGAGTGTCAGAGTTGCTGATGCAAGGGGCTGGGGTCTCCCAGAGAGAAGAAAGCATCAAGCCTTATTTAAGGTGAGACTGTGATAGCCAACTTACCCTGACGAACCTGCATCTGAGATCCAGAAAAAGGACTGCTAAGTGTGTTAAAGAATCTACAAGAAAGACTGTGTTCCTGATGACTGAGGACCTGCCCCAGAGACTGTATCCTTCTAAAAGGTTAGGAAAATAATTGTCAATAGGAGTAGTGGTTAGGTTAAAGGGATTGTAGGAATTTGTAGGATTAATAGTTAAGAAATTGTTGGTATTTGTTATAGGTGAATATAATTAGTAAATAAATAAACACTTAATAAATAATAATAATAATAACAAAAAGTTCGGTAACACCTCCCCACTGCCCAAAGGTTTATAATGGCCCTGATTCACGAAATAAACTCTTTTTCTCCATTCCTCCACCACGACCATCTGAGGCTCAGCTGTTTATTTTGGCCTCAGGAAGAAAGCACTCTTTTCTTCCGTGAAGAATTCATCACCACCACTGCCTGGTTAGCCAGGCTTGCACAGTGTGCACTCTCCCACATTACTGGCACCTTGGCTGCCTATCTGGGCTCATAACTCAATCTCCACTGCCAGTCAACGCTGTGGCTGGCTGCCTCCGATGCTCGGCAAGAGGCACTGAGCGTCCGTCGTTGCTCCTGTAAATGCGCTGCAGTTCACCACCGTGCTCAACCGCAGCAACTGCCCATTGCTGAGTGTCCCTGAAGCAGCCCCCAACTCTTCCTGAACCAAGCAGACTTCCGGGTCCACTTGGCTTGGTTCAGGAGTTCCAAGTTCCTTGAATCTGCCTGGTCCGGTGCCTGCAGTTCAACTAAAAGAGCTTTGACCTTCCACTAACTATGGTGCAGAGAGGGTTTCTCTCTCCTGTATGCTTCTCATAAAAGCTGTAACACTTGGTGGTAGAATTTTCCTACTGCTCGGGCCTAGTTGGATATTCCCGGGCAAGGATCCCGACTTGTGTTTCATCCTTTTCTGCCCAGCAACTGACCGGTCTCAGAACTTCCAGTGGAGAAGCCTTCACAAGGTCCGAGCTCCCAGAAGCTCCAAAATGGCAGCTTCACTGTGAAGACTGAAGCCGGCAGGTGTTGAAAGACCTGGGGGAGGGAAGTCCCTCTCCCAACACTCGGGATATCACGGCCAAAAACTCACAAGAGACCATCTTGATGCAATCGCAAGAGGTTTATTTCGGGGGGGGGGGGCTCAGTGCACTGAGGGCGCAACTCATATCCCATGCAGGGGTAGAGGAGCCGTGACGACAATTTGGGGGAGAGTAGAGTATTTAAACTACAACCCAAAGGGGTGAGGGGAAATACAAGTGGAAAGTACCAGCCCAGCCCATTGTTTACCACAGCCCAAGGTGGGAGGGGAAATACAGGTGGAATGTACCAGCCCATTGTTTACCATAACTGAAGGGGGTGAGGAGGAATGCAGGTAGAATGTACCAGCCCATTAGTTAGTCAGCAGGAAACATCCTACACCTGTTTTTCTCAGGAATGAATTTAATCTTACTTCACCATCGGCTTTGTGGTCAGCCGGTTCCTGAAACCCTGGGGGCCCATGATAGTCATCTGCTTTGTGGCCAGCTAAGTTCCCGGAACCACCTGGCGGCTGGCCTGGGTCTACTGCCAACTTAGGGGGTCTTTTAATAATTTTCATTCCCTTCAGTGTGAAAACAGAAAGGTCATTTAGAGATGTTAGAGGGAGGGTTCACATGCAGAGGATGTGTTTGCTCATTCTGGATGAGAGAGATGGCACTGCTTTAAGCAGTCACACTACAGATGTGTTTGGAAAGATGCCTCAGTCGGATTGCTGATGGAGAGAAGGCAGGCAGGAGGGATGGAGGAGTGTGGGGCAGCTGTGAGCATTCTGGCCCGAGCAGGGGAAGGAACATGACTGTAGTTAAACTGCACCGAAGTGATTTTTGAGGAGTATGTTTAAGAGGAAAGACCAGAACATCCACTGGGGATATGCTAAATGTGATCTTCCTACCAGATGATTTAAGGAATGGCCATTTGGGACATATCAAGAGTTCAGAGGATCCAAGAGTGAGTCAGCTAAGGGTGGCGTTAAAAGTCTGCGCTAAGAAATGATTATTGAGTAGTAAAATTGCTGGTATATAAGATGGTTTGCATCTTCAAGGCAAATGATTTATGGTGCAAAACAGAGTCTGGACTGACTGGAGACCAGTGCCGTGGAAAAAGAGGGTAGGAACCAGGTCCTTTGTGGCCTTAGACACTGTGCAAAGACTTTGGGTTTCACCTGAGAGCAACAGGGAAAATTCCAAAAGGGTCATGGATGTGATACATTCACATTTGTCTTTAGGAAGACCACAGGGAGGAGAGGAGGTGGCAGGAAGCAAGGCCTCATGGCTATTTTCCCCTAGTTCACAGGGTATATATTGCATTGCTATTAATACACATGCTGCTATTTCAGGTAGGAGTCTGTGGTGTTACGGGTTGAGGCTTATGGGCAAGGCTCCTAAGCTCACCCTTATCAGAAGGTTGGTTCACACTGTGATGAGTTAAAGTCATGGTTAGTGGTTTAGGGCATTGCTTAAAAGAATGCTGTTCTAGCCGGGCGGTGGTGGCGCACGCCTTTAATCCCAGCACTTGGGAGGCAGAAGCAGGCGGATCTTTGTGAGTTCGAGGCCAGCCTGGTCTACAAAGTGAGTCCAGGACAGCCAAGGATACACAGAGAAACCCTGTCTCGAAAAACCAAAAAAAAAAAAAAAAAAAAAAAAGAATGCTGTTCTGGAGGGTGTGCCTGTTCTCCGTTCCTTTTTAGAGCTATGACCAAGAACCTAGAGGTACTTTATGTCTTTATTTTTTCTAGGGAACGCACTTCATACAATCACTGTTGATAACAAGTCACTGTACCGGTAGAGGAATGCAAAGAGCTTGCACCTCTGTATTTTCAGATGCTTCTGGCTGGAATGTATTACCAGCTCCATGTAGTTCCATGCTTAGTAAATAGACCAGGTGTAGGTTTAATGAATAATGAGAGCCTACTACTAACCCAGGAGCCCCACAGAACCGTAACCATCCTTTACCACAAGGAAGATGCAGAAGGGGTGTGTTTCATCTTGCACTATGCCTGGAGTCAAGTGGTTCTTACCTGACCAGACCAGGCCCAGGACTTTCATGTTGTTCTAAGTTCTGAGTTCCAGAACTTTATTGGAGTTGACAGCCTACTTTGTCACATATAAGTGAGTGCAATCTCCCATGAGGCCCCATTGGTTAGCAAGAGATATTTCTTCTTCCTGATACACCTCCCTCCTACTATCATGTGTATATTTTTTAATAACTCAGTGAGTGTAGGTAAGGTTCCTTGCACTGTATGGATGTGTAGTTATTTACTAGATCATGGGCACTTAACAGGGGCTGTATTCCTGGAAAGGATATACCATTCATGAGGGAGTGTCATCTTATTTTTACTTTTTATAATTCTAGCTGTAAAAACCAGTTATATTGGGTCCTTGAAACATGAATGTCTCACTGCAAGTCTAGTTTCCAAGGAATGCTGTGGGCTTCCTCGGTGCTGTTCTATGGACTAAATTTCTGGGTCGTCCTCTTGGTTTGGCCACACTTTTCTCATGCTTAAGCTAACTCAGTCTATAAGGGGATTGTGTAGGTGTTTTCTAATCCCCTAGTATGATGATTCTCAACCTTCCTAATGTTGCAACCTTTTTTTTAAGTATTAAAATAATTTTTATTTTTAAGGCAGCTGCATCCTAGTTAGTAAGTAGATTAGTTGGTAGTTTTAAAAGCAACTCAGAAGAAACACCCTACCTTTAATTACAACCTTTTAATACAGTTCCTCATGTTGTGGTGTCCCCCAACCATAAAATTACTTCATTACTACTTCATAACTGTAATCTTACTGTAATCTTGCTACTGTTATGAATTGTAATATAAATATTTGCTATGTAGGATATCTGATATTCAACATCTGTGAAAGGGTCGTTCGGTGGGTCTTGACCCACAAGTTGAGAACCACTGCCCTAATTACTGTATTGTTACTAATTTTCTCAGATTCATTGCCTTTCTGAGGAGTGCCACTCCCAATCATGCCACAGAATCTCACCAGGCAGGCAGACAGACTCTCATGTAGGAGTTTGGAAGTTTTGAACATATCTAACAGCTCTGCAGCAGCAGACCCAGCCTCAGTCCTAGTTTCTCGAGTAAGATGGGCAGCTCCTGGGCAGGAGCGTCAATCCCTAGCTGCTTCCGTGGTGGGCTGTTTCTGACTTTTCTGGGGATTCAAATGTTTTACATGCCACAGACTGGGAAATGATTGTTTTTTGCCTGTTTTCCCTTCTAATTCGTTCCTGCAGTCTCACAAAATGATAGACCAAGTTTCCTCAGGCAAGTTACAACTTGCAAAAGATATACATCTTGTCTCCCTTTCTCAGAAAGCATGAGAGAGGGAGACAGACGTGTATCTTTTGCAAGTTGCAACTCTAATATCTTTATCCTCTCCTTCCGCAGCTGCTGGGCACTGAAGTGCACCTGGCGGTCCCACAGTAATGACCACAGTGTGCACTAGCGGAATGCTACCCTTACCTTCCATCTTAGCTACATAGCGCTCAGCAAGTTGTCTGCTCCTAGCCCAGTGGCAATTACAGCATACCCCAGAGTTACGTCACAGGCAAAAAGCTGTTAACATAGAACATGTGCTTCTAAACACAGAATAAGACAGTAAGAAGCCCGAAGGTTCCCAGGATGCTTTCTTTCCTGCATTTGCTTGGTTTGCTGGATGGCTTCCCCAATGTTCTATAATGATCTGGTCATAGTATGTTAACATCTCCCCAAATGAACTGGTTAGTTATAAACATTACAGTATATGAATAAGAAGTAGTAAGAAAAACTATGAAATCGACACAGCAAATCATCCCATGCTCATGGACAGACAGATTCAAAATTGTGAAATGTTAAAATTTTGATACAGAGCAAATATTGTTAGGACAACAGTTCTTTCTTGGGCCTTTGTAAATGGTCCTTTTACTCACTGGCCTGGGCCATCCTACCCTGACAACACCATCTCACTCCTTCCCATGTTTCCTTGTGGCCACTGTCCTTCCCCACTCCCACTGATCCCATGCAGGTTTCTAGTTCAACTGCGTATGAGTGAGTTTCTACATAGCTACACAAAGAATCACAATGGACTTGGAATTGTCAAATGAGGTCATGACATGACTGTTTAGACTAATAACACAGCCACCTCATTTTACACACACTATTCCTTCTCCACTGAACTTCCTTAAGCCCCATGACTCCTCTCTCATAGTCTTACTTTACCTGCAGGTTTCAGTACTTGCAGCTCTCCATCACCCTTGGGTAATCAGGAACAGTGAGTGCCTCAGGGGACAGGATTGTAGAAGGGAAGTTCCTACCACCAAAGCAGAGACTTCTTTGTTGAGCTCCCTATCCCAGTTCCATCTCCAGAGTTAGGGATCCAAACTCTCAGGCCCACACTATTTTTGGAAGGTTGAGAGATCTATTACAGGTCACTAAATTAAATTTGAATATCAAACAAAAAACAAGTAATTCTTTTAGTATGGCTATTTTTTTCAATTTAGACATGATTATGCTAAAAATTATCCATTGATTATCTGAAATTCACGTTTATCTAGGTTTCTATATTTCATCATAGTGGTAAAACTATATCAGAAAACAATTTAAAGGGGTATTTTTTATCCTGGCTCACAGTTTTAAGGAGTTCAGTTCATGGTTGCTTTGGCCAACTTGTGTAGGGTTTCATGATGGTGGCAGTGTGTGGTGGAGAAGTGTTCTCAACTCCTGTCAGAGGGAAGTGGAAAGAGGGAGTACAAGAAGGGGCCAGGGGAAGATATACCTCCAGATGACCTACTTCCCATATCTAGGCCCATCTTCTACCTTTCACTACCTGCCAGTAATGGTGCCAAGTAATGGATTCATCAGTGGGCTGACCCACTCATTAGGTCAGAGCCCTCAGGATCTGCTGGTGGCTGGGAAACCGTCACACAGATACAGAATTAGATGATTTAGTACTCTCTAAGGTTGCTCTCAATCCAATCAAGTAGACAGGATTAACCACACACTATGGATTCTGTGTTTTGTTTTTTTAATGAAAAGGGATACTAGGGGTTGAATACAGGGCCTCATGTAAGCTAAGAAAGTACCCTGCCACTGAACTGCACACTTAGCCTAGTTTCTTTCCCCAAGTTGCTTGTAATTATATGTATTTGTAGGAGCACAGTATGGTACTTTAACTCACATATATAATGTATGCTATGACCTCAGATATTTGTTATTATTATTATTATTTTTTTGTTGGGAACACTCAAAGTCCTTTCTACCATTTAGAGGTGTGTTGTTTTCAACCACAGTCATTGCATTCTCGAATTCTGAACTTTCTTCTTTCTATCCACCTGCATGCCTGTACATTCTGCTCCCCACCTCAAGCCAACCTGGCTTCCCAGACTCTACTAACCTATATCTTTTTTTGTTTTGTTTGTTTTGAGACAGGGTTTCTCTGTGTACCCATGGCTGTCCTGGGCTCACTTTGTAGACCAGATGGCCTTGAACTTGCAGAGATTCACCAGCTTCTGCCTCCGGAGTGCTGGGATTAAAGGCGTGCGCCACCATGCCCGGCAATTACAGACAGCTGTGAACTGCCAGGTGGGTGCTGGGATTTGAACCCCGGTCCTTTGAAAGAGCAGCCAGTGCTCTTAACTGCTGAGCCATCTCTCCAGCCCCCTCTGCTGACCTATATCTTATCCTTTATTATTTCTGTGAGCTCAGCTGCTTTAACTTCAACATTCCAGTGAGAATGTAGAAACAGTAAATAAGACATGTCCTTTGTCCTGGCTAATGACTTGCAGCTCTGATGACTGTGTGGGGTGGGGGCTGTCACCCCAAGGTGCTGTACGCACAATCTGATTCCTCTTCTAGGGGAAACATCTGGATCCAGTGGCAGTGGAAATGAGGGACAGGTATCTTCAAACTCCACATGTCACTCTCTGATGTGTACCTGCAAAGGCTCCCCTGAAGAAGGTGAAGGCATGTCCTCACTCTCTCTTGCCTTTCTTCTTTCTGTCTCTCTTGGTCACTCCTTAAACTGAATGGACTGTATGAACTTCCTAAAAAAATTAAAAAGTTCTTAAAGTACTAAGAATTATTGGAATATAAAAGATGTTCACAGAGGAAACAGTCATTGCATTTCCTCTGCTGTGCTTGTGACTGTCATTGATTATTGATTTGGTTTTCTGGTAATAGGTCAGAAAATTCTAAGATCAGGAAAAAGCAAATGCATGACTTCATGGTTTCTCTACTACATTCCTAGCAGTGTGCCCAATTCATGCAATCATGTATTTGGTACATTTTTTTTAATGGGGGAAACTATTAATGTGTCCCTGTGTCAGGTACTGAAAAATAGGACATGACTCTTGCCCTATAAATTATACAGCATATCCCTATAAGGGGCAAAGCTATAGGAGTTTATCCCTTTGTTAATGATCAATGATAAAAACAGGTCAAAGATCCCTCTCTCAAATGAAACCACCTTTCCTTTCCTTAAGTGAGAGCATTTAGTGTATAGCACCAAAGCTAGCATTTTAGTAAATTCTCATCAGTCACCTTGTGGGTATCCTTATATCCTCTCTGGTCTCATGTGCTGTCTTCTTGCTCTTTTTTGATTAAGTTCTTTCTGGGGACCTCAATCCCACTAAGTTTTTTCCCACCCCTTGCCTGGGGTCTTAATTGTTACCTAATTTTTAAGGTTTACAATGCTGTCTCATTGTCACTATTCTTGTTATGAATTGAAGTCTTACTCTTAAGCTTCAGCCCAGGGAAGCTTCATTCCTTTCTTCTGAGCCTTCCTGGTGCTGAATACTTGCCTTAGATGGGCTATGTTGGGGGATGTTTAGGTACTCTACCTGAGCCTTGCCTACCTCTGAACTTCTCTGAGGACAAGCATGCCTACTGTCTCTCCTTATCTGCTGTAATTCCAGCCTCACCAAACAGCTTCAGTCCCAGGGGTCATAAGCCCTGTTTGACTATCATAATGTATTTCATTCCTGGGAAAAGTCTAAGGTAAAAGCTATCAGTACAGGACACATTTGTGGGCATTTGAAAGGATTGTCTAGTAAACTTTGTAGTTCTGTATTCTGTTTTCCACAGATACATTGAACTAGCTGTTCAGTTCCGTCCAGTTGAAGGACTGTTTATAAAATCCATCATTTTTCTCCTGACTTAAAAAAAAAAGACATAAAATAAATCTAGTTACTATAAAAGGAAGGCTGCTGCTTAGGTGCTTTGGTTTAAAAAAATGTTATGGAATCTATTAGTTGTCAAGTTTTGTTCAAAACTCAGGGAAGAACAACTGGTTCCATGCATGGAAAGTTGCAAGGATGTTTACCATGGGATGAGAACATGACAAAGAACAGCAAGTGGTACATTCAGAAAGTCACTTACTTGCTCAGACAACCAGCCCCTTCAGTTGTCTTCAAGTCAGGATTTATTTAGACAATGGACGGGGTCATTGCATAAATGGAGAAGTAGCATTTCACTTCCTTCCTGTGGTACTTCTCTATTTTGATGTAGGGGCAGTTTTAAAAGGGGAACAAGGTGAGGCTGGGGAAATGGGTCAGTTGACAAAGTGCTTGCTGCACAAGTTTGAATTCTGAGCATCCATGTCAAAAGCCAGATGTGACAGTGTGTGCCTGAAATCCCCGTGCTGGGCAGGCAGAGACAGGATAATCTGAGCCTCACTGACCATCTGGTTTAGCTGAATTGGAGATCTCCAAATTCATCGAAAGAAGCTGCTTCAAAAAAATAAGGCAGACAGGAACCTCAGTGAAACCTGCAAGATCAGCTTCTGCCTACAAACCCCTTAGGTCATCTAAACAGCTGAGAACAGAAGGACTGAACATAAAAGGAGTGTACTAACATTTTTAATCATTTTTCCCATTTGGGTTGGGGCACCAAACAGGTCTACTACGACCCAAATCAGCAGGAAGTCACTTTAAGAGAGCGACGTCCCATGCCCAGAGGGTGGGGAGGGTGTTTCTCCGCCCTTCTTTTTGGTTATTTGAAGGATAACTGAAAACTCCGATATTTAGGGGAAGAGATTACAAGCTGATAAATGGTCCTGTTTAATGGGTTTTGGAGGTTAGCCCCAGGGAATTCCTACTTTTCCTTTTCTGTATCCTTCTTCCTCTCCTATGTAGGAGTGCATGGGCTTGAGAAAAATGAGATATAATCATAGCACAGGAAGGTCCAAGAAGAAGGGGCAGATTATTGAATATGCCCTTATACCTTTGTATATTGATACAAAATTAGTAGTTTATTTGGCTAAAGTGGTATTGACCATTGTTTATTGTGCAAAAATAAGATTGTATTGGATTATATCGGTATTGATCTTTGTATATTGATACAAAATTAAGATTATAGTTGGCCACAATGGTATTGACCCTTGCATATGGACGTAATATTAAGATTATATTGGGCTACATAGGCATTGATCTTGGTATATTGATACATAATTAAGAGTATATTTAACCACAATTGAATAGATCTTTGTATATTGATACAAATTTAAAGGTAATGCTTCCCAATGGTATCATACCTAGAGATACTTAAAAATAAAATGTGAAGCTCTGACCTCTTGATACCAACTGTCTAAAACGGTCTAGGATAGTTAAAACAAACTCCTAGTCATGCAAACATGTCACTTTGTTAGCTACTATGACAGTCTATCACAGATATTCTCTAAACTACCCAGTAATCAAGTTGCTAAGAGACAAGCAACATTTGCTTATCTAAATACAAGAGATAGATAGGACATCTTCAAAAACCCCTAGAGATCTGCAGAATATGGCATTCAAAGATGTTATCTTAAATCAAGATTTTTTTTTTGATATCGAGACATATCAGCGCCTGACAGCACCCCCTATTCTACTCCAAGTAGAAGATAAGCATCGAAGAACCTCCACTGTAAGATGGTTGAATTAGTGGCAAGCCTTTCTCTTGGCATGAAAAAACCCCTTGCACCAACTGCAGACAGACTGCTGTCCAAAAAGGACAAAACTTGGTAGCAGGGAAGCCGACAGCCTAACTCTGCCAAGACAGGGTAGGTAAGTCCTTCATAATCCCTGCTCTACAACAAATGTCTGTCAGAGAAACAGGACCCAAAGGCTGAAGATTGATGCTGGAATGTATGGAGAGAAAATGGGAACTGTCCAGGCAGTCATTGGTATGTTCTTTCTTAGTTTTGGAAGCTGCAGGCCCTGCACTTCCTATATAAGCAAATATATTTATCCCTCTCAGGTCTCTGAGGTGGTTGAAGAATAGACAGCTAGAGTCTCATAGTTAAATTTTGAACTGTTTAGGAATCAAGAGGGTGTTATAGATCTAAGAAGATACTCTTAAAAGTGTGTTGCAAGATAGTATGAATGTTGAGTCACATATAGACCTTTAAACTCATGGAGTTGGTTAGATAGTAGAATGTTAAAGTCAGGGGCCAAATATGTATAAACTGGACATTGGGAAGGTATACTGGGCCAATTTACTCTCTCATAAATGTGGCATATTTATATCTATTGTTTTGTATAATACTTACTGTTATAAGAGAAGGAACCATCTGTTGGACTGAAAGGGGAAACTTCTGGGGGGAAGAGGGTGGAAGGGCGGGATAGGAAGGGGGAACAGGGAGGGGTTTGTTACTGAGATGTAACTTGAAGAAAAAAAAATAAAGTATTTAAAAAAAAATAAGGCAGAAAGTGACCAAGGAAGACACCCAGTGTTGACTCTGACCTCCACATTCACACCAACAAATGTGCATGTGTACCTGTACACATGTGCATACATACATGAAAGGGTGCACACACGTCAGAGAGAAGCCATCAAATTCAATAACTAAAATTACACAAAATGCTGGCATGTTGTCATTTGACAAGGACTGGAATAAAAATACTGTGAAACGCCTGTCCTAACTGGAGGTGAGCAAAGACCTCCACAGAGACATCCCTTCCCCCAACTACTGGGGCTCCAGGCAATACTAAGTTTTACTTGGTCTACACACAGGGCAGTATCAGAACATAGAGCTGGACTCTGAGCAGTTGGTCCTGTCACCCATTGCTTATGTAGACAGAACATCTCTGGGCCAAGAATTTCCAGTTCACACCTACCTCGGGATAGAAGAACCCAAGTGCACTGAGGAGACCGAAAGTTGCCCTGGCTGGGTGAGGTTGCTAGATGAAGCTTAAAACAGACACAAAGGACTCAGAATGCTGGGCACACTCCACATTCTGTCACCAGAAAGTCTCCCCTTCCCACACCCCACCCTCGCTCCTCCTGCACTCTTACACGGATCAACTGCCCTGAATAGACCAGATAAGTTCTTGGCTCCTTAGTCATGTTTATTTCTAGACCAGATTATTTTCTTGCCATTTGAAAAAAATTTTTTTATTTATCAGATTATGTACTAGAATTTTGGGTTGTGTAGTATGGAAAAACTAAAAGCACAGAATGATACAATGAAGTCTCAGTTACTGTTCTGTTGTTATGAGGAGATACCATGGTTGAGGCAACTTATGAAAGAAAGCATTTAATTGGGGCCTTGTTCACTGTTTTAGAGACTCTGTGATCATCATGGCGGGAAGTAGACAGTCATAGGGCTGGGGCAGTAGCTGAGTGCTTTACATCCTGATCTGAAGGCAGCAGGCAGAAAAAGAGATTCTGGACTTGGCATGGGCTTTTGAAACCTCAAAACCCACCCCCCAGTGACACACTTCTTCCCAAAAGGCCATACTTACTTCAGTGAGGCCAGACCTCCTAATCCTTCTATCCTGAAACAGTTCTACTCCCTGGTGATTAAACATGCAAATATATGAGCCCATGGGGGCCATTCTTATTCAAATAGTCACACTATGTAATGTAGTTTGGAAATACTTTGCTTTGCTTTTCTGAATACCTGGTGGTATGTTGTAATAGCACTGTAACACAAGTATAGGTCCCTATACTCTTAATTTTCGGTTACTTAAAAATATACCAGGGGGCTGGAGAGATGGCTCAGCAGTTAAGAGCACTGACTGCTCTTCTAAAGGACCTGGGTTCAAATCCCAGCACCCACATGGCAGTTCACTGCTGTCTATAATTGCTGGGTGTGTTGTTGCATACCTTTAATCCCAGCACTCAGGGGCAGAGGCAGGTGGACCTCTGTAAGTTCAAGGCTAGCCTGGTCAAACAAACAAATGATATATATATGCTGGTATTCTTGGAAATGTAAAAAAAGAATGTTTGCAAACAAGTGTAATTAGAAATATTTTTTTATTTAAAAATTTAAAGATTCTTCTCCTTCTCCTTCTTTTTGAGACAGAGTCTTTGTATATGGCCCTGGATGACTTGGAACTCACTAAGTAGACCTTGAACTCACAGAGATCTGCCTTCCTTTGCCTCCTGAATGCTGGGACTAAATACATGAGCTACCATGCCTAGTTCTATTTTATTTTTCTTAATTGTGTGTGTACCATGTGAGAGCAAGTGTCTTCAGAGATGAGTTATAGCTGCAGTTGTGAGATACCTGATATGGGTCTTGGGAATTGAACTCGGGTCCTCTGCAAGAGCAGTACATGTTCGTAATCACTAAGCCATCTCTCTAGCCCAGTAATATTTCATATTTGACAGCTATACGTATCTAAATTTAGAGGTATCTTCATTCTATATAAATACATACTTTTCATAAAATAATTAATGGCTACACACATTGTTTAAAACAATCAGTTGCTACTGGGTTTGAAATTTATTATTAATATAGGAAGGGTCCATTGCATTAGCTTCTACTTTTGTAGTAAGACATTTTCAGATGCAAAGTTGCCTGATTTCACTTTCCAGGGAAGGAGCTGGGCAAGTGAAGGTGAATTCCGATGTTGTAGAAGTTGAAGCTCCAGAAGACTTGGTTTGTGTGATTCACAGTTTCTTTTCTAGGGAGACCTTTCATCTGGATATAGAGGCTATATATCAGTCAGAGAGACTCATGTAAGTAAGGATCAAACAAGATGAGTACTAGAACCACATTTATACTGACATTTCATGTTTTAGAGAAACAGAAAAGCAGCAGTCTAATATTTCCCCAAATAAAAGCTAATAATTGGGAAAGAATAGAAGACCTATTGGGAGAGGTTGCATGGAAACAAAGGCAGGTGTGATGCTTGGGAGTGAAGTTGACTCCTTGAGGTGGAAGATGGGGAAGAAATAGTGGGAAGGATCAGGGGACTTATTATGCCCTGAGTAGCACAGTGGTGGGAGTCTCCAGGAAGCAAGAGGTATGGGATGGAGATGCTGTTCAAACCATCAGGTAGACTCTGTGTGAGGAGAAAGCATTTGGTAGTCTCTTAGGAAAGACTTTATGTCTGAAGTGAGCAGAGACAGAGGGGCTTACACACCTTCCTCAAGGGGCTACAAATGAATCAACAAGACAATTATTCAGGTGAGAGCTGTGCACAGAGCCTAGAAGGGGGGCAGGAGGACTACTTCTCACCCATCTCTACTACTCAAAAGCTGTTGTCAAGCTGATTGAGCAATTCATTGCCATTGGAGGAGCTTAGCCTCTTTATAATTAACAAGATAATGGGCTAATTTGGACTCAGAACCACTCTCTAGTTGACTGGGGAACTTTTGCAACCAGTGAAGCTCCAACTCACAGTTTTGGATTGAATTTGACACCACATCCTGATGTTGAGGTAGAAACCATTCGACACCTTTGAGCAGGGTGAACCTTAAGACAGTATGGTCACCTGGGAAGAAAGAAGGAAACACATTAAAACTTTATAACATCACCTAAAAAACAAACAAAAAAATCTTCTCAAGTAAGGGAGAAAGCTCTTGTTTACCACCCCCAGGTTATAGACTGCCATGATAGAACACTATTGATACCTAAACCTTTATTTCTGTGATCAGGGGTCTGTGGCTGAGGATGCGAAGCAGAGCTCAGCACTCCTCAGCTCATATGACTCACCGGGCCCTCTCCCTATAACTCAGACTCTTTTGCTGTCCTCTTCTTTATGCTGCTACCAAATGAGATTGGCATTTGTTTCTCTGGAGTCCTGCTCTAGGGAACACAACAATGGTGGGGAGCTCTTTGGCTACCACTAAGGGATGTGGTCTCAGTGTCACGTCTCCACAGGGGGATTCTTTGCTTGCCCTGACTACCCACTTATTTCTTTTCATTTGCTCCATTTCCTACCTCAGTGTCTGCTCTGGGTCCCATAGCTAATCTCTTTTGTCAGTTTGATTGGCGCAATAGGCATCTAGGAAAAAATGTCCCCGGGTCTTTCTGTAAAGGTGTTTCCAGGGATGTTTAGTCCATGAGGAAAGACCCACAGGGTAGGGAACTGGACTAAATAAAAAAGAGGAAGCGAGCTGAGAGTTAGCATTCATCTCTCTCTGCTTTCTGATGAGGGTGCAACGTGGCCAGCTTCCTAGTGCTTCTGTTGTCACCCGCCTCCAAGATGGGTCACATCTCCTTGAAATGTAACTGAAAGCAAACCCCCTTTTTTTGATACCAGGTATTTGATCACAGTGTCTTAGCTGCTTTTCATTTTGCTGTGATAAAATGCCTGGACAAAATCAACTCAAGGGAGAAAATCACATCAAGGGGGAAAGGGCTCATACATCGAGAGTAGAAGTCTGTCATGGCATGGAAGTTAAGGTGGCAGAGATCCAAAGCAGCTGGTGGGGTGCATCCACTATCAGAAAACAGAGATGGATGAGTGAATGCTGTTGCCAAGCTCCACTTCAACATTTACCCAGTCTAGGGTCTCAGTCATGGGATGGTGCCACCCTCAGTGGGTAGGTATTCCCCTTCAATTAATGTAATCAAGATGGTCCTCCACACACTTGCTTAGAAGCTTGTCTCTCTGGTGATAATCTGTCAAGTTGTCAATTAATACTAACAATTACACTCTTCCCATTGTCAACTTGACACCCAAATATACCATTATATAAAAAGTTACATTTTTATTTATGTGTGTGTATGTGTGTGCCTGTGTGGCACAGCACATGTGTAAAGGTCAAGGAGTCAGTTACAGAAGTCAGTTATCTCCTTCTACTATGTGGGTTCCAGGGATCAAACTCAGATCATGTAACATCTTTACTAACTGAACCATCTCATTGGCCCCAGTAACATTACTTTTAAGTCATGATCTATTCCTTTTTCCCATTGGCTCATGACCGTCTCGTAATATAAATGCATGTGAGTCAACATCAAAAGTCCCCATAGTCACTAAAATTTCCAAACTTTAAAAGTCCAAAGTCTTCACTGGTGAGCTTCTATAAAAAACACAAACACCACCAACAACATGGTCTGGAGAGATGGCCGCATGGCCAAGAGCATCCTTAGTGGTGTTCTTGCTGAGGACCTGGTTCAGTTTGCAGCATCCACAAGGCAGCTCACAAGTATTTGTAACTCAAATTCCAGTGGCCCTGACATTCTGTTCTTTCCTCCTTGGGCATAAGACATGTATGTGGTGCACATATTGCAAAACATTTGCATAAAATAAAAAATTAAAAATCTCTCTAAAATCAAAAGCAAAGTACATACTTTCAATATATAATAGCACATAGTAACATTCCTTCTTCAAAACCAAAGAATTGGAGCTGGGCATGGCGGTGCACACCCTTAGGGAGACAGGAAGATCTTTGAGTTCAAGGCTAACCTAGTCTACAGAGTGAGTTCCAGGATATCCAGCATCAGGGCTACACAGAGAAACCCTATCTTGAAAAGCAAAAGCAAACAAAAACAAAGCTGAAGAATTGGTACTTAGCAAGGAGTGATTAGACCAAAGGGAACCCAAAATCCAGTAGGGAGAACACCAAATCCCACAATTCTATATTTGGCATCCAGGACTTGTGATAAATTGACTGGGGTCCAAAGGGCTTAGGCAGACCAACCACTTCAGCTCTGCAGTCTGCAGAACTCACAAGCTCTCTCTTAGGCCAGCTCCACTCTCTCACAGCTTGCCTTGACATCCCACAGCTTTGGTGTCCAGTATCTTAGGGTCTCCACAGCAACTTAAATTCCACCTTCACATCTTGATACAGTAGCCTCTTGATGCCTCCTTGTAGGAACCCTGATTCTGAAAAACCTTGAGTGACCTTAGCTGCTCTCTGAATAAGACTACATGCCCCTCTCAATATAGTGTCTTTCATGTCTCCAATATGCACACATTGCCACGTGGATGACACTGCCAAGTTTTGCTACCAGCTTGGGATAAAGTGTGGTCTCCTTGGACCATGGTTGCATCACCATCTGTTTTCCTTTCAAACAAGCCTGCACCCTCACAAGTTAGAGCCATAGATGTGAGAACTCAGGACACCTTTCCTAGGTGGTCTCCAAGGAGGTCTCAGTGCAGCTCTCCTTAGTTTGTCTTTAACAACATCAGCTGTCTTCTAAACACCCGTATAAATGGTCTCTCATCTTGAAACCTCCTCTGCCAGACAAACCAATCCACTGTCTTTAAATCCAGCTTCATTGAAATTCTCAGGACAAGGGTAGAATGAAGCCAAATTCTTAGTCAAAAGCCCATTCAAGTGGCTCCTAGTCCAGTTTCAGAGGGAGCTATCATTCCCTTCTGATGAAGTCTAATGGCCTCCACTCTCTGTGGCCCCCCTTGAGTCCCACTTGCAGAAGCTTTCTCCTGTTGGTGCTTTTTAGAGGCAGAAATCTCCTTAGGCCTTTTCCTTTCAAGAATTGCCAGTTTAGGTGGGTGGATTCTTGCCATAAAGGCATTCCCCCTCTTTCACTCAGTGCAGACCAGGCTTCCCCATAGTCTCCTTTTCTTTTCTAGCACAAGATTTAGCTCCAACATTAAATTTCTGGGTGCCAAAATATCCCTGACCAAAACAGCTTGGGAAGAAAGGAGTGTATTTCATTTTATAGCTTACAATCCATCATGAGAGGAATTCAAGGCAGGAACCTGGAGGCAAAAATTGAAGCAGAAGCCACGGTACTTACTGGCTTGCTTCTCATGGCTTTCTGAGCCTGATTTCTTACACACCCCAGGACACCAGCCCAGGGGTGGCACTACCCCTAGTACACTTTGAAATCAACAATTAATCAAGAAAATGTTGTACATATTTTTCTATAAACAGTCCAATAGAGGCATTTTCTCATTTGAGGTTTTCTCTTTCTTGATGACTCTGGCTTGTGTCAAGTTGGAAACAAAAATGTAATCAACACATTGACCTTGTGTCAAGAAAACACTACCAAGTGGATGAGAGGGCTAATGAGGCAGAGTGTAGTGTGTGTGTGTGTTACCTTCCTATTGCTGTGATAAAACACCATGACCAAGGCAACAGTGTTTAATTGGGCTTATGGCTTCAGAAGCTAGAGTCAATGATAGGAGGAGTAAGGAATAGCTGAGAGCTCACATCTTGATTTACTGTCATGAGACAGAGGGCACACTGGGAATGATGTAAATCTTCTGAAGCCTCAAAACCCACTCCCTAGTGACATACCTCCTCCAACAAGGCCACACCTCCTAAAATTTTCCAAACAGTTCCACTGATTGGGGACCAAGTACTCATAAATATGAGCTTATGGGAGCCAGTCTCATTCAAACCACCACCACCACCTCCCCACAATCTTATAAATATATATGTTCTATAAGTATAGATTATTAATAAATATATCTCAATAATCATAACACCCAGATATAATCCTACCAATACTTTTATCTTAATGTCTGTTTCCCCTACATTTTCATAAAACTCTATGTGTATATATGTGTATACACGAAAATATGTACACTTATCACTATGAATCTAGTTTTCAGTTGTTTCTCACATAACTCTATAAAATAGATACTTCTCGAATGGTAGGATTTCCATGGTGATAATTTGATGGGATCCTTTTGAATGGCATCCCAAGAGGTTACCACTGCCAGGTGCTCAGCATGAGGGGTGGGACAGGTGTGTCCAGCAGCATCCCAGGAGCCCCTGCTAGGTTTGCTCTGGATAGCACTCCTTGCCACTGATACCACACACTTCACACTAGTACTCCTATTTCTCAGGGCCACCTTAAGGTGGTGACTACTACACTAACAGCCTCCCTTGTGCCCTTTAGGTCTTAGAGTTAGCTCTTCAGAGATGTGTTCTCTCTTCACATGTCTCTGACTGGAGAAGTGGGGGTGGGGTGGGTCCAGGGCGGACTTGCCTCCACTCCATGGTGGGTACTTGTATGTGGTCTTGGGAGGACTTCTTGCATCCTTAAATTTCTTCCCCATGTACTCTACATAAGACCGTGTAGCTTTCCAGGTACAAAACCTGCAGGAAGAATGTCACAAGTCAAACAGAAGGGCTGGAAGAAAGAACGATTTGGGTGGGACCAGTCATCCCAGACTGTGGTGTGTCCAACAGAGGGGGGGGGGGGGGGGGGGGGGGACGGGGACTCTGAACTGAGAGTGCTGCCTGTCCAAGGGCACACTCCTCATCTAGGCTTGACTCCAGAGAAGGTCTTACCTGAACATGATGTGAGTGGCTTCCTTCTGGAACCACAGACAATGGGGTCTGTGAAGGGGCACTATGCCCAGACCTGGGGTATAGTCAGCTGTGCCAGTTTGAATGTCAGACTGTAGAACCTCTGTCTAATCTCCTACTAAGTCATCCAGGGTATCCAGCTGGGTTTTCATGCTCCCCTTCCTGAGAGTCTTGCTCCCTTCCTTGATCCCAGCAGGCCTTGCTCTGAAAGATAACTGCTTCTTCAGACTTGTGTCCTTACTGTCACTTGAGAAATGTTGCTTTCCCGAAGATCTGGAAATACTCATCACTTCCTCTTTGGTCCCTTCTTCCCAGGACGACTTGGTTAGTAAGATTAGTTTAATTGTCTGCACTTGAGCTTGAGGTAGGCAGAGGTGGTTCTTGTCTGCTCCCATCTCCCTGCTCCCCAGATTATTCTGTTATAGTTGCTGTGCCCCACTAGGCAAAGATGAATTGTTTATGGGGGTAAGAGACTAAAAGACTATAACGCTGGCTTAATCACTTTCTAAGTGAGTCTAGGCAAGTCCCTTAACAACTCTGAATCTAGGTTTCCTCATGTGTAGAACAGGGACGACAACACTTTGTCCCTACGTTCTTCTCGTGATGCTGAGTGTTCACTTGTGATGAAACACTGAAGCATCACCACAGTTTGCACAAGGTAAATGTCAATAAGTGTACAAGCAGGTGAAAGTCAATTTCAGAACCTCCACAAAGCAAGTTCAATTTTCCTAAGGATATGGTGGGGGCAGGGAAGCTGAGCACTGAGCCAAAAAAAGGAGAAGCACATATTTTCTACACATTTCTGACCCTCCAGAATGCCTCAGGATGAATTTTTGTGAAGCCCTTCATAGGAGAGGTAGAATGAAGCTCTAGATAACAAGTGATAGTAAACAGGGCTCATTGTTCAACTTTAACGAAGGTCGTGTGCTTCTATCAATGTTGAATGAAGTAACTTGTCTTAGGGATTGGACTATAAAAGGGAGTGACTGGTAAGCAGCCTTTATAACTTTATTTATTAAATACTTCATTCTTATTTTATGTGTAGGGGTGTTTTGCCTGCATGTATGTGTGCACCATGTGCATACAATATCCACGAGGCCAGAAGATAGCATCAGGTCCTCTGGAACTGGAGTTACAGACAGTTGTGAACTGCCATGTAGAAGCTAGGAATCAAATCCAGGTCCTTTGGAAGATCAACCGGTGTTTTTGTTTTTGGTTTTTTGTTTTAAAGATTTTATTTACTTATTATGTATAAGTGTTCTGTCTGCATACATGCCTGCAGGCCAGAAGAGGGCACCAGATCTCATTATAGATGGTTGTGAGCCACCATGTGGTTGCTGGGAATTGAACTCAGGACCTCTGGAAGAGCAGCCAGTGCTCTTAACCTCTGCGCCATCTCTCCAGCTCCCCTTCATTTATTTTTAATATTCCTTTTAAATTATGACACATTTACATCATCCTCCCCCCTGCTCTTTCCTCCCGTCAAACCCTCCCATGTACCCCTCTTTGCTTTCTTCTAAATTCATGGCCTCTTTTTTTCATTAATTGTGATAATATGCATATATGCATATACACATATATTACTAAATATAACTTGTTCACTCTATGTAATGCTACTCGTATGTATGTTTTCAGGGCTGATCATTTGGTGCTAGGTAACTGGATGATTGTATTGGTGATCTTTTCCCTGGAGATAGAAAAGACTATTTCTCCCACTCTCAGTATTTCTCAGTTGCCTGTACTTCTTTGTGATGGGCTGTAGCTTCATGGGCTTTCCCTGGTCCATTTTAGCACGTCTGTTGGTGTGGTCCTTGTTCAGCTCATGTTTGAGCAGCCATGTTGGTGAGTCTTTATGGGTATAGATTCTTATATTACTAGGAGACACAATCTCACAAAAATCTATACCTTTATTTTAATGAAGGGCACATTAAATATATACATATATTTGTTTTGTTTTTTTGAGACAGGGTTTCTCTGTGTAGCCCTGGCTGTCCTGGAATTTGCTTTGTAGACCTGGCTGGCCTTGAACTCACAGAGATCCACCTGGCTCTGCCTCCCAAGTGCTGAGATTAAAGGCAATACTCCATCATGCCCAGCCTAAAACATGTATTTTTACTTGTGTGTGTGTATGTGTGTGTGTGTGTGTCTGTGTGTGCACCATGTATACCTAACACTCACAAAGGGAGTAGAAGAGGGAATCACATCTCTGTAGCTAGAGTTATAGGTGATAGGTGGTTGGTTGGAAGCTCCCTGACGTGGAGTTGATTTCAGATCTTTTACAGCTGCTCTTAATTGCTGAGCCATTTTTAAGAAAAAGGGAAATCAGCCGGGTGTGGTGGCACACATCTTTAATCCCAGCACTGGGGAGGCAGACGCAGGTGGATCTCTAAGAGTTTGAGGCCAGCCTGGTCTACATAGTGAGTCTAGGACAGCCAGGGCTATACAGAGAAACCCTGTCTCAAAACAAAACAAAAACAAAAAACCAAAACAAAACAAAACACCAAACAAACAAAAAAGGAAAGAAAGAAAATAAAAAAGAAAAAGAGAAACCTTGTAGCCAGAGCCAGAGTCACAAAATGATCGAAGCATCCATCCCCATTAGGCTTCTGTAGGAAATTTTTTGCCAACTATGGTGTCCATCGAGGATGCACACTATAAATGAAATATAGAAGAAGGCTCTTACAGAGCTCCAGACTTGACAGTCCGCTGAAACATCTCAGGTCAGACCCTGAGCATGACTCTTGGCAAGACATGTTATGAACCAGGGGCACAGGTTGTGTTGGGTTTGGAGGTATTTTGTTCATTTAAGTTTTGAATTTTGGCTCTCATAGGCTCCCTGCTATGTTTCCATTTTAATTGCAACATGTGTCAGTTGAATTTTGGGAGAGAAATGACATAAAACCAAGTATCTGTATTCTCTCAAAGTAACTACCTCAGTGGTGATTAGATTAGGTAGGATGGTAAACTGCTCTAGCCTGCTTTCTCCATGAGATTCTTTATTATAAACAGTTTCTGCTTTGATAAACTTAGTCCTTCAGGGACTGTGATCTACCTCATGCTTAGTGGGGAAGTCTGTTCTTAAGTACATCTCATGCCCCTGATCCAAGATAGCACAAGAAGAAGAGAGGCATGGAGCCAGCATCTTGGTTTTGGTCTCACTCTTCTGTCCTCCCTTTAACTCAGGACAGGATGATGGAGTTTCTTGGGTAGGGTAAGAGCAACCATCTAGTTCCTCACAGAACTGGAACTTGTGGGACACAGGAAGACAGAAAACTGTCCGACTTGGCAGTCGGTAGGTAAGAGGCTGTCAGTACCTTTTCCAGAAGTACATGATGATGGGGAAGATGGACATGATGGCCGAGTGGAAGATGGACCGGTCCAGGTGGCCATCTGAAATGGCAGAAAAGATGGTGTCCTTCTGAGAGTCGGTGATGTTCACCTATCCACAGGGTAGGAGCATGTCACTGTGAGAGGCTTCAGGAAAGGAAAATGACTTCTCTTCAGCCCTACCAGCTCCTAATACACAACATCTCCAGAAGGCAGTTTCCTGGGGTTTTGCTAGGCAAAGGTCACTTTGTTGAACCAGGACTTATGAGGTACCCAGTGATTCAGTTTTTGGGTTTTCATGGAGGAAAGAGTCACAGTGAGGCTGCAGACCCCTTACCCTCAGCTTTGGAGGGACATCAGAAATCAGGAAAAGTTTCATAATGATGTGAAGCTTAGATCGCATCAGGATGATGTCATTCTCATTGTATGCTCTGCTGATCTGCATCACACGAGCCGAACTCACCAGGTCATTGAATCTACAAAAGAGGCATGCAAAATCAAAAGAGATGACAAAAGATGACAACAAGACCCTGCCAGGTAGGGTGCCTAACTTGCTATTCCTAGCAAGAAAAAGGGCAGGGCCAGTTCTGAGCCACAGCATGATTTCATTCACTCAACTTCAATTCTTACATTAGCAAAACTGACCACACGTCAAGTCGTATGCCAGGTTCTCTGTCTAGTGCATGTCTTTATCACAATCCCCACCCCCACTCCTTCATCCCATGGTCTTCTCCTCGTGCTGCAGAAGTTCTCACCTATGACTACTTCAAGAACTTAAGGGCTCTCCTGCTCTTTGCCCTTCTGTGCCAGCTGGAGGCCAGCCCTGAGATGCAGGTGGAGTCCCCTCATGTGGAAGAGCTTAGGCAATGGCGTAGACTGAACCTCAGTGGTGATGGGGAGCCACCTGAGCAGTCTCAGGAGGAGAGTAACAGTTGGTTTCCTGCTTTTTATTGTTGTCTTTGGTTGCTTTACAACAGCAGTTCTCAACCTTCCTAATGTTGTGACCCTATAGTACAGTTCCTCATGTTGTGGTGACCCCCAACCATAAAATTATTTTGTTGCTACTTCATAACTGTGATTATTACTGTAATGTAATGTAAATATTTGATATGCAGGATATCTGATATACAACTGCTGTGAAGGGTGTAACCTGCAGTTTGAGAACCATTACTCTACAAAATATAGTTTGCCGAGGAAAAGCAAGAAAGCAGAGAGGATGGGGAGATGGCGAGAACAGGAGCAGAGGCAGCTGTGCACTGGCTGCTATCTCTCTCTCCACTCCCCATGGCTACCCTTAAAAACCTTGTTATCTCACCCATCCTTCAACATTCAGCCTGTCCCTGGGCTCTGTGCTGGGGGATAGCTTGGATTGGCGACTGCTGGGAGAGCCTGATGATGAGATGTGGACTTTTTACCCCTACATAGCCAGAGTCCTGCCAGACAAGGCCAGCTATGGACTGGCACCAGGACCTCAGGGAGTGGAAGGGTATAATCCGGGAACTGGCACTTGACATTTCCCCTGTGTGCATGTAGTCAGATGTTCCAGATCCTGAGATGTGAAATGCTTTGTTAGCCTTCCCAGAATGCACACCATGCTAAAGGGAAACGAGATATTCTGTAATTCTATTGTTTGATGATCTTTGCTGACTTGTTTTTTTTTTTTTTTTTTTCCCCCTTTAGGGATATAAAAAGAGTTGTTTTTTTTTTTTTTCGTTTTGTTTTGCTTCCCCATTTGACAGGTATAAAAAGAGGTTGGTTTTTTTTTTTTTTTGCTTCCTCATTTGAGAGGTATAAAAAGAGTTATTATTATTTTTTTTTGCTTCCCCATTTGAGGAATATAAAAAGAGTTGTGCCATTAATGAAGTTGCTGGCTTGGGTCAACTTTGCAGTCCTCCTGAGCCCATCTTTTGGACTCTCCTTACATTATCTCTTTATTTCTTTTTCATCCCTGGTCCTCCCTCCTTTGGGACCCTGTTTGGAACCCTGATATGGCTGATCCAGGCCAGTTCTAGGACCAAGACACCATGCTTGAGGACGTACGGTTGTTTAACTGTATTTCTTGTGCCCAATTTCACCTAGTACCTGTCATCGCAGGAGACTTTGTCACCTTTTATATATGACTCATCTGCATTCTTAGTCTGCGGCTGATAGACACATGTGTGTAAAGACAGAGGCTGTACTCGAGAAGGATGAGGGCATCAGTGAACATGCTTAGGACTGAGCTAAGCCCCTCCAGGGGGTGTAATGGGCCAAATTCCCTGCATTTCTGAAAATGACATTAACTGCTGTCCCTAGCACAGTGAGCATAGGCTGCTGGGCTAGCTTAGTCCACTTGTACTCTGTCGTACTTTTTCCTCTAAGTTTTAACTCATTCATATGACAGAGGGGAATCTAAAATCTGAAAAGGAAAATATTTATTCTTTCTAGGAAAATAAACCAGAGCAGGGCATGCTGGTATACTCCTATAATTACAACCGGGATGAAGAAGCAGGCAAATCTTGAACTCTAGACTACATAGTCAAACCTTTCTAAGAGAGGGGAGAGAGGGAGGATTCTTTAAACATTGTAACAAAGACAAGTGTTATAGCTTAAAACAAAAACAAACAAAAATATGTTCATCTAGGTACAGCAAAGGAAATGTAAATCGTTGAAAATGTGAGTATGCTATTACAAATAAGGCTGCTATGAACATAGATAAGAAAACGTCCTTGTGGTTTGGTGAGGAATCATTTGGATGTATACCCAGAAGTGGTATGGCTGGGTCTTTAGATTGAGCTATTCCAAGTCTTCTAAGATATTGCCAGACTGATTTCCATAGTGGTTGCACAAGCCTGCACTCCACCAGCAATGGAGTATGGTACCCCTTTCTCCACACCCTCGCCAGCATGTGCTGTCATTTGAGCTTTTGATCTTAGCCATTCTGACAGGTGTGTGAAATGGAATCCCAGAGTCATCTTGAGTTGCATTTCTCTGATGATTAAGGTTGCTGAGCATTTCTTCAAGTGTCTCTCAGCCATTTTTTGTTTGGATTATTTGG
The DNA here is from genome assembly GCA_907164525.1 of Lophiomys imhausi. NCBI lineage: Eukaryota > Metazoa > Chordata > Mammalia > Rodentia > Muridae > Lophiomys > Lophiomys imhausi. The sequence goes on from CAJQZJ010033427.1 coordinate 1,166,006, forward strand.
TTTCTTGGCATATAGCTAGAAACTGGAAACAACCCAGATGTCCCTCAACTGAGGAATAGCTTAAAAAACTGTGGTACATCTACACAATGGAATACTACTCAGCCATCAGAAACTACTAAATCATGCAATTTACAGCCAAATGGATGGAACTAGGAAAGCTTATCCTGAGTGAGCTAACCCAGACTCAGAAGCATGCACAGGGCATCTATTCACTTATAATCGGATTTTAGCCATTTAGTACAGGATGACTATACTACAACCAATGCACCAAAGGGAACAGGAACATTGACTTTGTTACCTGTCAATGAGACACTTTGCCCTAGTGGTGCTGCCTTGTAGGCCCCCAGTGTATGAGGAGGCTCTTAGCCCTCATATGACTGCTGAAATGGGGCGGGGGACTGTTATGTAAGGACACTCCACTCCAGAGGAGTGGGATAGAAGGATTAGGGGGTAGAGGGTGGGAGGGAGGGGCTGGGGGGAGTGGAAAGAGGGTACTGTGATGGAGATGTAATCTGAAGTAATAGATAAACATATTAAAAAAATGTGAGTATGAAAGAAAGGATTTGGCCAGGAACATAACTCATTTCTCCAGTTTTGGTCTTGCATGGGTGTGGTACTGGGTGAGATCCTGCCTCTACAAAATACGTACATGAACAAACAAACAAACAAAATCCAGAACTCGTAAAGTGCTTTGAAGTGATTTTTACATTTTTGTTCCACTTTCACATTTTTGGTTGTAAGCCTAGCCTTTAAAGGCCGAGGTATCTCTTCTGTTCTTATTCCACTTTTAAAAAGTTGAAATTAACAACTTAAAAACAGCTAGCTAAGATGGTTCAGCCCCACAGACTGTTCCAGCCAGATCTTCAGTAAAACCCTGAACTTTACCAACCAAAGTTTAGCTTCTGACTACAAACTTCTCAGGACATTTAAATAGCTAAGCACAAAAAGACTGGACAACAAATGTTACTATTAACTTGCTTAACCATTTTTCCATTCTTATTTGGGCCCCCAAGCAGGTTTCCTACATCCAACATCAGCAGGAAGCAATTTAAGAGCGACATCCATCCCATTCACAAAGGTGGGGTGGGTGATTTTTTTTTTTTTTTTGGTCATTTGATGGGTTATAGATGTTTGTTGTTATTTAGGAGGATTAGTTACAAGTTGTTAAATGGTCTTGTTAAATAAGGTTTAGGAGGTTAGACCCAAGGATCTCACTCTCTTTTTCTTTTCTCTATCCTTCTTTCTCTCCTATGTGGGGGGGGGGGAAGACTTAAAAAGAAAAAAAGGGAGATATAGACATAACATAGGAATGATAAAGAAAAAGGGGTAGATCATTGAATCTTCTGTTATACTTTGTATACTGATACAAAATTAAAGTTATATTTGGGTATAATGGAATAGATCTTTGGATACTGATACAAAATCAAGGTTAAGTGTTTAAGGTAGTGTACCTATGTAATGCTTAAAAATGCAATGTGAAGTTTTGGCCCGTTAATAGCAACTGTCACAAACTGTTTAGGATAATTAAGAAATGGAAACTAATAGTCATTTAAACTTGTCATTTTGTTAGATATTATTGTAGTGTATCACGGATGTTTTCTAAGTTAATCGGAAATCAAGTTACTAAATGGTAAGCAACATTTGCTTATCCAAATATATGGAGATAGACAGGTGGTGTTCAAAAACCTCAAGAGATCTGTAGAACATGGCATTAAAAGATGTTTTCTTAACTTAAGATTTTTTGATATTGAGACATGTCATCTCCTGGCAGCAACCCCCATTCTACTCCAAGTAGATGGTGAGCATTGAAGAATCTCCATTTGGAGATGGCTGCATTAGTGGTAAGCTTGTCACTGGGCAAGAGAAAGCCCTTCCTTCAGCTGTAGACAGAATGCTGTCTGAAAAGGACAAAACTTGGAAGCAGGTAAGTCGACAGCCTAGCTCTGCCAAGACAGTGTAGGAAGTCCTTCATTATTCCTGCTTCACAATTAATGTCTGTCAGAGATACTGGGCCAAAAGGCTGAAGATAGACTCCAATGTGCTGAAAGTGGGAACTGTCCAGGAAGCCATGTGTCTGTCAGTTCTTAGTTTTGGAAGCTACTGGCTCTGCACTTCCTGTTTATTCAGATATATTTATCCTTCTCAGATCTCTGATGTGGTTGAAGACTAGATAGTTATAGTCTCACAGTTAAGTTTTAAGTTGTTTAGGAATTAAAATGATGTTCTAGGACTAAGAAGATGTCTTTAAGTTGATAATGCAAGTTAGGATGGAAACTGAGTTAGGTATAGAACTTTAAACTTGTCAAGATAGATAGATAATAGAATATTATTATTAGTTGCCAAATACATATGGACTTGACATTGGGAATGTATATTAGACCTTATAATTTTCATAATTGCTGCTTAATTGTTTTTATTGTTTTGTATTGTATTTACTGTTACAAGAAAAAGAGTCTTTTATTGGACTAAAATGGGGAGTTGTTGAGGGGAAAAGATATACCTTTAAAAAAAAAGAGGGAGAGGGAGGAGAGGGTAGGAGGGTGGGACTGGGAGAGGTAGGAGGGAGGGCACTGTGATTGAGATGCAACTCGAAGAAATAAATAAACATTGAAAAAAATTGAAATAGAGTTGGTTGACAGTATTTGGAGCGTAATTTAGAGTTTATAAAAGAAAAATGTATAAACCTTCCATTAGTAGGTTGACATTACATTTGAGGTTTGGCAGGTAAATGGATATGCTTTAGCATATCCTACTTAAAAATAAATACTTAATCTACACACACATATGCACGTGCGCGCGCGCACACACACACACACACACACACACACACACACACACACACACACATCCCTTATGATAGTCTGGTTTTAAGTGAAGAACTGTTGTCCCATGGGTGTTACATGAACTCCTTTCATATTTGTAAATAGAGAAAAAAATCCATTTACTGGCAATAAGTTCATGAGAGCCTTGGGAACTCTAGGACATTGAAGAGACACTTAAGACCCACAGAAGGGTGAAACTGATAGGATGACAGAAATCCAGATTTTCAGGGCCATCTTATCTGTCAGTCACTGTGGCTGTGATATGTTAAGCCAACTTCTGCTAAGAGGTGAGGTGTGTGTGTGTGTGTGCGTGTGTGTGTGTGTGTGTGTGTGTGTGTGTGTTTGTGTGTGTGTGTTTGTGTGTGTGTAGGTCAGAGATCAATGTCTACTGACTTCCTTGATCACTCTCTGCCTTAGTTTTTGATGCAGTCTCTCACTGAATCTGGAGCTCACCTTGGGCCAGGGTGCTTAGCAGGGAAGCCCCAGGAATCCTCTGGTCTCTGTCTCCTCAGCGCTGCAATTCCAGATGAGCACTGCTGTGTCTAGCTTGCTCCCACCCCACCCCATGAGTGCAGGGACGGATTCTAAGTCTTCATGCTTGGGAGGCATCTCCCAGCCCTGCTGAGAAGTTTTAAGTGTGAAAGCCCTGAAAGGGAAGAAATATGGGAACTTACTTCTCCATTTCAGAAAAGAAATATAGATCATTAATGGCAAAGTTGACTGTGATAATTCTGTGGCCAAATATCCGGCGTTTCACAAGAACAATTTCTCCATTCTCTTGGTCTGTGCTCCGGGCACTAGGGGATATTGGGGTATGACATGTAGATGTGGTGGGTGATGCAGAGAAATCTAGCAAAGAAAGAACAAGGAATTGCAATCTGGTTTGATCAGGTTTCTCTCAGGTCCCAAACCTCCACCCTGGGCTTGAGCACCGTGGACTCATGTTTTGTTCCTATTGGAAGCACCAAGGTCTCTGTCTAGTGAAGCCTCTCATTCAGACTGCTGAAGAAGGCATCTGCTCAGGTATGTGACAATGCTCATATCAAGAGATAATTAATTAACTAGTTAATTACAAGAGCAATTGAGTGCTGAAGGATGATTTCATGGCATTTGCCTGATAGAAACAGTAATAGCTGTGACCATGCTAATATGTAAGGCTTCCGGTAGAGAAGTGAAAAGTGCACACGAAGCTCAACTTTTCAAATGGGAGTGTGGCTCTGATAAAGTCACTCAAGGTGTATCAGGGAGGGATCAGGGTTTATCAACTAGGAGGAAATCTGAAAAACAGCAAACATCAAAACTAAAGAAAAGTTTGTTAAAGTTTCGGAAAGGAGAGTAGAAAGCTAAAGTCGAGAATGAAACTTCTCAAGGAAAGAGTCCAGGGACACCCTGAGATGGATGATTGGGGGTTAGATATTTATTGGAGAGTTGTTCACACCTTGGGTGGGTAGACTGACAGACAACAGCATGATGGGAAATCTGAGCAACTCAGGCCATGGTGCCACAGGCAGATAGCATGTAGTGGGTACTTTTAGGAGAGTTAAGGTTAGGGTTATAGGATTTAAAACATACCGTAATCTATGTAGGTGAGAATTTGAAGACTCAAACTCTGATTTGTAGTCTTAGCAAAAGTATAAATTAGTGCACTGGTTCTGGAGACCCCAAATTTAACTACAACAAATAGTTTCTATAGAAACACAGTACGTTTGAGAGAATGTTAGAATAACTCAGAAGTTCAGAGAAACATGACCTGCCACTGCCAATTTCTTCCACATAATCTCAGGTACTTTCCTCATCTCTAGTCCAAGCAGCCTGTTTGAAGTTTCCAGACTGTACCACCCTCTTCCTTGTTTAGGGTTCTCTTCATACTCCCATTGCACCTGCTTCATCTGTTCACTCCTGAAAACTCAACTTCAAGCCATTTAGGGGGAAGAGTTATTTCTTGACCATTTCCAGTACTAACTAGGGTCCATCTACAACCATTATCAAAATCACTAATCATACTTATACAGTAATAGCAATAGACTGGTTAAAACTCTTCTGTTGCAAAGTATTAATCTGTTGCAAACTGCTAATCATAGTTCAAAGGTGCCCAAGTTGTCGCCTCACTTAGCTTCACACCAGTGCTGTGAGGTAGGAGTGGTTATTCTCATTCTACAAGTGAGGAAATGGAGGTACACAGTCACTCAGTCAGGGAAAGTGTAGATATGATCTAATGTCTGTGGCTTACCATTTCTGTAGAAAACCTGTAGGTCATAAGGGTGGAGTCTCCTTTGTATGTTTACCATTGAGGTCTCAGCACCTGGTGAAGTTCATACCCTAAAGAATTCTTGGGAATGGTCATGAGTGAAGGATTTAATGAAGCAATTGAATAAATATATCCAATGGACACTTTATGCCAGTCAAAAGCTAGGCAGATATATATATATATATATATATATATACTGACAGAAAGTGATATTCAATGTAAAATATTATGGAAAGTGGTAAGTTAAAAATGGACCGTATGAGATTATATATATATAATATAATATTGTATATATTATATATAATATGATTATCTATATATAGATAGATACAAATATATGTATGCATTTAATCAGAATGTAGGCTTCAAAGCATTGGCGATGTTATCTCTGAAGATTTTCATTTGTGTCCTACATGTTCTTGTAATTTTGCTGCCTGTTTATTAATACAATAAGCATGTATTGATTATATAGCAAGAAAAAATTTAAAGATATTTTAAAAGACCACAGTAAGGAACATACAACATAAGGAAACCATTTCATAAAAAATGAGGCCTCTTTGGTAAAATGGCCATGCCATAGTGGGCGGCCTCACATTCACAAACAGATAAGCAGCCCAAATTGGACTTGGTAGGTTGTAAAAACACAAAACACATGAAGTTGGGAGGGGGCAAAGAGGGGAGTGTATCTGTGAGGACGTAACAAAAGGCTAATGATCTAGATATATCATACACGTGTATCGAGTTCTGGAAGAATTAATAAAAATATTATGTTTGGAATGTAAGGCCTCTGAGTGTCTGCTATCTTCCACACTTGCTGGCTCTTTGAGAAGTGCCACTGTCCACGCAGGCCTGGGCAGCGAAATCCTGCAGTGTTTGTTCCCTGGGGCTGACGCTGTGCTGGCACACAGCTAGCAGCTGGAGTCTCTCATGTGGGCTGACCAATGAGGCGGGGACTGACTCACTCTCTTTGGTGTTGTACATCTCCAGGTGGATGAAATCTAGAAACTGCTGGCGTTTCTTGGGATTGTCCATGAATCTGCGGTAACTGCAGAAGCTCTTGATGAAGCTGATCAATTTCAACCACCCTCTCGTCTGGGGAAGGAAGAGGGTGTCCATTAGCAAGGCTCTGACTGTTCACCAAGAACCTATCATGCTGACTTGGTACATTTGAAATCCTGACTTCTACAAAGGGATACTTTGTATCTAGCTTCAAGCAGTCATCACAGAGCCTTTGCTCAAACTCCTTCTACCACACAGCCTTCCAGCAGGGGGTTAGCGCTCAAAATGGGAAGGAACAGAGGACCAGTTGCTGCTCTCAAGGAGGAAATGATGACCCAGCACATCTTCAAGTGTTGAAGAAATAAAGGAGTGAACCCATTTCTCAGCATTAAGAAAAATGTACAGGCAGTCATTCCCACACTCCTGCCCTCTCCTCCACATAAGGAAATGCTTTCTGTTTCTACATTCCTTTAATAGGAACTAGGAGGCCATTCTCTGGTTCATTTGCCTCCAGAAAATTTGATACGTCGAATCAAAAAGCATTTTCTTAATGAGAGTGCTCACTCCTTTACCCCAGTCCTTGGAGAGGGAAGGTCAATGCAAATGTGGCTTTAGAGAGTCAGTGGTGGAATACTAAAATGCAGTGGATTTGGAGGCTAGAAACTTTCAGGGTAGAACCTAGCTAGCTTCTCCATAGATGTGTAATTTGGGCCAATTTATTTGGTCTGTGTCTGTGTAAGAAAAAAACAACAGCCTTCAGGGTTGTGGTGAGCCTTAGTGTGTGCGTGCGTGCGTGCGTGCGTGCGTGCGTGCGTGCGTGTGTATAACATAGTGTTTGGCCCACAGTGTTAAGGCAGGAAGAACATTTCGGTTTCCTTTTATCTGGCCTGGAAAAACTGATATTACAACAAAGTTCTCTGGTTCAGCATACATATTCTTTCAAACATCCAATCACCCATGGTGCCCTGACAGACTTGGCTAATATACACTGGAGGGGGAAAAATCCAACACATTCTCATGTCTACAGTTTTGGACTTAAATCTTATTTTCAGATATATCTTAACCTGATCTTTGGAATCTGGTAGAATGGGCTCAATCTTTTCTGTCCAGCCAACTCATACAGAACATGAGATTCCTTGAAGGAGTATGCATGCTTTTAAAACTACATGAAAAGACTTCTCTGAGTACCATTTCTGTCTCTTTCCCCTTTCTCTCTTTTTACAGGACAAAGAATAAGAGGGATGACTGTGTTTGGGAGAAGGAAATGAGCATTCTCAGTGCCAACCATTGGCGTTGTCTTTCTAGGCTTTGCTGGTCTGTGGGACCCTTGTTCCAGGCCTACCCTTTGTCATACTACAAGGTGAGGCTTACGTTGCCAGTGCCTGGATGTGTAACCCAGTCTAATCAATCTAATCTCGGTGCAGAAAGATTAGCAAAACCATTTGTCCTGACAGCCAATCCACCCTTCAGATAAGCATGAGCAGCAAAAAAAAAAAAAAAAAAAAAAAAGTTTCATCTCAGTATACCTAACCCTTATGTCCACCACTTAGTTGGGGCCAGAGATAGGCAGTTTAGAAAGGGACTTCAAGTATGGTTTTTCTGAGCCACAGAATATCCTTTTGTAAAATGGGGCCCAAGAGTAATTTTTTTTCCAGTGATATATCAAGTGGCCTAATGGGGTTAATCTTTTGTACAATTGATAGTGCCTGCTCAATGGCTTTCCTGTCTGTAATATCCTTCCCTCTTCCTCCTCACTGACCTGAGATTCCTGTAGGTGGTGCATTGGTGACCTTGAGGGCTTCCTAGGGGAAGACTGTGTTTCAAAGTCCGCCTCCACAGGGCGGGGTGGGAACATTTCTTGGTATTCTTTAAACCTACCAGAAAGGAGATCGAGAATATCAAAGAAGACAAAGCCAGGCACGGCACATGCAACAAAGCAAGGTAGCCTTGTTCCAAGTCAGTTTCTTCAGGAATTACAGTGGAAATGGTGAGATTCTCAAAAGAACCCCACTTGCCAACTCAATTCTTATATAATGTCAGCCTGCCTTTCCGTCCCAACACTGTATTCTTTCTCATTCTCTCTCTGTGTGTGCATTTCTGTATGTGTGAATATGTATGTGTTTATATGTGTGAGTGTTTGTATATGTGTGTAGGTGTATTCTGTTTCTGTATATGTGTCTGTGTTTACATGTGGTGTATAAGGTGTGTGCCTATGTTTGTGTGTATGTATATGTATGTGTCTGTGTTTGTGTGTGGTGTATATGTGTGTATGTATGTATGTGTTTGTGTACCTGTGTATATGTGTGTGTTTGTGTGTGTGTTTATGTATATGTGGGCATGCGCTTGTGTTTTGCAAACACAGGCAAGCAGGAGATTTCAAAGTAAGCTTGGTGCTTCTTTTTGGGGAGGGTTCTGGAAGTACACTAGGAGGACTAGGGAACATTGCTTAATGTGGCTATTGAAAACTAGGAAGCAATTCCAGAAGGATCCCCGGCTTTTCTGAGCATGCTCACCACTTTTCTTCCAGCGATCTCATGACGTTGCCCTGGAGCATCAGCAACGTGGTGGTGGTGATGTGACGCATGTGACCAATTTCTTTGAGAAGAGGAGCATCACACTGCAGCATTTCGTCTAGAGAGAGAGAGAGAGAGAGAGAGAGAGAGTCATTTTTGTCTAGTGCTTGGTGGTTTCCTGTGAGTCTCATGGTCCTCTGTTCTCACTCTGGCCTCACTGTGAGCCTTCTACAATTTGCAAATCTCCAAAGAATATCTCAAATATTATGGGGAATTATTTGTTTTCGTAGACCAAAATACTATCTTTCTTAATCCCATTTCAAAGATGAAAGCTTAAAGGGAAATAAAAATCTTAAAATAAACTTTAAGTTCATTTCTGTAGCTGGAGTGATGTTTTTCAGTTTAGAGAGAGGCTTCGGAGGAAAGGAGCAAAACAAAATGTTTCAGTGCAGAAAAAAGTCCATGATACACATACATCAATGCTGAGTGTACCACGGCGTCCCTTGTGTTCAGACAGTGGGTTTGTTAATGAGACTTGAAAGTGATCAGAGTAGTGTCTGAGTGCCTCTTTCCCTTTGAGAATGATCTTCCAGAATGATGTATAGAACTCATCCTGAAACTAAGCAAATAAATATTTCTTACATGTAGTGATGCATTATGATTGAAAATATCTCTTATATTCTAGAAGACAGGAACTTTGGGTGGACCTCACAGCCAGAATTAATAATGTACCGTAAGGTCAATAAGGCTTAAGAGTGTTCCTGCTGTGTACTTAGGATGTTTAAGAAAAAAATGTATCAACTAATCTTCCTTGCCTTAGATTTCCCAAGTGATTCATTTTTACAACAGAAGCTAATACAGAGCTGCAATGTTGGAGAGTTTCAAGCCAAGACCCTATTTTGAAACAAACAAACAAAGGAACTAGAGAGACTTGTTGCTTTTGGACTTTTTTTCTTCCTATTTTTGCATTTATATGCTTGTCTCAGATAAATAAAACAAAGCCAAACAAACAAACGAGCCCCTTCCTGCCTTCATAAACTCTGCCTGCTCTCCTGTGACAGGAAACTCGGAACTACAAGCTTTCCAAGGGCGCTGTGCTCACCCCCTTTTGCCAGAGTTATGAGCTAGCACTTTACTTGCAACTTCCAGCTAAGATGTATTTCCAAGGGCCAAGTTTACCATCACCTTAGACAGGAAAGCAAGATCATCCTTTATGAATGGTTGTCAGACAGATCATTCTCCACTCAGCTCAACTCTTTGCATCTGGGGATAGAGTATTCCGCTCGTTTGCTTTATAGCTAGCTTTATGGTCAGTCAATTTGATGACTAAGCAATTGGGCTTTGTGTTAACAAATTGAAAAAGTTAGCTAACCTCAATGCATTGTGCTGTCTTTGTTTAGAAAATGCAGCTCTTTATCCCCTATCTCACAGGGAGTAAGGTTTGGTTTCCAACATAAAATGATGTATGTGAATGAACATGTATGTGAATATATCTCACACATGGCTCCTTTCACCAGTGTTATGGCGTTGGGCTTAATATCGTTCCCTGCATTTGTCCTCCCCTTCTCAATATTGCTCCCATGCGGCTATTCCCCCTCTTTTGCTCTCTCTAGGGTTTTTTTGTTTTTTTTTAAATAATGGAGTCAGGTTATTTCCCCCAAGAAACTGAAGCAAGAATCAGGAGGAAAAGAGGCACACCAGGAGGGATCTTGCCATGGAAGTAAGTCTTGGCTAAATGTTCCAGGGATGACTTAAAAGTCTTCTCACTGCCCTCCATTATGATCTTCTGCACGGCTATAAGGAATTGCAATGGGACCTCGGACTTCCGTTCTTTGAGGAAATCCTTGAAGTACTCCAAGTGTTGAGAATTTAGGAAGATTTCTGTCATGTTCCTGGAAAATAGAGCATCTATTTCGTTGCTGATAGAGGGGAAGGGATAATGAGCATGGGGATTGTTCTGAGTAGGGAATGGAGTTGGGCATATGGTCACAGCACAGCCTTTAGGCCTGTGGGATCTGCCCGCCTCCACCTCCCAAGTGCTGGGATTAAAGGCGCGCCCCCACTCACTATACCTGGCTGCTCCTAGAGTTAACAATGGAGTTAACTCCAATGTTTCACACACAGTTCTCGTTCCTTTTCCCTCAAAGTCTTTCCTGAGTAGGCTGTGCTCTCCCTGGGGCTTCATCTGCATCGGTGCGGTGCAGCTGTATCTCTATTGCCCTACTGTGCAGTGCTAAGTGTCCACTTAATCTCATCTCACGTCACAGTTATCATTCAAAGATCTCTGCATGTAAACATGTTTTGATCAGTTTACCCATCTCCTTTATGTACATATGCCTTTATGTTGGATAATAGCCACAGGTTTTTGATAGATATCCTTTATCAGGATGAGACAGCTTTTTTTCTATTCTCATTTTGAAAGCGATCAGTTTGGTCTGGAATTGACTAAAAGTCACTAGACCCTCCTGTGAGATGTTTTCTTGATCAGACTATTTGAAGTGGAAAGGCCCATGCTAAATATAAGTGACACTTTTCAGTGTCAGCCCAGGTAAAAGGGAAATGAGAGGAAATGTTTGGTTTTACCTACCCACCTTCACTCTTACTGACAAGTTCATCTATCCATAGTTGCTGGTGCATTCCTTCACTGATATTAGAATTAGCTTCTTCAAGTTTGTAACTAAGTGAGGATCAGTGACTGACTCTCCAGGAATCCTCCAGGTCTTCAACACCAGAGTGGGACTCCTGAATCACACAGCCTCATGAACTGAGCAACTATTGGGTCCTCAACCTCTCCAGTGTGAGGTGGCCGTTTGCTGGACTATCCCAACTATATTGTATCTAAAAAACCTTCCTTTTAATATATACTCACTCTATTGGCTCTGATATTCTAGGGAAGCCCAACTAATACAGAGTATTATTTTGATTTGTGGATGTTAACTGAATCTTGTGTTCTTTGTATAAATTCCAGTTGGTTATGCTACATGATATTCTTGTTGCTGTTACTAGATTTAGTTTGCTAATTGTTAAGGATTTGTGTGTCTAGATTCAAAGGGAAGTAGTAGTCTGTGGTTTTTATAATGACTCTGTTTGGGGAATAAGGATGATATTGGCCTCATAGGATAAGTAAGAGTGTCTTCTATTTCCTCAAAGAACATAGGTAATGTTGGTACTATCTTTGCTTTAAATATCTCTTCTCCAGTGATACTGCCCATGCTATAAGAAAAAATTAAATTATTAAATATCTACTACTTTTTTTTTGAGACTGGGTCTAACCATGTAGCCCCAGATATCCTGGAAATTACTTTGTAAGCCACATTGACCTTGAACTCCCAGAGATCTGCCTGCCTCCCAAATGCTGGGATTAAAGATGTGCACCATTACACCTGGCAAAAACAAAAACAACAACAAAAAAACCCCAAAACCAACCAACCAGCCAACCAACCAAACAAACAAACAAACAAAACCCCCAAAACAAAAAACCTACTACTTTTTGATGTTGCTTGAAGGAGATACAGTTCTTATCACTACTATTTTGGATTTTTCGATTTTGTTGTTGTTTCTGTAGATTTATCAACACTTTCAGCTTGTCTTTGAGTCAGCATTCAGAAGTCTGGGCATTTCTAGAAGTTTAATACTTTATTAGAAGTTTATTACAACAACATTAAGTTGTTGAACTTGATCCTTGTATTTCCTAACAATCTCAATTTCTGTAAAATTCCTTTTTTCAATCCTGATTTTTAAACAAAATTTAAATTGCACTTATTTTGTGTGTGTGTGTTTGTATGTTTGTGTGTCTGTATCTGTCTTTCTGCCTTTGTTGTGTGTTTCATGGTACACATATGGAGGTTAAAGGATAACTATTGGGAGGTGGCTCCTTCTACTGTGTGGGTCTCAGTCCTCCACACTAGATAATGTCTACTGAATCACTTTCTAGTTCCCAGGCTCTTCTTTCAGGTTAAATATGCTGATTCTGTCTAGCAAGCTTTTCATCCAGTTGGTATGATTTTCTACCCCAGATCTGAATTTGGTTGTTTTATAATTTGTCTCATTATTGACTTACTCTAGTTGATTAATGATTGCTATCAGCAGTGATCTGCATAAGACCTGCAAAAGACTGGGTCCGTCAACATATATATCTATATAAATATACAAATACATAATTTTTTTAAAAGTTGTCTGTGATAGTCTAAGTTTTAAGAAGTTATTTTATAATATACAATATATTGTACTTTATATAAATAAACTTAATATTTAGAGTGTCTTGTTCATATGCATATGATCTACAGAAAAAGGTCTGGGAACCTCCACACAGAAATGAAGTCTGTGCCTAGAGATGTTGCAGTAGCCAAATCTCCCATCTTACCTTGGTCTAATGGAAGGCTTCCTTAGGATAGGTTTTTTAACAAAGGATGTTTTCCTTTGTGATTGTGTGGGTTTTGGTTCCTTAACAATTTCCACTGTATAATCTGAGAAAGACCACAAAATTAGATAACAATAGTTTATAAAGACATAATAAAAAGGGACATTTATCAGACACAACTACTGTGTCAGGCCATTGGACTCCTGGACACTGACATTGGATCAAAGTGTGTTAGATATGCATTTTGCCCATTAGGCATAGAGCCCACCTTCCTTAGAGACATTGACTATCATGCTAGAGCCCCACCTCCTGAGGGGGTACTGAGACCAAGTCCACTGTATTTCTCGGTACATTACTGAAGATGCCATCTGCCTTCCAATCTGATTCTTCCATCCAGTCACAATGCATATGGTATTCTACCTTTGTTGACACTCTGGCTGCCATTTTGGAAGCACTTCTACTTCCCATTTGAAAATTTTACTTTGCAATCATCAAATTTACTGACTGCTGACCTCAACTTAAAGAGACTCCATTTCACTTCTTTCTTTAACTAAAACCATTTTTCTTTCCAAGAATGTGGCTCCCACTGCAGGGGTATTCTGGGAACTCATACACAATTCAGAATAGGTGCCTTGTTCTGTGATGCACTATAGAACAATTATTCTAAGAAATGTACTTAAATGTTTTTGAAAAATAATAGATTCCACGGATCGTACTATCATCAAAACCCTTTGGGGGTTGGGGATGTCGTTTAGTTGACAGAGTGCTTGCTTAGCATTCATTAAGCCTTGGTTTCAATAGCACAATGTAATGTCCTTGCCTGTAATTCTAGCATTTGCAAAGTGGAGGCAGGAGATCTGAAGTTCAAGGTCATTGTTGGCTACAAAGTGAGTTGGAGGCTAACCTTGACTACCCAAGACTCTTTAACTTCACAGAATAAAAATATTGACTCTAAAACCATCAAGGGCAGACATAGAATCATCTCACTACTCAAAATCACAATATGACCTAGTTATAAAGTCAGCGACTTAAGATGCATATTAAATACAATGTGCACACGCAGGGTCTCAGGGTATTTTTCTGTGATTTGGCAATATTTCTGTGACAGGCAGCATATAAAAATTATCGAAAGCAATAGATACCTACATTGGTTCTAAGTACAACTGAATTGATTGAAAATGAAATTCAGACTGTAGAAGACTTGATATAGAAGGAAAAGAAAACCCACCAAACTCTGTAAGAAACAATCCTTCCTAAGACCAAACACTTACAATGTCAGATTCAAACAAAACATATTTCAAAGTCATAAATAAACCTATAAGAAATTCAGTTAAAACATGAAGATTAGAAAAGTTGTTAAGAATGGGAAAAGGATGTTGAAATATTAATTTTCAGTGTTTATGCCACCATGAGAATAAAGTGAAGCTCAGAACTTGAAAAAAAATAGAAGAACTTCCCACATTATATTCATCTTAAGATAGCTGATTTTGTAAAGTCAAGAAGCTTGAGAAACTGGACATTGATCTAAAAACTAAAACAAAGAGAAAGACCCTTTAGTCTTTGACTGTGGACACGGCTCATTCTTCAAGTTCCTGTTTGGATTCTACCTGGATTGAGATCCAAATAAAACCTTTCTCCTCTAGGGTTGCTTGTGTCAGGTATTTTATCCTGACAGTGGGAAAGGAAACTAAAACTCTATAGAAACATGATGTCCAGTCAGTGCCTTTTCCTGGATACCCAGAATGTCATCGTGGACTCTCATTAAAGACGGTTCTTATCAGAAGTAGGATTTCAATGGAGTTCTGGAGCAGGCCCAGTTTGAACTTAGTCTACTGAGTCCTCAGATCTATAGGAAAGTCACTTCTTCAGCCCCCAAAATGCTTGTAATGGAGTTATTTGGAAATTAACAGGCTAACCATATCATGTTTTTGGTCTAAAGAGTGCTGTGAGAGTAAGAATGACCAATTGGAATTATCTAGAACACTCCTTATACTTCCAGTCAAGAGAGAAATCAGAACAAATACCATATCCCAAAATAATGACTGATACTAGTGAAACTCTTAAAGAAATTCTTAAAACTTAAGTTATGGCTTTGTAGTCTTTTAAAAATCTGATTTATTTTTATTGATGTGTATGAGTGTTTTGCCTGAATGGATGTATATGTACCAGGTGTGTGCAGTACCTAGGAGGGCCAGAAGAGACTATCAGAGCCACTGGAAGTGGTTATAGTTGTGAGAGGTCATGGGCACTGGGAACAGAATCTAGGCCCTCTGCAAGAGCAGCAAGTGCTTTTAACCCCTCATCCACCTCTCCAGTCCTGGCTTCATATTCTTAACAATTAAATTATAAAAACATTAGGAGTAAAATCAAGAACAAGGTAGACAAATGCTAGCACCAAAAGGAGAAATGAGGCCCAGTGACCCAGTGGATTACCAGATACCCAACAGAGAAAGAAGAGCTTCCCTATAGGAGATGTCCTCCACTGAGTTCAGAAACCCAACCAAGGTGAATAAGGATCCATAGGAAGAAGGGCCACTTAGCTGAGGAATTCAGAATTGAAGCAGAAAGAAGAGAACACCACAAAAGGCTGGCCTAGTGTGAGGAGTTCAAGAAGTGGGCTGAGAAAGAATGTCTATTTTCCAAAAAGGAAAGAAAGCAAGCCAACATGGACCAACCTACCATAAGCCCACAAGCTTAGGTAGAATGAAAATGATAATCCCCCAGGTGTGAGCCTACACAGGATATCAGAACCTGAGCTAACTGAGGCATCCATGTTAAGGGGTCATCACATGTAGGGGTAAGAAAGTCCAAGAGAGATGAGGAGAGAATCCATACAGGGAATGGACAAGGCCCCTTAACGGGGCCGAGGAATACATCCCCATGAAGAGATAGCCAGGCTGAGGGTGGTCATCAGAACCTAAGTGGCAGGAAGAGTGGACTACCTGCAGTGATGGCCTGATGTGAATTATTAGACATGGAGAGCCAGACAGTCCCAAGGCTTTCTCAGAGGCCCGCATAAAAGCACAAAGGCTGGCCCTGGAACTAGTGTTTTTGTAGGAGCCAAGGCTGTGGCTTCTGAGGACCCAATTCTTCCCTCTGGTGATTATCAGTCCTTAGGCAACTATGTCTGAGGTCTCCTGTGTTTTCTTTACCAACACTGTCTGACTTAGCTCTCTGCTGACCTTGGTTGTCCTCCCCCACCCCCACCCCCACCAATAGTACTTCTTAATAAACTTGCTTGGCATAAATCGTCAGCTTATGCAAGACCTACTGGTCCCAGCTATTGCCTTTGTCTTTATTTCTCATCCCTAGTCCTCCCACTCAACACCTCCCAGTTCGGGTACCTTATTCCTGCTGGTTCAGGTCTGTAATAAGTTCTCCAGGAAACCAACCTGATCTCCGAAGAGGCTGCTCCAAGATGTGATGGAATTTTTTTTCTGTTCTTTTTTTCTTTATTTTTTATTTCTTCAAGTTACATCTCAATCACAGTCCCCTCCCTATTCCCCCCTCCAGCCCCAACCTCCCACCCTCAACCCCCATCTGCTTCCCTTTGTTTTTTTTTTAAGTTAAAGGTATATCTTATTTCCCCCTACAGTTTCCCCTTTCAGTCCAACAAATGGCTCTTTCTCTTATAATAATAAATACAATACAAAACAACAGAGGTAATTAGTCCACAGTTATGAGGATTATATGGCTTAGCGTACATTCCCAATGTCCAGTCCATATGTATTTGGCACCTGACTTTAACATTCTACTATCTGACCATCTCCATGAGTTTAAAGTTCTATATCTAACTCAACATTCATACTAACTTGCAACACAATTTTAAAAGCATCTTCTTAGGTCTATAACACTCTCTTGACTCCTAAACAACTCAAAATTTAATTATGAGACTCTAGCTATCTGTTCTTCAACCACCTCAGAGACCCGAGAGGGATAAATATATCTGATTTTATATGAAGTACAGGGCCTGCAGCTTCCAAAACTAAGAAATGACATACCAGTGGCTGCCTGGACAGTTCCCATTTTCTCTCCATACATTACAGCATCGATCTTTAGTCGTTTGGCCCCGTTTCTCTGACAGACATTGATTGTAGAGCAGGGGTTATGAAGGACTTGCCTACCCTGTCTTGGCAGAGCTAGGCTGTCGACTTGCCTGCTTCCAAGTTTTGTCCTTTTTGGACAGCAGTCTGTCTACAGTTGAAGCAAGGGGTTTTTCTTGCCAAGAGAAAGGCTTACCACCAATTCAACCATCTCCCACTGGAGATTCTTCGATGCTCATCTTCTACTTGGAGTAGAATAGGGGTGCTGTCAGGAGCTGACATGTCTCGATATCAAAAAATCTTAAGAAAACATCTTTGAATGCCATATTCTGCAAATCTCATGAGGTTTTTGAAGATGCCCTATCTATCTCTTATATTTAGATAAGCAAGTGTTGCTTGTCTCTTAGCAACTTGATTTCTGAGTAGCTTAGAAAATAACTGTGATAGATTGTCATAGTAACTAACAAAATGACACGTTTGCATGACTATTAGTTTCCATTTCTTAATTATCCTAAACAGTTTATGACGGTTGGTAACAAGAGGCTAAAACTTTACATTTCATTTTTAAGCATTACTAGGTACAATACCTTTAAGAAGCATTACCTTAAATTTTGTATCAATATGTGATGGAATTTTTATAAGAAGCAAGTGGGTGGAATGAGTGAGTGCTCCTTGCATCTTCCTTTTAGGACCAAAGCACTCACTCTCCCAGAAGTGTCAGCTACCCATAGTTCACTGTTCCCTCTGTCACCGGATCCAAAGGACATGGAATGACTCAAAGTTGTTTCTGCGCCCCCACCACTGGCCCTCAGAGGCAAACACACCCCATCTGGGTCAAGGTGGCAGTACAAAAGCCCAATTACTTTCCCTCAATTCCAAACAACTCTACAAGGAGCCATTCTTTCTTTCTTTCTTTTTAGTTTTTCAAGACAGGGTTTCTCTGTGTAATAGCCCTGGAACTCTGTAGACCAGGCTGGCCTCAAACTCCCAGAGATCTGCCTGCCTCTGCCTCCAGAGTGCTGGGATTAAAGGCGAGCGCCACCATGCCCAGTACAAGGGGCCGTTCTAACTTCTGAGTTTCCTGTGGTATCTGGAGAGTTCTGGTGTGAAAGCCTCAAAGCTTTCCTCACTCAAAGAATCCATCCTGGCATTCTTCCACAAATGCCTGACTCCAAAAACAAAACAAAAAAAATCTTTGACTCCAGGAAACTTGGCAGAAGGTGAAGCCACATTATCTAAAATGTCTATTACATAATAAAGAAATGAATTATCTTAATTGTCTCCATCTCCAGTGATTTATAACTGGCTTTTGTTTGCATTACATCCTCTAGGACTTTGTAGGAGTGGGAACACACTGTGATTACCTCTTGGGTATTATCTCCTTGCAAACAAGGTATGGTTCCTCTTTTGGCTTAGGCCTCTAGAGTTTAGAAATCCTTAGATTTGAAAACAAAACAAAACCAAAAAACACTTGCTTTCCCTATAACCTTAAACACTCGCCTTTTGGAGGCACCTTTTCACAGTATATTTTGTAGTCTTCACTGATCTTTTCTATGGCCAACTTTGGATTCTTATAGGAGAGTTCCTCAAAGGTCATTTTATTTACATCTGTGAAGAAAATACAGAGACAGAGCTTAGCTGTCCATTCTAGGATCAAATATCCATGTACTTTTCTTGAAAACATTGCCTTTAAGATGTTATTTGAATCAGACAACAGTGTTCAAAGAACACAGATTTTCTAAGTTAAATTAGAACCAAGGAAACATAGCCTCCCCTCCATTCTAGAATGGGTGAGTTTCCCCTTGTCTGCTAGCACAGAGATATGGCATTAAAGGAATTATGTTAATTCAATATAAGAAGCAACTTATTCTTCCATGTGGAAGAGTAAGTTACAATCATCCCTTGAAAGTAGAAGATGCAAATGAATTTCAAATATTATCCTTTTGCTTTAATTTTTTTTAAACACAGATGGCAAATAATTTGTTAGGTTCTTCCTTGTTTTTTGCTTAAACTTTTTGTGAATTAGTTTCAGAACTAGCAGCTCATAGACCAGAGTGATGAAGGGTTTTTGAGAATGACAGAGCCTTTCACGGTCCAGTTGTGCATGACCCAAGGACCTAATGACCCTTCTTACTGAACAGTCATCAAAGATCAACCTGGATTAATCGCTCATTGTTTCATGACAATGAAAGTTAAAGACTTTTGAAACAAAGATTTTGCAGAGTAAGAAAAGCAGAATAATTTTGGCCTAATTACCTCTGTTGTTTTGTATTGTATTTATTATTATAAGAGTAAGAGCCATTTGTTGGACTGAAAGGGGGAGCTGTTGGGGGGAAAAGATATATCTTAAACTTAAAAAAAAAGGAAGGGGATGGGTGGGTTGAGGCGGAAGAGGGTGGGAGGGTGGGACTGGAGGCGGGGTAGGGAGGGGATTTCAATTGAGATGTAACTTGAAGAAATAAAAAATAAAGTAAAAAAAAAAAAAAAAAAAAAAGAAAAGCAGAATAAAGCTTTATTTATTTATTTTGGTTTTTTGAGACAGGGTTTCTCTGTGTCGTCCGGGCTGTCCTAGAACTTGCTCAGTAGACCAGTCTGGCCTTTAGTGATCCACCTGCCCCTGCCTCCAGAGTGCTGGGATTAAAGGCCTGTGCCACCACCATCTGGTTATAACCAGGCTTTATTAGGGACTATTAAAGAAAGTAAAGCATTCAAGAAAAGTGAGTGGCACTTCTGAGAATGAGAGAGGGGTTCTCAAGAGTGGGGAAGCTGTTAGATTTGCTCTGTCCAAGGCTTTCGTAGGATAATATTCAAGAGTGAACAAAAGATGGAGTAATCTCTATTAAGATTATTTAATGCTCTGTGCTATCATGGGTTGAGCCAGTGGACTGTCCACATGCCCT
>CAJQZJ010033427.1:1185900-1203728 GCA_907164525.1 Lophiomys imhausi
CCTCCGGCTTCACTGTTTCTTGAGTCTCATATTCCCCCCTCCCCACTTTTTTTTTACCCATGGCATCCATTTCTGCTGTACAGTATATGCAAAACTTATCTCTATACGGCCCTTTCTCCTTACCGTCTACTGTGAAATAACTCATGCCTCAGATACCACCAATAATTGCAAATCCCTGGTCTTTGGAAGTAGGCTTTCTTTTCTTTTTCTAGAAGCAGCCACATGTTAATTCTAGTAACACAGGGTGAGTTGAGAAGGAGTTAACTTCACAGTCACAATATGGTGTGATAATAGGGCCACAACAGTAAGAGAAGTCATGACGTCCCGGACGGCAGAAGCAGAAAGTAGCATCTTGCTTCCCTGGTGTTGAGCTTTTGGGTTTAGAGGTTTATCTGCTTGTGTACAGTGCATGAGGGAAGTCTCCAAACCTCCCAGGATGGCCACATGGCTGAAGTCTTCAAGGAAGCCTGGGGCCAAGTTAGAGACTGCTCCTCGGACCTGACTCTGAGAGAAGTGTGGTGATGTGGAACAACAAATGCCTGGCATGGAGTGTCTAGTGCTAACTGTGGTGATGCTTCAGCGGGCAGACATTTTCCAACCTCAGCGCCCTGGCTTCCAGAACCAGCAGAGATCACAGTCAGTTAGCCTGCGGTCAGATTCTGATGGACATTTCCAGTGTGACCTTGAAGGGTGGCATCATCTACGCCTTGGTTATTAGTTGTTTGGAGCCTATTTCATGTGTTATTTTGAAGAGCGACTGAGGTGATCTTTACAGTGCACAGTGCTGATTCATAATGAATGATTGCATATAAAATGTTTTATACTTTCTAGTTCCCTAAATGTAATGTTTTTTTTTTTTTTTTGAGTGACTTCCCTTACCTTGTAAGAACACTGGGGCTGTCAGTTCTACCCGGAGAGACCCGCCCTGCCGCAGGTTCTCAGTAGCCACTTTTTGCCACTGCAGTGAATCCATTTCTTGCATGTGAGCCAAGGCCTGGCTCAGTGCCAGAGATTCCTGACTCCTTTTGTAAAGAAGACTGTTCTCTTCTTTGCTTGTGGATTCCTTTTTGTGCCACTGTGCTTTGACGAACTGTTTTTGAGTCTGAGAGCAGTTGGGAGTAGAAGGGAAAGACAACAACGGTTGGAGGAATCAGCAGGAAGCAAGAGATTTGTGGCAACTCAGTCCTCCATGTCCTATTCACACAGACTTGGCCTCATAGAGTTATTGCTCCTTTATATGCCATGCCCCGCCCCATAACCCAACTCACCTTCTCTGAGAATTCTACATGAATATAACTTCCTTAGAGTTAGATATGTAGCAAGTCTTTTTCCTGGAGAACTTTATATTCTTTTTTTTAAATTGTATTCTCCATCCTGTGTGTGTGTGTGTGTGTATGTGTGTGCACATATGTGTGTGGTGTGGAGGCCAGAAGAAGACATCAGAGACTTCAGAGCTGGAGTTACACACAGTTATGTGCTATCCAAAGTGGGTAGTGGGAACCTGAGTCATTTGGAAGTATAAACCTCCGAGCCATCCCTCCAACCCCTTTGGTTTATGTTCTTTAGAGCATCAGGTATCATGTCCATTTCCAGCAGTCTCCAGGAAAGTCTTAATTTCATTTACTTTCAGCCTCTAAAACTGAAGTGCTTCCCCTCCCTCCCAAATCCTTCACAACCCTAAGTCCCTCCTACTGTGAACACGAGAAACCAGTAGTCCTCTTCAGTCAGAAATTCATCATACCAGGGGCTGAGCATCTGAAATCCAAGCACAGCATGAACATTATGAAACAGGCTCTCAGCTGGCTGCATCTTTTTAGCTTGCGACCACCTCACACAGTAGGGCAGACTGCAGAGTCTGGCTTCTCACAGTGGGAGATCTAGCAGGGTGGCAAACATTAGCTACAACATCCAGTGGGCAATCCTTCATTAAAAAAAAAAATAACAGCTCTCATAGACTCTCTGTAAGCATCAGAAAATGGCAATAAATATCCATTAAAAGGGCAAAGTAACTCAGATCACTTAAGTGTCTTCCCAAAGCTCTATTTTTGATTTTCAAAATGACTTTGAAAACCATTCAACTCTGCTCTCATACCTCCCACTTGGAGACCTCTCACGATTGTAAGTGCTGCTTCATACATTAGGACAAACAAAACCTAAGCTGAATTTATTTATCCACACTTTTTTTTTTTTGACTTGATAAATATTTTCCACATGCCTCCCATGTGTCAGGCACTGTGCAAATTGCTGGCCCCGGACTTGTTCCAAGGCAGTAACCTCACAACAGGGTGAGCAGCAGTTGGTTCATGTGGTATGTATGTGACAGACATGAAGACACAGTTCGGGGAAGAGACAGAAGGGTACTGTTGCATCTGATTGGGTCAGGAAAACCCAAGAGGAGTTTCTAAAGGCAAGAAAACACAAGGTTGCAAGTTCCCGGATAAGTAGGAGTTTGCTAGAGGGAAGCCAAAGAAAGGGCATTCCAGGCAGTAGGAGGTTCTTAGGCAAAGATACAGAGTGGAGAAAGAGCTGTTGAAGGATGATGGATATTCTCTGAAATACTTCTCTTCTGAAGAAGACCCAGGGAAATGGAGACATGGCAAGAGATGAAGCAGAGAAAATGGGTTAATACTCTTTATGAGGGGATTCAATGACTGGTTCATTGATGTGGGCATTTTTTTTTTAACAAACACTGAGGTGTCAACGGTGTTTTTGAAAAAAACAGTCTGGTGCACTCCATAAAGCAGGATGGGGAAATGACTCAGTGGTTACAGCGCTTGCCTCTGCATTCCAGAGGAGCAGAGTCTGGATCTCTAATACCCACACAAATGCCAGGAAGGTGTGGCAGGTGACCTGCAATGTCAGCCCTGGAAGATGGGCACAGTGGGGCTCTGTGAAGCAGCTTGCTATCAGAGTATGGCTGAGAGACACTTGAAGAAATAAATGCTTAGCATCCTTAATAATCAGAGAAATGCAACTCAAGATGACTCTGAGATTCCATCTCACACCTGTCAGAATGGCTAAGATCAAAAGCTCAAATGATAGTACATGCTGGTGAGGTTGTGGAGAAAGGGGAACTCTCCTCCATTGCTGGTGGGAGTGCAAGCTTGTACAACCACTATGGAAATCAGTCTGGCGATATCTTAGAAAACTTGGAATAGCTCTATATCAAGACCCAGCCATACTACTTCTGGGTATACATCCAAATGATTCCTCACCAAACCACAAGCATGTTTCCTCATCTATGTTCATAGCAGCCTTATTTGTAATAGCTAGAAACTGGAAACAACCCAGATGTCCCTCAACTGAGGAATGGTTAAAAAAACCCGTGGTACATCTACACAAAAGAATACTACTCAGCCATTAGAAAAAACGAAATCATGCAATTTGCAGGCAAATGGATGGCACTAGAGAAGCTCATCCTGAGTGAGCTAACCCAGACTCAGAAGGATGCACATGGCATCTATTCACTTATAATCAGATTTTAGCCATGTAGTACAGGACAACTACACTGCAACCAATGCACCAAAGGGAACATGGACATAGACTTTTTTTTACCTGTCCATGAGATACTTTGCCCTAATGGTGCTGCCTTGTAGGCCCCCAGTGTGTGAGGAGGCTCTTGGCCCTCATATGACTGCTGAACTGGGGGCAGGGGACTGTTATGTAGGGACATTCCACTCCAGAGGAGTGGGATGGAAGGGATAGGGGGTAGAGGGTGGGAGGGTGGGGATGGGAGGGGTGGAAAGAGGACACTGTGATGGAGATGTAACCTGAAGTAATAAATAAATATTAAAAAAAAAGAGTAGCTCTGTCTGTGAGCTCTGGGGCTAACATAAGTGAAGAAAGCTCCTGAAAGTAAGCAGTCAGCATGGGTACATTTGTTTTCTCTAGCTCTTGACCGCTGGTGTGCGGTATACATCCAAATGATTCCTTGACTTTCCTGATGTAATGAACTGCAACTTATAACTGTAAGACAAACATTTCCCTCTTGGGTTGTCTTCTGTCGGGTTATTTTATTACAGCAATAGAAATAAAGTTTGAATGAAAGGACTCTCCTTTCTAATGCCTGATGTGGAGTTCTTAAGACATCCTTCAGTAAGATACTCTGAGTTTCAGGGTTTGGGGAGGCTGCCTATAAGGAAGGACTGAAAAGGAATGGGAGGCGGATGGTGGCCACACTGTCATCCATTCTACTTTAGAGTTTGGTTGTTTCAAGAAGGCACAAATGTTTTCACCCTTAGAAGATTAACTAGATCCCCAGTGTATGAAGGTTTGTGTGGATAGTGAGTATAGATGACCAGACACCATTTTTGGTTGGTCTTGACCTAAATCTTCCAGATCCTAACTCATTTCTTTAAGACATGGCCTACCTTGCAGATCTCCTTCTGGGCTTTGGGGATCCAGGGGTTCACGTCTCCCGATGGCAGAAGCTTCTTTAGGCCCTGAATGATCTGAGGTCTGAGTGGTAAGGGTGGCTCAATCTGCTCATTCAAGTAGAGCTCACAGATTCTGTTTCCTAGCATGTGACGAAAGAGCGCATTCCCATTCTTCCTGTTATTCATCAGAACACTGAGGAAATGCTGCAGGTCCTGCCAAAGGTCCAGGAGTTGGACTTCCGTCTTCAAATCCATTTTCTTCAGGTGATACCGGAAGGGACTTCCTGCACAGGCGTCAGCACACAGGGCCCAGTGAGTGTACCCAAAGATGAGGCCTCTCTTGAGAGACTTCTTGACTGCCAGTGGAACAGTATGGTTGATGATGGGAGTGGAAGTTCTCAGGTTGTTAGAGAACTTTGTCTCAAAGAGGCCCTCCATGTGGAGTTGGATCTTGGATTTCTTCTTCACAATGGGTTTCTTGGCATACTGAGTATCCTTGTTCAGGAAGTGGATTGTTGTCTCCTTTGAAGAGTCTACTCCCAGGGAAGGCTTTTGTACAACCTTTTCTGGAAGACTAGTCTCTTCTCGGGCCTTAATGGAGATTTCTGGCATGCAGTCTGTTTCCAGAGACCATAACATAGGATCAAGCAACTGCCACATCTTCTTCTTGGCCTTCCTGCTTGAGTACTTCTTTTGGGAGTGGCAAGATTTCTTGATGCTCATATTTAGAGGGAGCCCTCCTGTATGTGCACAGCAAACACTGCACAGGCGGGTCTCATATTCCTGCATCAGGCCATGGCATGCTTCCTCGTTGGCCATTGTCATCTTAGCATGGTTGTAGAAGTTGGGGAGCCAGTAGCTCTGGATTTTAAACAGAGCCACTTTCTGCATGTGGCTTAGGATCTCCCTTCTGGTAGTGGACTGGTTGGGATGCCAGATGGAGAGGTTCAAGAGAGACTCTGAAAGAATAGAGAGAGGTAAAGGGTTAGAATGAAGTGGTGAAGGCCGTGATGGTGAGAGAGGGTTTGGAGATTTTTCTGAATGTTTTTGCATATGGCATGTTCCTAGTCCTGAGTGAAATTCCAGGGATGGAAGTAGGGAGAACACAGTGATGTGCCTTTGATGTCTACTTAGAACAAGTAACTGCTTTTCCCTCACTACTTTTTTCTTCCCTATGGAGACAACACATTTTGTGGGATTTCTTGAGCCCATTTTAGATTGTATTATAAACAAAAGCAAAAGATACATGAAAATGTGATGAAAACAAGATTACATGCATGCAAATGGGTTTTATGATTCTAAACAATAACCAAAAAATTTGGAATGTATAATTCCAAGGAGTGAAATCCTTCAAATAATAGTCAGTCATTGCTAGCCCTGGATTCAATGCTATCAGGTGTTTAAAGGATCTTATAAAGCACGGGCTACTCTTACTAGGTAGCGAAGATGACTTTAAATTCCTGATCCTCCTGTATCTACCTCCCAAGTGTGGAGATTACAGGCATATGCGCCCACACCTAGATAATATCATCAATTTTTAATTATTGTTAGAGATGAGAAGTCTACAGCTAGTCTCAAACAGCATATCTTCTGGAACACAGTGGTATTGGGTTCACAAAAAGAGTGCCTCTTCATTTTTCAATCAAACTAATAAGGATGAACCCGATAGACTAGAGAGTTTAGACAATGACTCAGGTAGTAGGCCAAGTAAATATTTTAAGTTCTGTAAACTGCAAATAATTTCTGTTGAACTCTTTCAAAATTAAAAACATTCGTTGGAATGTTTTTGGAAACATTGGAACTGTCACAGGCATGCTTTGGGACCATTGGCTGTTTGTTTTAGAGAATCTCATTGGCATAAAAATATAACAAAGCTATGGAGACTCAAAAGACACAGTAATTTCCCAGCTATCCTGTCTTAATTCTTATTCTCTTCTTCCAGCCAACTGTACTGGCCAGCCGTATCTCAGAAAGACATAAGCGCCATACTAAGCATGGCTGGTGTCTTTCAGCCCTTTCTCTGTTGCAGGTTATGATTTCCACTTGCATCCCTGACACCAAGCAGTTGGAGAAGGTAACAGCGTGAAAAGCAAAAGATGGGGGTTAGCAGCTACCAAAGCGAGACGTTGGTTACATCCCACAAGAATTCCGTTTCGGACATGCTCTGTAATTCTTACTGATGTCCATGTTGCAGAGAGTCACCACTCTGGAGCCTTCCTGCAGATGGGTGGCCTTGAGCACGAGAAGGAGGGACAGGTAGTAATCTCTCACGTACTCGTCTGTCTCCTCTATACTCAGGATCTTCTCAGTAAGGATCCAGAAATCCAGCAACTCTTCACCTGCAGGTCAGGCGGAGAGAGGCAGAGCTGTGCTCTAGTCCCGCCCCTTTGGTGAATGAATCTTGGTGCAGCTGCTCATGCCCTCCCAAGGCTTGTTCTGCTGCACCAATCACCATCCCTTGCCAACTCCCAGTTAAGACTGCGTGCACCTCCAAGAGGTCTCTGGTGTGCAAGGATGGGAAACAGAGGGAAAAGGGACTTAATGGGAAAGGTTCTGTTATGTCTTTCTTTGCTTTTGCTTTTAAAAAACAAAGTCACTTTAGGGAAAACTATGATAGTACAAATCACAGGATATTGTGTTGTCGGAAGAAGAAGGGGGGAAAAATCTTTTCCTTGGGGAAAAGAATATTTCCTAGATCCTGAACTCTAACCAGCCTTCACATAGGCTCCAACCCAAAGGTGCCAACGACCACATTCCCTATTTTATAACTTTGCCAACCCCAAGAGGTAAACTGAAAGATGTAGCGTCTAATTGTCGTTTAGTGCTCCCCCAGAGAGCCTAGGTTTCATCCTTAAAACTAGGGCCTGTCACCGTATGAAACCTAAATTTCTGGGCTAGAGAGTCACCCTGGGCCAGCGGCTAGTCTCTGAGCACCTGACCCTACCGGACCCATCAGAACAAGGAAGTAGAGCTTCGTACTCTCACCACAGCCTCCGTGTCTGTTTCCCACCATAGTGGAAGATTTAAGAAGCAGGAACTTAGGGCCCCTGTGCATCTTTATATTCCACAAGACTAGCACAGTCATTGTCACATAGCAAGGGTTAATGAATACTGCTATATGGATGCATAAAAGGGTCTTGGATTGCTTTTACTGTAACTCATATTATGGATCCCAGTTTCCCAAGGCTTTCCCGAACTGCACTACTAAAAATCTCCTAGATTTTCCATAGACATACATAACTGTCACCTGGGGCTCGGACACTTTGGAAACTATTAAGAGCTTTCAGACCTCAGGAACAATTCCA
Source organism: Lophiomys imhausi (assembly GCA_907164525.1). Taxonomy (NCBI): domain Eukaryota; kingdom Metazoa; phylum Chordata; class Mammalia; order Rodentia; family Muridae; genus Lophiomys; species Lophiomys imhausi. The sequence goes on from CAJQZJ010033427.1 coordinate 1,193,582, forward strand.
GAAACCCACCTGCACTGCCCATGAGATAGGAGCAGAAACGACATATCCCTCTGACACCAGCGATGCATTTCTCCAGAAGCCACTGGTCTGCCATTTTCCACCTCATCATCTTGGCTGCCAGGAAAATTCCAGGAGAGAGGGAGCATGAACCCTTTCCCTTGCCCTTCTCTCAGCCTTGCACACAACCAGAGCCCCATTCATTCAATGTGAGTCATTTAGATGAATTGGGGTCCAAACTGTGGTGCTTTTGAAACTAGTCACTGGACCATCTGGTAATATGTATCAGGAGCATAGGTGAGGCCTCCATATATGGATACAATCCACAGCTCAAAAAACCCTCTTCCCTTATCTGACCATATCCACTTGAATCCCTCTCTTCTTTCTCTCTCCTCTTTCTTACCCTTCTCTTACCCCCACCCTGTGTGTGTAAGATGTAATTGAAGTGGTAGTTGAGTATAGAAGGGTGGTGGTAGTTGAGTATAGAAGGGTGCTTGGTAAAATATTTGGCTCCACAAATGCCCCTGAATGTAGCTTTCTTTGGCTACTGAGTCAAAAGTTACCAATTCAACCCTATATAAAAATTTTCTTCATTCATTCAACAAATATTGGTTACATGTTTACTAAATGCCAGGCCCTATATCAGATTCTTGGGATATCAAACAAAAGCTCCTGCCCCAGAGGAGTTTATATATATATATATATATATATATATATATATATGGGATGTGCCGTATATATGTATGACGAGTACATTATTTAGTAAGACTGAAAGTTGTAAGAACTGCGAACATATGGTAAAGCAAAGTAAAGCATGCTGGGAATTCTAGGTGAGAGGGATGAACAGGATTCCATGCGATCATTAGAATAGCCATCACTGGAGATGAGATTTGCATGACCTTTTGAGGAGGTGAGGGAGAGAACCCTGGGGATCCGGGAAGAGCACTCCAGGCTGAGGAACAGTTAGTGGAGAACAGTTGGAAGGTGTCCTGCATGCTTGGTAAACTGCTGAGAGTTGGTGGGGCTGGAGCAGAGTGGCTGAGGGCAAGGAGAAGAGCCAACGTCCAAGATGAAAGGGAGACTGGCCTGTAAGTCCCTAAGGGTCCAGGGTGCTGGATTTGCAGAGAGACAGGAACTATTGGCGTCTGTGGGCGAATATTGTGTGTGACTCAGGGGTGGGGGGGGGCAGGCATTGAGCAGATGTGTACCTGTTCTCAATTCCATTTTTTCCATTTTTATTGTATTAAAATACATTTATCAAAAACTACTCTTTTAACTATTTAACAGCACAATTCAGTTGCATTAAATGCATTTATAATGTGCATCGCAGATCACCATTCATCTTAAATGTTTTTCTTCTTGTAAAAATCAAAACTATAACCATTAAATAATAACTTCATTTCTTAGTCCCTCCAGCTCCTGGCAGTTACCAATGCACTTCTGTTTTTGTGATTTTTAACTCTTAGCACTTCATATAAATGGAACATATAGTATTTTTTTTCTATCCTGATTACTTATCTCATGTAGTATGGTGTCTTCAACTTCCACCATGTGGTAGCATATTTATTATATCTTATATAACATATATCATATATTATATATTATGGATCTTGCCCCTCTATCAAATAATATATACCTTTCAAATATCTTCCTTTTTTCTCTATTGATAATATCCTTTGAAGTCTAAATATGAAGTTTTTTTTTTTTATTAAGTCCAATTCTCTGTTGTTAACTCTGGCACTGATGCTACAGCTGAGAAATCACTGTCAAATTCAATGATGTGAAACCCCGGACCTGTACTTTCTATTGGTTTTTATAGTTTTAGATACAACATCTAGGTCTTTAATTTTTTTGTTAGTTATTATCTACCAAGTTTGATAGAGGTCCAGCTTCCTTCTTATGCATGTAGACTTTCATTTGTTCCAACATCTCATTTCCTTTCTCTCTCTCTCTCTCTCCCTCTTGTGTGTGTGTGTGTGTGTGTGTGTGTGTGTGTGTGTGCTTGAGCACGCACATGCACTTATGTGTCCACACATGCACATGGAGGTCAGTGGAAAACCTTCAGTGTCATTCATCGGGTGCCATCTACCTCTGTTTTTGAGATCAGATCTTCTGCTGGACTGGAGCTTGCCTAGTAGGACAGGATGGCTGAGCAAAGTCCCCGAGAGGTCCACCTGCCTTCACCTGGCCAGCACCAGGGTTATAAGCATGTGCCACTGTGCTCAACTGTTTTACATGGTTTCTGTGATTAAGCTTAGCTCTTTCCACCCAAGGCAAGCCTCTGACTGACTGAGCCATTTCCCCTGCACTCAGCGCCACCCATTGGGAGACTGTTCTTTCACCCCACAGAATAATTTTGGCACTTTTGAGAAAAGTCATTTGATTGTATACTTGGGGTTTATGTCTAGCTTTATATTGTTTTTCAAATGAGTTGGGAACTGTCATTATGCAGGTACTATACTGTTTTGATTAGACTTGTGCTAAGTTTTAAAATTAGGGTATATGAGACCTCCATTTTTTTTCTAATTTCAAAATCATTATGGATCTATTGAGATGCTATATGAATTTTAGAAATGACAAACTGGCTTTTCTTTTTTGGTAAAAGATGCCACTGGGATTTTTATAGGGATTTTGGGAATCTGAGTTTTTAAAGAGTACTGATGTCTTAGCAATATTGCTTTCCAAACTATGAACATGGGAGGTGTTTCCATTTATTTATCCATTAGTTTATTTCTTCAATTTTTTTAATAATTTTGATTGTGCAAGTATTTCACCTATAGGGCTAAGTTAATTCCTAAATATTTAATATTTTGTTATTTTTAATATTCTTATAAATTAAATCGTTTTGTTATTTCTTTTTCAATTGTTCATAGTGAGTGTATATAAATGCAACTGATTTTTTTGTGACTTTATATCCTACTACTTTACAGAATTCATTTATTAGTTCCAACAGGAAATTTTATGTAAACATTAGAGTTTTTTTAATGTAAAACATTGTATCATGTGAACAGTGATAATTTTAGGTTTGGCTTTCAATTACCTTCTACTTTTCTAAGAACAAAGTCTTTCTTTTTTCTTTTCTGTATTTTGTTAATTGCTCTCGTAAAGACTTCCACTGCTATGCTGAATGGGAATAATGGAAGTGGAAATTTTATTCCATTCTGTTATTGTGGAATGCTAAAGTGATTAATTTTTCCATGTTGAACCATCCTTGCCCTCCATGAGTAAGTTCTCTTGCTTGCAGTGCGTAATCCTTTTACCATACAGCTGAATTCAGGTGGCGATTATTTTACTGTGGAATTTTGAACCTTTAATGATAAAGGTCACTGAGCTGTTTTTTTTCTTACAGCTCGCCTGGCTTTGGTATCAGGATAATGCTGTCCTCATAGGATGAATTTTGAAGTAATCCTCTTGTTAAATAATTGAAACCGTTTGGGAAGGACCAAGTCTAGTTCCTTGGGTGTTTCAGAGCCTGTTAAATTAAGTGAGATTGATGTGTTGGGGTGGTATAATCGTAAATGGGTTATCTGCTTCTGTATTTAGGTCTGTAAATTTTTGCTTCATACGTTTGGATGGTCTCCAAGAGAAAAGTGAAAGTTTGTAGTTATATCTTATTTATATTTTAGATTTTGCTTGCACTGATATAAAAATGTCCTTATGTATCTCTCTTCTTTTCTGATATAAAGTCTGTTTTGTCTGCTTTTATTATAGCCATTCCTGCTCTCCTTTAGTTACCATTTTATGTAATATTTTTCCATTCATTCACCTTTCTTTCTCTAAAAACCTTCTAAACATGATGTAATTCATGAACATATTTGTACCGGCTGGTTTTGTGTCAACTTGACACAATCAGAGAGGAAGGGGCCTCAGTTGAACAAATGCTGTAAGATAGTTAGTGATCAATGGGGGAGGGCTGGGCCATTGTGGGTAGTGCCATCCTTGAGCTGAGTTAGGTCCTGGGTTCTAAAATAAAGCAGGCTGAAGAAGTCATGGGAAGTAAGCCAGTAAGCAGCACCCCTCCATGGCCTCTGCATCAGCTCCTGCCTCCAGGTTCCTGCCCTGTTTGAGTTCCCATATTGACTTCCTTTAGTGAGGAACAGCAATGTGGAAGTGTGAGCTGAATAAACCCTTTCTCCTCCCTCACTTGCTTTTTGGTCATGGTGTTTTGTTGCAGCAATAGAAACCCAAACAAAGACAATATGTTAATTCATATGTATGAAACAGTTAGCAAACTCTTAAATATATTTTTATTTATTATATTATTGTTATTATTATTATTTATTATTTGGTTTTTAGAGACAGGTTTTCTCTGTGTAATAGCCCTGGCTGTCCTGGACTCACTTTTGTAGACCAGGCTAGCCTTGAACTCACAGAGATCCACCTGCCTCTGCCTCCTGAGTGCTAGGATTAAAGGTGTACACCACCACACTCTGCAATTACAGACAGCTGTGAACTGCCATGTGGGTGCTGGGACTTGAACCTGGGTCCTTTGGAAGAACAGTCAGTGCTCTTAACAGCTGAGCCATCTCTCCAACCTCAATTTGTTATTATTTATTATATACTTATAAGTAGTATATATATAATATATTAAAATTATAATGTAACATTTATATTATAAATATATAATATATATTCTATGAAGAAACTATAATCCAATAGTAGCAAATACTAAAGCTAAATATAGTATTATTTTATCTGAAGAGACAAAGTATATGTGAAAAAGGTAAGTGGTTGTCACATGAGCCCAATCAAATACCCTTTAATCACAAATACTTTAATACTACATAAAAATAAAGTCTCTCGCATGTTTGACATTTCAATTCCACTGCCTTACTTCAATATTTATTTTCAAGAATGAAATTAGATTGCATAGTCCAGAGAGTTTCTATTGCTGCAAAACACCATGATCAAAAAGCAGGTTTATTCAGCTTACCCTTCCACCCTGCTGTTCATCACCAAAGGAAGCCAAGATAGGAACTCAAACAGGGCAGGAACCTGGAGGCGGGAGTTGATGCAGAGGCCATGGAGGGCTTCTGCTTACGAGTTTGCTTCCTGGCTTGTTCAGCCTGTTTTCTTTTAGTCCACAGTCTGTAGTCACTTAAAAATGAGTGACTGGTAACATATATATATAAAGTTTTTATAATTTATTTCAAGTTATTTCTAGAGCATTCTACACAAATTATTTTGCATAAGGTTCTTTGTATTATTAATGTTGATATATTACAATACAGAAGGATTTTCTTCAAATCTATGAATTGTTTGATATAATGAACATGTTTTTTTTTCTCACATTTGCACAGTTCTGACTCAGTGTGTATCACATATATGAGCTTAAAAATTTGTATATCTCAGCTGGGAGTGGTGGCACACACCTTTAATCCCAGCACTCAGGAGGGAGAGGCAGGCGGGTCTCTGAGTTGGAGGCCAGCCCGGTCTATAAAGGGAGTCCAGGACAGCCAAGGCTCAGTCCAGAAAAACCTTGTCTCAAAAAATCAAAAAAAGAAAAAAAAAAGACTTGTATATCTTAATTTCTTGCCATAGTCTACTCTTTTGTACTTGCATTCAAACTGAGTTGACTAGAGATTGTCAAGTTTTATGTTGATATGAATTTTCTTTATTATACATTGTCATGTATGCTATAAATATGTTGTGATGATGGGGCCTACTTCCATTGCATATTTAGAGATTCAGTTGTGTCTTTTTACATATTTTCAGAAGGAAACAAAATAAGAAAAGGCTTTCCCACATTGCTTATATCCGTATGGTTTATCTCCAATATACTCATGTTCATGCATTCACAATTCACTCAAAGGCTTTCCCATATATCTTACACTCTTAAGATTTTTCTCACTAGGAAACTTTTCATGGAATTGAAGTGGAGCTATGATAATGAAGCCTTTCCCATATTATTTAACACTCTTGAGTTTGCCAACAGTGAATCATCTTGGACACTGAAGAAAGTTGGAAAAGATTAAGGTTTTTCTACATGGTTTGTATATAGGGTTTCTCACCACTGGGAATCTTTCTGTGGCATCTGAGGGGGACTGTGAAGGCTTCCCACAATGAATAGGTACATAACATTGCTCTCCTCTGTGAATCTTTTCATGGTGTCAAAAAGAACTGCAATTTGTTAAAGGCTTTATCACAATGCTTGTACACATTGGGTGTTTGAATCCAGTGTAAATCCTTCTGCGGTGTTGTCTTAGTCACTGTTATATTGCTGTGAAGAGACACCATTGTAGTATGAGTTTATTAAAATAACCAATTATGAGAATGTTTTTGTTTAACCCCAGGTGTGAGGCTGCTTAAGACACAGGTGTAAAGTATTAACTGTCTCATGAGCTAGCAGGGGCGTGGCTTAGCCAGCTGAGCAAGTTTAACTCTGAGGACTTGGGAGAGAGGATAAAAAGCCAGAGCCCCAGAGAAGGGGGCTACAAAGAAGAAAGAGGCTCTACAAAGAAATAAAAAAGGGGGCTCTACAAAGAGAAAGTGCCACAAAGAAGAGGTTGTTGCTCTCCCAGCTGCTGGTGCTCCCCCAAACTGCTGCTTGTTCTTCCTGCTCTCTGCTGGTTTTCTACTGAGACTGGTATTACCCCCAAAGAACCCCACAACCCCAATCAGCAGGAAGTAGCTCAAAGAGACCTATGTCCCTTCTCCCTCTAACCTTCTTTCTCTCCCACCTAGTGTTTGGGGCTGGAAGGAACAAGGGGTAGAAGGGAAATAGCGGAATTAAGTACAGTAAAATAAATTAGAGCATATAATTAAATACAAAAATACTAAAAGCCTCTTGTTACAATATAGTAACAACATATAGTTAAATATAGTAAAATAAATTAGAATGTATAATTAATATAATACAAATTAATAAAAGTCACCTTGCAAGCTGGGCGGTGGTGGCGCACGCCTTTAATCCCAGCACTTGGGAGGCAGAGGCAGGCGGATCTTTGTGAGTTCGAGGCCAGCCTGGTCTACAAAGCGAGTCCAGGACAGCCAGAGATATTCAGAGAAACCCTGTCTCGAAAAACCAAAAAAAAAAAAAAAAGTCACCTTGCTACACACCATGACCAAGACAACTCTTATAAAAGAAAGCATTTAATTGGAAGTTTGCTTATGGTTTCAGAGGCTTCCAACAAGACCATACTCACTCCACACCTCCTAATCCTCCCAAACAGTTCAACTGAGGACCAAGCATGCAAATACATGAGCCTATGGAGGCCAATCTCATTCAAACCACCACAGGCATAGACGGTTGAGGGTGGCCACTGAAGGCTTTCCCACATTGTTTACATATATAGGGGTTCTCTCTGTTGTGGGTCCTTTGACAGCAGTGAAGCGAACCGGAATAAACCGGAATAAGGAAGGGAAGGCTTTACCACATTATTTGCATTCATAGGTTTTCTCTTCACTGTGGCATTTCTCTTGGTGTCAGAAGGAAGTAGAACAAGTGAACTCTTTCCCTACATTGCTCACATTCACAGGGCTTCTCTCCATCTACTCTTTTCAAAGCACTGAAGTAGAAAATGTTGCAGAATATTTGATCACATTGTGAAACCCTGGACTGTGGATTGAAAATCTTGTTTCTAATTGTGGGATGCCTCACCCTGTAATCCAAGAACTTTTTGTTTATTATAAACAAGCACTTATGGTATGACTCAGCTCTAAACTCACATCTTTAATCCAAGATCTTTCTGTACACAGGATTAAATAAAGTTAATCCTAGGTCAAGAGTCAGAGGAAGAAACCAGCCGACAGGGATTAAACAGAAAGGAGGGACACTGAGCTGAAGGGTATTTAAGCCAGTCTGGAGAAGAAGCAGCTTTTCAGCTCTGGGCTTTTTCCTTTAGGGTATTCAGCTGAATAGAAAGATCAGCTGGGTGCTTTGTCTGCCTCTCTGAACTAGTAAGTTTTCACCCTATCATCTGGCTCCTGAGTCTTTCATTGGTAAAATAAAATGACTGGAATATTTTAGTTTTTTTTTAAACAGGAAAAAAAATAAGTAAAGGCTTTCTTGGATTTCTTATGTATATGAAGTGGTTTTTTTAAACTGTAATTTCTTTCATGATTGAAAAGTGAAAATGGTCCTGTATAGGCATTTATGTGATCTCACTCCATTGTGTGTTACTTGGTTGATGCATAGAAAGTTTCTCACTAGCATGATTTCTTTGGCAACTTTGAATACAACTATATATATACTGAAGAGTTTTCCACATTGCTTGCATCTATAGTTTTTTTTTTCCAGTGTGAGTCATGCTTCGGAAATTACTGGGGAGAACTAAGGGCATTTTCACATTCCTTGCATTTACAGTTCCTCTTCATACTCAGGGCAGTGATCCAGTGTGTGTCCATTCTCAAATGTGACATGAACCCTTAGGAACAAACGAACATTGAGTACATCTCCACACACCTTCCTTTTACATTGCTTTACTCCATAAGGATTTTTTTTACCATTCACACAACTGAATTTTTCTCCCCATTGACTATCTCCATTATGTTCACACAATCTCTTCTCCTTTGATGTCTTAATTTCTCTTGAATTGTTGCAATCATCTTCAGTGTCCTGGTGTTCCTGTATTTATTTTTTCAGTATCATCCCGGATCCTAAAGGGTTCCTGTATCACATCTCAGTGGGACTCCTTTTGAGAATGATCCAGGAAAATCTATTCTTCCCAGGGAACATTCATAATCACATTTCAAAGGTCACGGACTCCATTTCTGCTTCCAGTATGAGTATTATATGAGTATTATCCTCACAACTGCTCATGAGAGCAGTATCCAAAAAAAAAAAAAAAAAGCTAGCCTCCTGGGGCCTCTCTCAATATTCAGGATGGTGTCATAACTATGGCAACAGTAGAAGGGCTCCAGCCAATCACTTTCAATCACGTGTCTCTGAAAGGATCATCATTATTATTGATGACACTTGCTTTTTGACAGTTTCATATATGTATATACCATGTACTACCATCTCATCTCTCTTTTGTTTCCTTCTCACACCTGCCTTCTTCCTGTGTCCCTTCCCTGTAGATCTCTTTCCTCACATTTCCACCTGTTTTTTTGTTTTTGTTTTGTGAGCCCCTGAGTTTAGTCAGGGGCATCTCTGTGACCACAAATTTGGAGCTATCCACTGGAGCCTGGTGAATTCAGCAGTGGGTACAAAACTAAAGACAATTTTTCCCCTTTCCCATAGTCTTTCAATATTCAATAGTTTAGTGGTAAGGGGTAAGGCCTCTTGAGTCCTTCTTCCATCGATAGTTGATTGTTGACAGGGTCAGTGTTGCACAAGTCTAGAGCAAGGAGCTGAGGCCGCTGAGTCCATGATGGTAATAGTTGGGCCATACCAAAAGGTGGTATTTCACAACCTGTCCCTCTATCCTCCAGATCTCTCATTCTTTCCTAAAAGAATTATCATTTTTAAAAGATTTATTTTTAAATCATTTTTGATTATGTATATGCATGTATCTGTGTGTGGGTATATGCATGTGAAGGCAAGATGCCTATGGAGGTGCCACCTCTTGAGGCAACAGGTGTTGGGCTTCTGCCCTCTTTATAAATACAGGCTGTAGTTATATCCTACCACAGAACTGATAAGCATAGGATCGTTGTGCAGTACAGCTTCCCATACTTCTCCACACGCTCTCACATCTAAGCTTACCTCCTTCTGTAGACCTAACAAAACTGATGAGTTCCTGACAGAGGATGTAGTAGAAACACAAGTTTGTTTTGCAGAAGAAAGGTAACCGGTATTTTTCCAACCAGGTCAACAGTCCTTTGTACTTGGCAATCTAGAGTTTAATCAAAATAACAGAAATACAATGAAATTGAACTCTTAAGAAATACAGCATATGAAGGGGCATTAAGTCATGTTGCATTTGCAATATCTGGCTAGAAGGAGAAGAGTCCTGATTAAACGTTGTGCCTTGTCTGAGGAGAAGGTGAAGGGGTTATGTGAAAGGGGGTGGGAAGGTGGAACCTAGAGAAGGGCGAAGGAGGGGGCTACAATCAGGATGTAAAATGAATAGATAAATAAACTTAAAAAAAAAGTTGTGCCTAAAGGGAGTAGAGACTTGAACTGAGGTTCCCATAGATGAAAGTTAAGTCAGAAGTAAACACACACACACACACACACACACACACACACACACACACACACACA
>CAJQZJ010033427.1:1203738-1224868 GCA_907164525.1 Lophiomys imhausi
ACACACACACACACACACACACACACACACACACACACACACACACACACAAATAAAACCAACCAACCAACCAACTAAATGAAAACAAAAAAACATGTCCTCAGAAAGTTTTCCATATTCCCAAATGAATCTAAGAAAACAGGTAGGTGCTGGAGAGATGTCTCAGTGGCTAAAAGCATTGGATTCTCTTCCAGAGGACCCAGGTTCAGTTCCTAGCATGCACATGGCAGCTCACACCTCTCTGTATCTCCTGTTCTAGGGGGTCCTACTCCTCACACATGCAGGCAAAACATGAGTGTACATAAAAAATAAATTATATTTAAAAATATTTAAGCTTTGTTTGACAAAAAAAAAGAAGTAGCAAAAATCTTTTTCTATGATGTCAGGGTCAACTCTACTAACTTGCTTCTTTTTGGAAATAACTTCTCATAAAACCCCAACCCTTGTCAAGTGCACACGAACAAAAACACACAAAGAACTCGAGTGTGATGGTGACTACCTATAACCCCAACTCCTAGCAGTAGAATCTGGAGCTTTAGCCCAGCCTAAGCTACACAGCATCTTCTTCTTTCAACAACGATGCATACACATAAGACAAAACATACATGTACCACCGTTTAGAGGAGAGGGTGGCTCCTGAGAGATAATCCACCAGAGAAAGATAAGAAAGTGAAGTTTTGAGTTATAGTGGGGAAACCAAATACACCAATTGAGATAAGTCTCTAGAACTCAGGGAGAGATAAACTCTTGCCCTGAACAAGCCTTAGAGCAGTGGTTCTCAATCTGTGGGCCTTGACCCCTTTGGTGGTCAAATGACTCTTTTATAGGGTTGCCTAAGACCATTGGAAAACACAGATATTTATGATTCATAAAAGTAACAAAATCACAGTTATGAAGTAGCAACAAGAATAATTTTATGGTCGAGGGTCACCACAACATGAGGAACTGTACTAAAGGATCATATAGCATTAGGAAAGTTGAGAACTGTGGGCTTAAAGTGATCTCTCCAGTAACATACACCTGTACTGTAGCACAGAAAGCCACTGGCAGATCTAAGGTCCACACAATGGAAAAGGAAAAGAGAGCAATTTATAAGGAAAGAGGGAAAGTAAGGTTAAAAAGTAAGAGAAAATCATGCTTTGAGAAGAGAGGCCTTGGTCTGTATCTGTAATGCATATCTGACCACAAGAAAGGCCCAAGTTCCCCACCTCACACTTTTGCCAACTAAGTCTTACATTCTTGCTGGCTTAGCTGTGTGATCTCAAACTTCTCAGCAGAGTGGGCCAAGCATTTACTACCCAATAATCACAACTGATATGAGAGATTTCCTAACTGTTGACTAGAATTTAAAGAAAGAATTTAACAGCAAGTGCTTGTCCTGGGGAAGATGAAACTGTGAACTGTCTCCCGGGCTTAATGCTACTTCGTCTACCCATCTGCCTCACACCTTCTTCCAAGGCCACCCTCTAGTCATCATCTTCCTTCCCATTTCTAAATTCTTTAGGCAACCAGCACCACCTCTTTCCTTTCCCCTGAACCTTTTGCCGTTTAAGAATCTTACCAAATCACAAGGTATCTCTGGCCATAAGCTCCACTGTGAATTCTCAACATTATAAAACGGTGTCTGACCAAAGACCTGTTAAAAAAAAAATGTGGTGATTTGAATAAGAATATCCTTCATAAGCTCTGTCCTAATCAATACATCTACTAAACACTCCCACACCCAAGGCTCTTGGAGCATTGTGGAAAATGGAGCAGAAAGAGTATTAGAGCCAGAGGACCAGGGAATTTTCAGTGATACTGTGTCTCCTTGTAACATCTGAAGTCATACTCATAAAGTCTCACCAACATGACTGCCTAAATGTGAGGTGAACAAGGAGGATGGCAATGAACATGCCAAACTTGACAGGGAAAAGTCCACAAGGCTTCAACCCACACAAAGAACTACAGGCAACTGAATGACAATAGAAGTGAGAGAGGCAGTCCTCTCTGGGGAAGAGCACACCAATGATCAGCCCTGAAAATATATATACAAGTAACATTATATGGACCAAACAGATTATAGTTTGGAATATATGTGATATACAAATACACATATGCAATAACAATTAGTAAAAAAAAAAAAAAAAAAAAAAGAGGCCATGAATTTGAAGGAAGGTGGACAGATGTATATAGAAGAGTTTGAAGGGAGGAAAGAAAAGGGAGAAATTTAATTAAAATACAATCTCCAAAAAAAAGGATATCCTCCATAGACTCAGATGTTTGAATGTATGATAATTTAGGTTTATTTAAAAGCATAGAAATGTTATGTTTTTGTTTTAACCTCAGGTGTGGTATATGGGGCTACTTCAGATTGTCCACAGCAGCTAACTGATTTGTCTCATGTTCTTGGAGGGGCATGATTTTGCCAGCTGCAGATAGTTTACATTAGGAACTCTGGAGATTCTTGAGAAGGCATAAAATTGCCAGAACCCCGAAAAGGCATGGTGGTTGTGTTCCCACTGCTGCTGCTATTTGCTCCTGTTCCTGTTGTGGATTGTTGAATTGCTGGTTGGAGATATCTTGATTACAAAGATTAAACTCACCCCAAGGAGCTCAACACCCCTAATCCGCATAAAGTAATCTAACTATATTGATGCCCCTTTCCTATCTAACCTTCTTTCTCTTCTACATAGTGTTGTGGGATTGGAAGAGATAGAGTGGTATAGGGAGGAAGGAAAAAGAACCCAATAAATAGCTGAAAGTCTGCCTATCTTTGAATGTTTGGTCTCTCATTGGTTGCACTGTTTGGGTAGGTTTAGATGGTGTGGCCTTGTTGAAGGAAGTGTGTCATTGGATGTGGGAGGTTTTTGAGGTTTCAAAGCCATGTACCTATCCCAGTGAACTCTCTCTCTCTCTCTCTCTCTCTCTATATATATATATATATATATATATATATATATATATATATTGAGGTTCAAGAATTAAGTCCTCAGCTTCTACCCCAACCACCATTCTTGCCACATTTGGCCTCTGCTCTGCCATTATGAGCTCACCCCAAGGAGCTCAACACCCCTAATCAGCATAAAGTAATTTAGCTATATTGACGCCCCCTTCTTTCTCTCCTACTCATTTTGGAACTTTTTTTTTGTTGTTGTTTTTTCAAGACAGGGTTTCTCTGTATCCGTGACTGTCCTGGGCTCACTTTGTAGATCAGGCTGGCCTTGAACTCACGGAGATCCCCCTGCCTCTGCATCCCAAGTGCTAGGATTAAAGGGCGCCACCACACCCAGCCACCTTTTCTTTTTTAAATTTACTTAGTCATGGTGTTTTATCACAGCAATAGAAGAGCAACTAGTCCAGAAAGCTAAACTCTGGACTGTGGCAGAGACATGGGATAGTTGTGGACAGAAAAGGCAGGATTCGAATTTATGATTTGATTAGGAAGTTCCTGGAGACTTGAGAACTGGTTCTGGTTCCTGTTTATTTGCTCAAATTAAATTTCAGGGCTGTCAAGGTGGCTCAGTTACTATCCACCAAATCTCATGACCTGAATTTGATACTTATGTCTCACAGGATCGAGGAAGAGAGCTTATTATTACAGGTTCTATTTTGACCTCTACACACACACACACACACACACACACACACACACACACACAAACACACTTATTAAATGTAATAAGGAAATTTAAAAACAGGAAAAATTCTCAAATTTAAAAGGAAATTAACAAGATTCAAGAAGGTGCTGTCCATAGAGCATGGTATGTGAGTAGTGAGTGAATGAGATTAGTCACTGTGGAGTGAATGTGAGGTCCTGCAGCCGACTCTGGAACACAGATGGTGTTTGAATTTCCACAGAGAACACTGAGACTGGTCACCATGAGAAACAGTGAATGCAGGCCCCAGAAACACCACCCTGAGATCAGCCAGCTTGGTCACCCATCTGGAGAGTAGTATAGACCAGAGTGGATCTAGCCCATGGCTCCAGCCACAAATCAGCCTATCTTCCTGAGATCCAGCCTGCACTCAGACCTGTACACCCAACAGAGAAAAACAGGCAGACCACAAGAGCAAAGGTAAGTAAGATTTTCTTTCCAGAGCTCCCAACATGGTGGCACAGTGTGCATGTTAGTTGGGTGGCAGAGACCAAACCCAGCCTCAGCAAAGCAATCAGGAGCTGAGACTGACTGCAAACAGAGCTGGCAACAGTGTGTTCCCGACATACATTGGGGTGGGTCACTCACTCAATCACTTGAGCTTTTGAGGCAGTCAGCAACAAGGACACTGATGATGGCACCTGTCTTGAGTGGAGCTCCCTACCTGCCCGGTCAGCATAGTTGCTGAACCAGAACAACTGTGTCAGGGAGGGAGAACACAAGCCCAACCACAGCTGGACCTGTCTTCCTGAGGAGACCTGCTAGCTCTCAGGTCCTCACAGGATAGCCCCCTACCCACTCCAATACATTGAGTATTGTATATATGTCCAATTGGGTCACAACCAGTTGAGGAGAGCAGCAGTCACCTTCTGAGAACCTGTCTATTACAGGAACCTACCCATCATCTGGAGGTGGACAACAGGATCTCAGGATCACCCAGCCCCCAGAACAGGGGGTTTTCCTGAGCACCAAGGCCAATTGGCATCAAAAGCAACCAAACAACACCAGGGTCAACCAGATAACTAAAGGCCAGCAAAAGAACATGATAAAAAAAAAGCAATTTAATATCTCCAAAACCTAGCTACCATGCTACAGAAAACCCTGGAAATCATAATACAACTGAAACAAAGGAAAATTACCTTAATCCTACGCTTATATTAATAATAGAAAGCCTAAGGGAGGAAATCAAATACCTCAGAGAGCAACAACAAAATACTGCAAAAGAGGTGATGGAAATGAATAAAGCTCTTAAAGGAATGGAAGGCCTGAAAAGGGAAGTTGAAGCAATAAAGAAAGTACAAGCTGAGACATCCATGGAACTGGAAAACCCTAGGAAATGAAAAGGAACTTCATACACAAGCATCACCAACAGAATAGAAGAGATGGGAGAAAGAATCTCAGGCACAGAGGATAAAATTGAAGAAATTGATACATCTGTCAAGGAAAACGTAAAATCCAAAAAAGTCCTGACACAAAACCCTCAGGAAATCAAGGACACTATTCACCAAATCTCATGACCTGAATTTGATACTTATGTCTCACAGGATCGAGGGAGAGAGCTTATTCTTACAGGTTCTATTTTGACCTCTACACACACACACACACACACACACACACACACACACACGCACAAACACACACACATTTATTAAATGTAATAAGGAAATTTTGAAAAGACAAAATCTCAGAGAAGATTCTCTGCTCCAAGGACCAGAAAATATCTTCAACAAAATCATAGAAGAGAATTTCCCAAACCCAAAGAAAGAGATGTCTTTAAGTGTCAAGAAGCCTACAGAACCTCAATTAGATTAGACCAGAAAAGAAAACCCTCCCACCACATAATAATCAAAACACTAAATGTACAGAACAAAGAAAGAATATTAAAAACTACTAGGGAAAAGGGGCAAGTAATTTATAATGGAAAATCTATCAGAATGACACCTGACTTTTCATCAGAGACACTAAAAGCCAGAAGGGCCTGGACAGATGTCTTGCAGACCCTAAAAAAACCCACAAATGCCAGGCCATACTACTATTTGCAGCAAAGTGTCAATCAACATAGATGGATAAAATAAGATATTCAGTGACAAAACTAAATTCAAACAATATCTATGCACAAATCCAACTCTACAGAAGATGTTAGAAGGAAAACTCCAACCCAAAGAGGTTAACTACACACAAGAAAACACAGTAAGCAAATCATGTGCCTGCAGCAAAACCAAACGAAGAGAAGCTCACTCACACACTACTTCCACTAACATCAAGATGCCAGGAAGTAACAATCACTGGTCATTCATATTGCTCAACATCAATGGACTCAATTCCCCAATAAAAAGATACAGACTAGCAGAATGGATGCAAAAACAGAATCCCACATTCTGCTGCTTACAAGAAACACACCTCAGGAAAAAAGATAGGCATTATTTTCAAGTAAAGGGCTGGAAAAAGATATACCAAGCAAATGGACCCAAGAAGCAAGCTGGAGTAGCCATTCTAGTATCCAATAAATTAGACTTTCAACCAATGTTAATCAAAAGAGAGGGGGAAGGACACTTCATACTCATCAAAGGAAAAATCCACCAAGATGACATCTCAATACTGAACATCTATGCCCCAAATGTAAGAGCACCCACATTTGTTAAAGAAACACTACTAAAGCTCAAATCCTACATGGAACACCACACATTAATAGTGGGAGACTTCAATACACCACTCTCACCACTGGACAGATCAACGATGCAGAAACCAAACAGAGAAATAATGAACCTGACAGATGTCATGAATCAAATGGACCTAACTGATATCTTCAAAAACCTTTCACAAAACAAAAGAATACACTTTCTTCTCAACACCTAATGGAACCTTCTCCAAAATCAACCACATAGTCAGTCACAAAACAAGCCTCATCAGATACAGGAAAATTGAAATTACCACTTGTAATTTATCAGACCATCATGGAATACGGCTACACTTCAACAATAACAAAAACAACAGAAAGCATGCAAATTCATGGAAATTGAGTAACTCTCTACTCAATGACTTCTGGGTCAGGGAAGAAATAAAAAAGGAAATCAAAGTCTTCTTAGAATTCAATGAAGGCACAACATACCCAAACTCATGGGACTCATTGAAAGCAGTGCTAAGAGGAAAGTTTATAGCACTAAGTGCCATTAAAAGGAAAGTGGAGAGTTCCCATACTAGCCACCTAAAAGCATGCCTGAAAGAGCTAGAACAAATAGAAGCAAACACTCCCAAGAAGAGCAGATGGCAAGAAATTATCAAACTCAAGGCTGAAATCAATAACTTAGAAACAAAAAGAATAATACAAAGAATAGACAAAACCAAGAGTTGGTTCTTTGAGAAAATCAAGAAAATAGACAAATGCCTAGCCAAACTCACTAAAAGGAAGAGGGAAAATACCCAAATCAACAAAATCAGAAATGAAAAGGGGGAAATAACAACAAACAATGAGGAAATCCAAAGAATCATTAGGTACTACTTTGAAAACTTGTACTCCACAAAATTGGAAAACCAAAACAAAATGGACAATTTTCTTGATAGATTCTTCCTACTAAATCCTTCTTAAATCAAGAACAAGTAAACACTTAAACAATTAAACAGTCATATAAACCTTAAGGAAATAAAAGAAGTCATTAGAAACCTTCCAACCAAAAAAAGATATCAGCCATACAAGGACCATACTTACACATAATAAAGGCAATTTACAAAAAGCCAATAGCCAACATCAAGCTAAATGTCAAGAAACTTAAAGCATTTTCTCTAAAATTAGGAACAAGGTAAGGCTTCCCACTCTCTCCCTTTCTCTTCAACATAGCACTTGAAGTTTTAGCTAGAGCAATAAGACAACTAAAGGAGATCAAGGGGATACAAATTGGAAAGGAAGAAGTCAAAATATCCCTATTCACAGATGATATGATAGTAAACATAAATTATCCCAAAAATTCCACCAGAGAATTCCTACAGCTGATAAACTCTTTCAGCAAGGTGGCTGGATACAAAATTAATTTTAAAAAATCACTAACCCCTTTTTACACAAAAGATAAATGGGCTGAGAAAGAAATTAGGGAATCAATAACCTTCACGATAGCCACAAATAATATAAAATACCTGGGGGTAACTCTAACCAAGCAAGTTCTGTACAACAAGAACTTCAAGCCCCCGAAGAAAGAAACTGAAGAAGATATCAGAAGATGGAAAGATCTCCCTTGCTCATGGATAAGTAGTATTAACATAATAAAAATGTCCATCTTCACAAAAGCAATATACAGATTCAATGTAATTCCTATCAAAATATCAACTCTTTGCAGACCTTGAAAGAACAATTCTCAATTTCATATGGAAAAACAAAAAATCCAGAATAGTTAAATTAATCATGTACAATAACAGAACATCTGGAGGTATCACTATCCCAGATTTCAAGCTGTATTACAGAGAAATAATAGTAAAACCAGCATGGTACTAGCATAGAAACAGAATGGTTGATCAATGGAATTGAATCAAAGACCTAGAAATAAACTCACACACCTATGGTCACTTAATTTTTGACAAAGTAGCCAAAAACATACAATGGAGAAAAGAAAGCATCTTCAACAAATGGTGCTGGTCTAACTGGATGTCAACATGTAGAAGAATGTGAATAGACCCATACTTATCCTCCTGCAAAAAACTTAAGTCTAAGTGGATCAAAGACCTCAACATAAACCAGGACACACTAAAATTAATAGAAGAGAAAGTAAGGGAAAGCCTGGAACTCATTGACCTGGGTAGCAACTTCCTCAACATAACACCAATAGCTCAGGCTCTAAGACAATCAATCAATAAATGGGACCTTATGAAATTGAAAAGCTTCTGTAAGGCAAAGAGGACACTGTCATTAGAATAAAACATCTGCCTACAGATTAGGAAAAAAAATCTTCACCAACCTGACATCTGACAGAGGGCTAATATCCAAAATATATTTTAAAAAACTCAAGAAATTAAACACCCCCCAAAAAAATCAAATAACCCAATCAAAAAATGAGGTAT
Source organism: Lophiomys imhausi (assembly GCA_907164525.1). Lineage (NCBI taxonomy): Eukaryota > Metazoa > Chordata > Mammalia > Rodentia > Muridae > Lophiomys > Lophiomys imhausi. The sequence goes on from CAJQZJ010033427.1 coordinate 1,212,423, forward strand.
AGGGCTAAACTGAGAATTCACAAAAGAGAAATCTCTATAAAGGCCAAGAGGCACTTGAAGAAGTGTTCAACATCTTTGGTCATCAGGGAAATTCAACTCAAAATGACTCTGAGATTCCATCACACACCCGTCAGAATGACTAAGATCAAAAACTCAAATAATAGCACATGCTGTTGAGGATGTGGAGAAAGAGGAACACTCCTCCATTGTTGGTGTGAGTGCAAACTGGTACAACCACTTTGGAAATCAATCTGGAGATGTCTTAGAAAATTAGGAATAGTTCTACCTCAAGACCAAGCCATACCCCTCCTGGGCATATATTCAAAAGATTCTTCACCAGACCACAAGGACATGGCCTCAACAATGTTCATAACAGCTTTATTTGTAACATCCAGAAACTGGAAACAACCCAGATGCCCCTCAACTGAAGAATGGATAAAAAATAACTGTGATACATCTACACAATGGAATACTACACAGCTATCTGATACAAGGAAATCATGCAATTCACAACCAAAGGGATGGATCTAGAAAAGCTCACCTTAAGTGAGCTGACTCAGTCCCAGAAAGGTAAACATGGTATGTATTCTCTTATAAGTAGATATTAACCATACAGCACAGGACAACCATCCTACAACCCACAGACCCAAACAGATAGAAACCTAGCATAACTAATCTAGGAGAAACTCCACCCAGCAGTCAGTCATGGTACCTGTTGCAGGTTAGTGGAACACCTTACCTTAGATGGTATGCCATATCAAACCACAGTACAAGAGGAAGCTCTTGGCCCCCACATGACTGACAAACTGAGGGAGTATGATATGTGAGGGCCCACCTCATCTGAGGAGAAGTAAAGTACCAAGAAGAGGAATGGGGAGGGAGAAAGGGAGGGAGGGAGGGAGAGAGGGAGGGAGGCATAGGCAGGGAGGGGAGGAGGGAGGAAACTATGTTCCAGAGACAACTTGAAAAAAAAAAGAAAATTAATTTACAAAAAGGGTAAATAAACTTAAAAAATATAATAAAAGTGAAATATAAAAATTTCAAATGATAATTTACCAAGACATACTTGCCTTACTGGCATGAAAAGAAAAATGGTCTTAATTTCAGATTAGAATTTTAGACTGCAGGTTGCCACATAGCTCACACACTCCTGGATATCAGCTTATAAGTTTTTTTCCTATATATAAAGGATAATTTCATTGTTTGGTATTACAAAGGCAGTTAAGAGGTTTAAAATGTTTTAAATGAATTAAGGGTTAGTACAGGTCAACCTGGTTTTCTAATCCTCTAAGAGTCGAAGTAAATTGGAGCTAAAATATTTGAGAAGGGTGGTGTTAGCCTATGCCTTTAACTCCAGTAGAGATGGGAGGATCACTATAGAGTTAGTTGTCTTTTAAATTGTACAGTTAAAAAGAATGGCACACACCTTTAATCCCATCACTTGAGAGGCAAACACCCTATTCCCAACACACTGGAGACAGAAATATGCAGATCTCTGAGTTCAAGGCCAGCTTGACACAAAGCAAGCTCCAAATAGAGAAAAACTTAGATCCCAACAATTGGGAGGTACATGCCTTTGATCCCAATACTTGGAAGGTAGAGGCAGGCACATAGGATTTGCAATGACTTAAGTTTAAAAGCTGCTTGCAAAAGGCATGATGAAATTCAAACTGAATTGTCCTTTGTGGTCTCAAAATATATAAACTTAAACGTATGTTTAGTTCCAAAATATTAAATTTTTTTAATCTCAATTGAAAGATAACACTTTTTATATTGTCAAAAAACCCAATTGCTCTAGGAAAGATATTTCCTGCTCCCCCCAAAAGTAGTGCCCCAGAGTTAGGATTAGGGCAGGGCTCTGTTCTTATCTTTCCAGGAGATTAAAAGCATCCATCTAAGGAGTCCAGGGACAACTCGACAACTGAAACTTCTGAAGAAAAGGGACTAGACACCAAAGAAAACAAGTAGCTCAGATGATCCAACCTTGCAGACTTCCTCTGTTAGGACAAAACTCACTTGACCAAACTTTAGCCAGGCTTCAGAAACCTGGGAATTTTGAGTAGGCCCTGAGCTGCGGGTCAACTTTTCCCAGAATCTATCACATACTACCTCCCAGGGGTTGGAAGCTCTAACCATTACCAGGAGGGCAAGTCCCTGCTTGGGTATAGCCAGTTCCCAGGACAATAGGGAGAACAAGAGAAACCACAGGTTGCCAATGGTCATGAGTTTGGAAATCCTCACCTTGTTTCCTAATCACCTATGCCAGCTAATTGAAGTACTGTTGCTTGATGATGCTTGATTCTGCCTTGCTGAAACATATTTAACCTGAACTGAAATTCTATTCGGGGTTTCCTCCCTCTTCTAGAGCATGGGGAGTCTGTGAGGATGACCCCAGCATGCTGGCCAATAAAATCCTCTTTAGTTTTGCAATGTTCTCAAGTTCCTGGTGATTCCTCGGTCACCCCACATTTGGGTTCAGGAATCCATTTCTTGACCCTTACACCTCAATAACCATTTCCTCAAAAATCTACAACCAATTCAAAATGGCTTAACTAAGATGGTTCAGCCCCATAGACTATTCCAGCCAGGACTTCAGTAAAGCCCTGAAGTTCAGCCTGACTTCAAACTTCTTAGGGTATTTAAATAGCTGAGCACAAAAGGACTGAACATCAAATGTTACTCTTAACTTGCTTAACCATTTTCCATTCTTATTTGGACCCCTAAACAGGTTTCCTACATCCCAAAAAGAACAATGTATCATTCCCAGAAGGTGGGGTGGGTGATTTTATTTTATTTTATTTCCCCCTTTGGTCATTTAATGGTTATAGATGTTTGTTGTTATTTAGAGGGATTGGTTACAAGTTATTAAATGGTCTTGTTAAACAGGTTTTGCAGGTTAGACCCAGGGATTTCTCTCTTTTTCTTTTCTTATCTTTCTTTCTCTCCTGTGTAGGGGGAAAAAGACTTGAAAAAAATGGGATATAGGATATGATAAAGAAATACAGGAATGATAAAGAAAAAGGGGTAGATTATTGAATATACTCTTACATCTTTGTATATTGATACAAAATTAAGATTATATTTGGTTACATCAGTATTGATCTTTGTATATTGATAAAAATTAAGATTTTATTTGGCTATATCAGTATTGATCTTTGTATATTGATATAAAATTAAGATTATATTTGACCACATTGGTATTGATCTTTGTATATTGATACAAAGTTAAGGTTGACTCTTTTTAAGGTATTGTAACTATGTAATGCTTAAAAATGCAAGGTGAAGCTTTGGCCTTTTGATAACAACTGTCACAAACTGTTTAGGATAATTAAGAAATGTAAACTAATAATCATTCAAACATGTCATTTTGTTAGGTACTAGTGTAGTGTATCACAGATGTTTTCTAAATCAGATATCAAGTTGCTAAGAGACAAGCAACATTTGCTTATCAAAATATACAGGGATAGATAGGTGGTCTTCAAAAACCTCAAGAGATCTGTAGAATATGGCATTCAAAGATGTTTTCTTAAGATTTTTTGATATTGAGACATGTCAGCTTCTGACAGCACTCCCCATTCTACTCCAAGCAGATGATGAATATTGAAGAATCTCCATTTCGACATGGCTGCATTAGTGGCAAGCTTGTCACTGGGGAAGAGAAATCCCCTAGTTCAATTGTAGACAGAATGCTGTCCAAAAAGAACAAAACTTGGGGGATCCAAGATGGCGGTGGCCCATACGGATGCATTTTAATCTTGGGGAAAACTGCAATCGATATAAGACACAGTACGAAAATATCTAAGAGACCTGACCCCCCCTCCCCCCACTGGGTCTCACCCAACTACCCAGGTACCACTAAAAGTCCCTGGGCAGGATGCTCCCTCCCACTCTCGGACACGCACGGAAGCAGCTGAATCCGAGAATCAGGACCCCCCTGCCCACCAGGAGAGACACACAGGAGCTTAAGTGTATACAGCTCCGCCCCCTTGATAAGTGAAGTCTCCACCCGAGAGGCGGGGTGGAAAAACAAAACTTACAGGAGTGGAGTCAGACAAGTTGATCGCTACACTAAAGCACCCCCCTTGAATCTAAGAATAGAAGAAAACAGGAACAGACAGGTAAGACTTACACATGGCCAAACACCCCAGAAAAAGCAGGATTCAAGGCGGAATGACTCGAACAAAAGAAAGCGATGCCATTTTAGCCAACCCGGATCATAGCACCACAACAGAAACACATGAAAACGATAACAATTCTACATTATGGAAAGTCATAGAGTCCCTTCAAGAAGAACTTAAATTCATGAAGGAATTCAAAGAGGCCACGATTTCACAGACGAAAACTATGGATAACACCATTAGAGAACTTCTAAACAAGATGACTCAGCTTGAACACAAAAAGGACAGGGCAATAGAAGACTTCCAGACAAAGACAAGCAAACTGGAGCAGGAAATGTACAAAACTAATAAAACCATTCTAGACATGAAAATGGAAATGGAAACAATAAAGAAAACACAGTCAGAGTTAAAAATGGAAATGGAGAGCCAAGGGAAGAGAACAGGAACTATGGATATCAGTATCAAAAATAGGATTCAAGAGATGGAAGACAGGATCTCAGGCATGGAAGATTCGATGGAAGAAATCAGTATAACATCCAAAGAAAATGAGACAGCTAAAAAATCTCTCACCCACAACATCCAAGAAATCAAGGACTCAATGAAAAGAAGGAACCTAAGAATTATAGGCGTAGAGGAAAGAGAAGACTCCCGACTCCAGGGTCCAGGAAATATCTTCAACAAAATCATAGAAGAAAACTTCCCAAACCTAAAGAAAGAGATGCCAATAAAATTTCAAGAGCATTCAGAACACCAAACAAATTAGATCAGAAAAGAAACTCCTCTCACCACATAATAATTGAAACTCCAAATATAGAGAACAAAGAAAGGATATTAAAAGCTGTAAGAGAAATGGGCCAAGTCACATACAATGGCAGACCCATCAGAATTACACCAGACTTCTCCTTGGAAACTTTAAAAGCCAGAAGGACCTGGGCAGGTGTCCTACAAGCACTGAGAGAACATAGGTGCCTAGCCAGACTACTATACCCAGCAAAACTCTCTATCAACATAGATGGAGGAAACAAGATATTCCATGACAAAATAAAATTTAAACAATATCTACCCACAAACCCAGCCCTACAGAAGATCCTAGAAAGAAAATTCCAGCCCAGAGAAGATAACCCCAAAAAACAGAGAAAATAGAAATCACCAGAGCAACTAAACAAAAAGAAGCACAAGATGATCACCTATACCAAAATAATGGCAAATAACAACCCCTGGTCACTAATATCCATCAACATCAATGGACTCAATGCGCCAATAAAAAGACACAGAATTACAGACTGGATCCGTAAACAAGACCCATCTTTTTGCTGCATACAAGAAACACATCTCACTACTGAAATAGGCACTATCTCAATATAAAGGGCTGGGAAAAGGTCTTCCAAGCAAATGTACCCAGGAAGCAAGCTGGAGTAGCCATCCTAATATCGAACAAAATAGACTTCCAATTGAAGTTAATAAAAAAAGACAGAGAAGGGCATTACATACTCATTAAGGGAAATATCCATCAAGAGGACATCTCAATATTGAACATCTATGCCCCAAATACAAAAGCACCTACATTTGTAAAAGAAATGCTTCTAAAACTTAAATCACATATCGATCCCAACACTTTAGTAGTGGGAGATTTCAACACCCCACTCACAACAATCGACAGATCATCAAGAGAGAAGCCAAACAGAGAAATAATGAGTCTAACAGAGATCATGAACCAAATGGACCTAACAGATATCTACAGAACGTTTCACCCAAACACAAAACAATACACCTTCTCAGCATCGCATGGAACCTTCTCCAAAATTGACCATATAGTTGGACACAAAGATAGCCTCAACAGATACAGGAAAATTGAAATAACCCCTTGTATCCTATCAGACCACCATGGAATAAAGCTGGACTTCAACAGCAAAAGAATCAACAGAAAGGCTACACACACATTGAAATTGAACAACTCTTTACTAGAGGACCACTGGGTCAGGGAAGAAATAAAGAAGGAAATCAAAGACTTCTTAAAATCCAACAAAAATGAAGACACAACATACCCAAACCTATGGGACACAATGAAAGCGGTGCTACGAGGAAAATTCATAGCACTAAGTGCCTTCAAAAAGAAAATTGTGAAAGCTCATATTAATGAATTAACAGCCAAACTAGGTGAATTGGAAAAAAAAGAAGCAAATACTCCCAAAAGGAGCAGAAGGCAGGAGATCATCAAACTTAGGGCTGAAATCAACAACTTAGAAACAAAAAGAACTATACAAAGAATCAATGAAACCAAGAGTTGGTTCTTTGAGAAAATCAACAAAATAGACAGACCCTTAGCCAAATTAACTAAAAGACAGAGGGAAAAATCCCAAATCAACAAAATCAGAAATGAAAAGGGGGAAATAACAACAGACATTGAGGAAATCCAGAAAATATTTAGATCCTACTTAAAAAATCTATACTCCACCAAATTTGAGAACTTAAGTGAAATGGACAATTTTCTCGATAGATTTCACCTACTGAAGCTAAATCAAGATCAGATTAACAGATTAAACAGCCCAATAACCCCTAAAGAAATAGAAACAGTCATTAAAAATCTCCCAACCAAAAAAAGCCCAGGGCCAGATGGCCTTAGTGCGGAATTCTACCGGACCTTCAAAGAGGAGCTAACACCAATACTCTTCAAATTCTTTCACCAAATAGAATCTGAAAGAACATTGCCAAACTCATTCTATGAGGCCACAGTCACCTGATTCCTAAACCACACAAAGACCCAACAAAGAAAGAGAACTTCAGACCAATCTCCCTCATGAACATAGATGCAAAAATACTTAATAAAATACTAGCAAACCAAATTCAAGAACACATCAAAAGTATCATACACCATGATCAAGTAGGCTTCATCCCAGGAATGCAGGGATGGTTCAACATATGAAAGTCTATCAACGTAATTCACCATATAAACAAGATGAAGGAAAAAAACCACATGATAATCTCGCTAGATGCAGAAAAGGCATTTGACAAAATCCAACACCCCTTCATGCTAAAAGTTCTGGAGAGAACGGGCATACAAGGGCCATACCTAGAAATAATAAAGGCAATATACAGCAAGCCAGTGGCCAACATCAAATTAAATGGAGAGAAGCTTGAAGCATTTCCTGTAAACTCAGGGAGAAGACAAGGATGTCCACTTTCACCATATTTCTTCAATATAGTACTTGAAGTTCTTGCTAGAGCAATAAGACAACTAAAGGAGATCAAAGGGATAAATATTGGAAATAAAGAAGTCAAATTATCTCTACTTGCAGATGATATGATAGTATACATAAGCGACCCCAAAAATTCCACCAGAGAACTCTTACAGCTGATAAACACCTTCAGGAAGGTGGCTGGATACAAAATTAATTCAAAAAAAAATCAGAAGCACTTCTCTATACGACAAACAAATGGACTGAGAAAGAAATAAGGGAAACAACCCCCTTCACAATAGCCACAAACAACATAAAATACCTGGGGATAACTTTAACCAAGCAAGTAAAGGACCTATACAACAAGAACTTCAAGCCCTTGAAGAAATAAATTGAAGAGGCCTTTAGAAGATGGAAAGATCTCCCATGCTCATGGATAGGTAGGATCAACATAATAAAAATGGCTATCCTACCAAAAGCAATATATAGATTCAATGCAATTCCTATCAAAATACCAATGCAATTCCTATCAAAATACCAAGCTATTCTCAACTTCATATGGAATAACAAAAAGCCCAGAATAGCTAAATCAATCCTTTACAATAAAAAAACATCTGGAGGTATCAACATCCCAGATTTCAAGCTGTACTACAGAGCAATAGTAGTAAAAACAGCATGGTACTGGTATAGAAACAGACCAGTAGATCAATGGAATCAAATTGAAGATCCAGAAATAGACCCACATTCTTATGGCCACCTAATTTTTGACAAAGAAGCCAAAACGGCACAATGGAAGAAGGACAACATCTTCAACAAATGGTGCTGGTCCAACTGGATGTCCACTTGTAGAAGAATGAAATTAGACTCATACTTATCACCTTGTACAAAACTTAAATCCACGTGGATTAAAGACCTTAACATAAGGCCCATCACCCTAAATCTACTAGAAGAAAAAGTGGGAAAAACCCTCGAACTCATTGGCACAGGTGACAACTTCCTGAACAGAACACCAACAGCTCAGGACCTGAGACCAACAATCAATAAATGGGACCTCATGAAACTGAAAAGCTTCTGTAAGGCAAAAGACACGGTCATTCAAACAGAAGAGCAGCCTACAGACTGGGAGAAAATCTTCACTAACCTCACATCTGACAGAGTGCTAATATCCAAAATCTACAAAGAACTCAAGAAATTAAACACCAAGAAACCAAATAATTCAATCAAAAAATGGGGGACGGAGGTAAATAGAGAATTCACAAAGGAGGAATCCCTAATGGCCGAGAGACACCTGAAGAAATGCTCAACATCCTTAATCATCAGAAAAATGCAACTCAAGATGACTCTGAGACTCCATCTCACACCTGTCAGAATGGCTAAGATCAAAAGCTCAAATGACAGCACATGCTGGCGAGGGTGTGGAGAAAGGGTAACCCTACTCCATTGCTGGTGGGAGTGCAGGCTTGTGCAACCACTATGGAGGTCAGTATGGCGATATCTTAGAAATCTTGGAATAGCTCTGCCTCAGGACCCAGCCATACCACTTCTGGGTATACATCCAAATGACTCCTCACAGAATCATAAGGAAGTCTCCTCATCTATGTTCATAGCAGCCTTATTTGTAATAGCTAGAAACTGGAAACAACCCAGATGCCCCTCAACTGAAGAATGGATTAAAAAAACTGTGGTACATCTATACAATGGAACATTACTCAGCTATCAGAAACAATGAAATTATGCAATTTGCAGCCAAATGGATGGAACTAGAGAAGCTCATCCTGAGTGAGCTAACCCAGACTCAGAAGGATGCACATGGCATCTATTCACTTATAGCAGGATTTTAGCTATATAGTACAGGATATCTGTACTACAACCAACACACCAAAGAGAACATGGACATAGACTTTTTTTTTCTTTTTTTCTTTCATTTGTTGTTGCTGTTGTTAGTTTTTGTTGGTTTGTTTGTTTGTTGGTCTGTTTATTAGTTTTCCCTCCCCAGCAATGAGACACTTTTCACTGGTGGTACAGCCTTGTAGGCCCCCAGTGTATGAAGAGGCTCTTGGCCCTCATATGACATCTGAACTGGGGCGAGGGACTGTTATGTGGGGTCACTCCCCTCCAGAGGAGCAAGATGGAAGTGTTAGGGGGTAGAGGATGGGAGGGTGGGGTTTGGAAGGGAGAAAAGAGGTCAATATAAAGGAGATGTAACCTGAAGCAACCAATAAATAAATTTATTAAATAAAAAAAGCAGGTAACAGGTTTAAAACACTGTAAATAAATTAAAGGTTACAGCTGTTTAACCTGGTTTTATAAACCACCAAGAGTTGAAAAAACTTAGAGCTAAGGTAAAATACATGAAATGCATGGGGTTAGCCCATACCTTTAACTTCAGCAGAGACAGGAGGAGCAGTATAGAGTTAGTTGTCTTATAAATTCTAGATTTACAAGGAACAGGGTGGTGATGGTGCACACCCTTAATCTCATCATTCGAGAAGAGTACACCCTTAATCCCAACACACTAGAGACAGAAAGAGGCAGATGCCAGAGCTCAAGGTCAGCCTGATACAAAACAAGCTCTACATAGGGAAAAACTTCGATCCAGGGGTGGGGGAGCACATCTTTAATCCCTTCAGTTGGGAACCACAGGTCTTGATCCCAATACTTAATATGCAGAGACAGGCACATAGGATCTGGAAGGACTTAAGTTTAAAAGCTACATACAAAAGACATGCTCAATGTAAACAAATTGTCCTTTGAGATCTCAAAATATATACACTAAAGGTTTGTTTAGCTCCAAAATAACAAAATAATTTCTTCTTTAATCCAGATTGAAAGATAATACTTTATATATTGTCAGAAAACCAAATTTGCTCCAGGAAAAATATTGCCTGACCCCCCCCCCAAAAAAAAAAGTAATTGCTCCCAAAGTTAGGATTAGGGCAGGGCTCTGTTCTTATCTTTCCAGGAGACTTAAAGCATCCATTCTAGGAATCCAGTGACAACTGGATAAGGGAAACCTCAGCAGAAAACAGATCAGACACCGAAGAAGACGAGCGGCCCAGATGATCTAGCCTTGCAGACTCCCTCAATAGCTGTTTCCTCAAAAGTCTACAACCACAACTCAAAATCACTAAGATCGTTCAGCTCCACAGACTGCTCCAGCCAGAACTTCAGTAAAGGCCTGAAGATCAGCTTCTGTCTACAAACTTCTTAGGACATCTAAATAGCTGAGCACAAAAGGACTGAACATCAAATGATTCTATTAACATTTTAACCATTTTCCCATCCCTATTTGGGCCCCAAACAGGTTTACTACGTCCCAAATCAGCAGGAAGTCATTTATGAGAGCGACGTCCCAGGCCCAGAAGGTGGGGAGGGTGTTTCCCCCCTGCTTTGGTTATTCGATGGATAACAGAAAATTTTGTCATTTAGGGGAAGAGTCTACAAGCTGTTAAATGGATTTTGGAGGTTAGACCTAGGGACTTCTCTCTTTTTTTTTTCTGTATCCTTCTTTCTCTCCTATGTAGGAGTGAACAGATTTGAGAAAAAATGGGACATAGACATAGTATAGAAAAGATCAAGAAAAAAGGACAGATTATTGAATAAGCCCTTACACCTTTGTATATTGATACAAAATTAATACTATATTAGGCTAAATTGGTATTGATCATTGTATATTAATGCAAAAATAAGATTATATTGGACTACATTAGTACTGATCTTAGTATATTGATACAAAATTAAGAGTATATTTGGCCACATTGGTACTGATTTTTGTATATTGTTACAAAATTAAGGGTAACACTTCTTAAAGGTATTGTACCTAGTAATGCTTAAAAAGGAAATGTGAAGTTTTGGCCTTTTGCTACCAACCATCATAAACTGTTTAGGATAATTAAGAAATACAAACTAACAGTCATGCAAGCATGTCATTTTGTTAGTTACTATGACAGTCTATCACAGTTATTTTCTGAGCTACTCAGAAATCAAGTTGTTAAGAGACAGCAACATTTGCTTATCTAAACATAAGAGATAAACAGGGTGTCTTCAAAAACCCCAAGAGATCTGCAGAGTATGGCATTCAAAGATGTTTTTTTAAATTAAGATTTTTTTGATATCGAGACATGCCAGCTCCTGACAGCATCCCCTATTCCACTCCAAGTAGAAGATGAGCATCGAAGAATCTCCAGTGTGAGATGGTTGAAGTAGTGGCAAGCCTATCTCTTGGCAAAAAAAAAAAAAAAAAAAACCAAAAACCCTGTGCTTCAACTGTAGACAGACTGCTGTCCAAAAAGGACAAATCTTGGAAGCAGGTAAATCGACAGCCTACCTCTGCCAAGATAGGGTAGGTAAGTCCTTCATAATTCCTGCTCTACAATCAATGTCTGTCAGAGAAATGGGGCCAAACAGCTGAAGATTGATGCTGTAATGTATGGAGAGAAAATGGGAACTGTCGAGGCAGCCACGGGTATGTCATTTCTTAGTTTTGGAAGCTGCGAGCCCTGCACTTCCTATATAATCAGATATAGTTATCCCTCTCAGGTCTCTGAGGTGGTTGAAGAATAGATAGCTAGAGTCTCATAGATAAATTTTGAGTTGTTTAGGAATCAAGAGGGCGTTCTGGATCTAAGAAGATGTTTTTAAGATTGTGATGCAAGTTACTATGAAAGCTGAGTTAGATAGAGAACTTTAAACTCATGGAGATAGTTAGATAGTAGAATGTTAAAGTCGGGGGCCAAATACATATGGACTGGACATTGAGAATGTATGCTAAGCAATATAACTCTCAGAATTGTGGCCTATTTATTTCAGTTGTTTTGTACTGTATTTATTGTTATAAGAGAAAGAACCATTTGTGGACTGAAAAAAAAGAATTATGCATTTGGGGGGAAGGGTGAAAGGGTAGGAGGGTGGGGCTGGGAGGGGTGGAGGGAGAGGGCTGTGATGGAGATATAACTTGAAGTAATAAATAAACATTAAAAAAGAATAAAACTGCCGGGCGGTGGTGGCGCACGCCTTTAATCCCAGCTCTTGGGAGGCAGAATGCAGGCGGATCTTTGTGAGTTCGAGGCCAGCCTGGCCTACAAAGCGAGTCCAGGACAGCCAAGGATACACAGAGAAACCCTGTCTCGAAAAACCAAAAAAAAAAAAAAAA
>CAJQZJ010033427.1:1225268-1238465 GCA_907164525.1 Lophiomys imhausi
AAGCTCATCCTGAGTGAGCTAACCCAGACTCAGAAGGATGCACATGGCATCTATTCACTTATAGCAGGATTTTAGCTATATAGTACAGGATATCTGTACTACAACCAACACACCAAAGAGAACATGGACATAGACTTTTTTTTCTTTTTTTCTTTCATTTGTTGTTGCTGTTGTTAGTTTTTGTTGGTTTGTTTGTTTGTTGGTCTGTTTATTAGTTTTCCCTCCCCAGCAATGAGACACTTTTCACTGGTGGTACAGCCTTGTAGGCCCCCAGTGTATGAAGAGGCTCTTGGCCCTCATATGACATCTGAACTGGGGCGAGGGACTGTTATGTGGGGTCACTCCCCTCCAGAGGAGCAAGATGGAAGTGTTAGGGGGTAGAGGATGGGAGGGTGGGGTTTGGAAGGGAGAAAAGAGGTCAATATAAAGGAGATGTAACCTGAAGCAACCAATAAATAAATTTATTAAATAAAAAAAGCAGGTAACAGGTTTAAAACACTGTAAATAAATTAAAGGTTACAGCTGTTTAACCTGGTTTTATAAACCACCAAGAGTTGAAAAAACTTAGAGCTAAGGTAAAATACATGAAATGCATGGGGTTAGCCCATACCTTTAACTTCAGCAGAGACAGGAGGAGCAGTATAGAGTTAGTTGTCTTATAAATTCTAGATTTACAAGGAACAGGGTGGTGATGGTGCACACCCTTAATCTCATCATTCGAGAAGAGTACACCCTTAATCCCAACACACTAGAGACAGAAAGAGGCAGATGCCAGAGCTCAAGGTCAGCCTGATACAAAACAAGCTCTACATAGGGAAAAACTTCGATCCAGGGGTGGGGGAGCACATCTTTAATCCCTTCAGTTGGGAACCACAGGTCTTGATCCCAATACTTAATATGCAGAGACAGGCACATAGGATCTGGAAGGACTTAAGTTTAAAAGCTACATACAAAAGACATGCTCAATGTAAACAAATTGTCCTTTGAGATCTCAAAATATATACACTAAAGGTTTGTTTAGCTCCAAAATAACAAAATAATTTCTTCTTTAATCCAGATTGAAAGATAATACTTTATATATTGTCAGAAAACCAAATTTGCTCCAGGAAAAATATTGCCTGACCCCCCCCCAAAAAAAAAAGTAATTGCTCCCAAAGTTAGGATTAGGGCAGGGCTCTGTTCTTATCTTTCCAGGAGACTTAAAGCATCCATTCTAGGAATCCAGTGACAACTGGATAAGGGAAACCTCAGCAGAAAACAGATCAGACACCGAAGAAGACGAGCGGCCCAGATGATCTAGCCTTGCAGACTCCCTCAATAGCTGTTTCCTCAAAAGTCTACAACCACAACTCAAAATCACTAAGATCGTTCAGCTCCACAGACTGCTCCAGCCAGAACTTCAGTAAAGGCCTGAAGATCAGCTTCTGTCTACAAACTTCTTAGGACATCTAAATAGCTGAGCACAAAAGGACTGAACATCAAATGATTCTATTAACATTTTAACCATTTTCCCATCCCTATTTGGGCCCCAAACAGGTTTACTACGTCCCAAATCAGCAGGAAGTCATTTATGAGAGCGACGTCCCAGGCCCAGAAGGTGGGGAGGGTGTTTCCCCCCTGCTTTGGTTATTCGATGGATAACAGAAAATTTTGTCATTTAGGGGAAGAGTCTACAAGCTGTTAAATGGATTTTGGAGGTTAGACCTAGGGACTTCTCTCTTTTTTTTTTCTGTATCCTTCTTTCTCTCCTATGTAGGAGTGAACAGATTTGAGAAAAAATGGGACATAGACATAGTATAGAAAAGATCAAGAAAAAAGGACAGATTATTGAATAAGCCCTTACACCTTTGTATATTGATACAAAATTAATACTATATTAGGCTAAATTGGTATTGATCATTGTATATTAATGCAAAAATAAGATTATATTGGACTACATTAGTACTGATCTTAGTATATTGATACAAAATTAAGAGTATATTTGGCCACATTGGTACTGATTTTTGTATATTGTTACAAAATTAAGGGTAACACTTCTTAAAGGTATTGTACCTAGTAATGCTTAAAAAGGAAATGTGAAGTTTTGGCCTTTTGCTACCAACCATCATAAACTGTTTAGGATAATTAAGAAATACAAACTAACAGTCATGCAAGCATGTCATTTTGTTAGTTACTATGACAGTCTATCACAGTTATTTTCTGAGCTACTCAGAAATCAAGTTGTTAAGAGACAGCAACATTTGCTTATCTAAACATAAGAGATAAACAGGGTGTCTTCAAAAACCCCAAGAGATCTGCAGAGTATGGCATTCAAAGATGTTTTTTTAAATTAAGATTTTTTTGATATCGAGACATGCCAGCTCCTGACAGCATCCCCTATTCCACTCCAAGTAGAAGATGAGCATCGAAGAATCTCCAGTGTGAGATGGTTGAAGTAGTGGCAAGCCTATCTCTTGGCAAAAAAAAAAAAAAAAAAAACCAAAAACCCTGTGCTTCAACTGTAGACAGACTGCTGTCCAAAAAGGACAAATCTTGGAAGCAGGTAAATCGACAGCCTACCTCTGCCAAGATAGGGTAGGTAAGTCCTTCATAATTCCTGCTCTACAATCAATGTCTGTCAGAGAAATGGGGCCAAACAGCTGAAGATTGATGCTGTAATGTATGGAGAGAAAATGGGAACTGTCGAGGCAGCCACGGGTATGTCATTTCTTAGTTTTGGAAGCTGCGAGCCCTGCACTTCCTATATAATCAGATATAGTTATCCCTCTCAGGTCTCTGAGGTGGTTGAAGAATAGATAGCTAGAGTCTCATAGATAAATTTTGAGTTGTTTAGGAATCAAGAGGGCGTTCTGGATCTAAGAAGATGTTTTTAAGATTGTGATGCAAGTTACTATGAAAGCTGAGTTAGATAGAGAACTTTAAACTCATGGAGATAGTTAGATAGTAGAATGTTAAAGTCGGGGGCCAAATACATATGGACTGGACATTGAGAATGTATGCTAAGCAATATAACTCTCAGAATTGTGGCCTATTTATTTCAGTTGTTTTGTACTGTATTTATTGTTATAAGAGAAAGAACCATTTGTGGACTGAAAAAAAAGAATTATGCATTTGGGGGGAAGGGTGAAAGGGTAGGAGGGTGGGGCTGGGAGGGGTGGAGGGAGAGGGCTGTGATGGAGATATAACTTGAAGTAATAAATAAACATTAAAAAAGAATAAAACTGCCGGGCGGTGGTGGCGCACGCCTTTAATCCCAGCTCCTGGGAGGCAGAATGCAGGCGGATCTTTGTGAGTTCGAGGCCAGCCTGGCCTACAAAGCGAGTCCAGGACAGCCAAGGATACACAGAGAAACCCTGTCTCGAAAAACCAAAAAAAAAAAAAAAAAAAAAAAAAGAATAAAACTTAGAAGCAGGTTAGTTGACAGCCTAGCTCTGCCAAGACAGGGTAGGTAGGTCCTTCATAATTCCTGCTTTACACTTAATGTCTGTCAGAGATACTGGGCCAAAAGGCTGAAGAGAGATGCTCCAATATATTGAGAAAAATTGGGGACTGTCCAGGCAGCCAGTTGTCTGTCATTTCTTAGTTTTGGAAGCTGTTGGCTCTGCACTTCCTGTTTATTCAGGTATATTTGTCCTTCCCAGGTCTCTGAGGGGGTTGAAGACGAGATAGTTACAGTCTCACAGTTAAATTTTAAGTTGTTTAGGAATTAAAAGGATGTTCTAAGTCCAAGAAGATGTTTTTAAGTTGTTAATGCAAGTTAGGATGGAAACTGAGTTAGGTATAGAACTTTAAACACATTAAGATAGGTACACAACAGAATATTAATATCAATTGCCAAATACATATAGACTGGATATTGGGAATGTATGTTATACCCTATAATTTTCATAATTGTGGCCTAATTGTTTTTATTATTTTGTATTGTATTTATTGTTTTAAGAAAAAGAGCCTGTTATTGGAGTAAAAGGATCTGTTGGGGAGAAAAAATATATATCTTAAATTAAAAAACAAAAATAAAAAGCAGATAGGAGGGTGAGGGGGGAAGAGGGTAGGTAGGAGGATGGAAGCGGGAGGGGGAGGAAGAAGGGAATTTGACTGAGATGTAACTTGAAGAAACAAATAAATGTTTAAAAAAATCCAAAATGATTAATACATTGTATTCATGGAATAAAGGACTTTAAAACACACAAAAAAGAAAAGAAAAGAAAAGGAAATTAACAAAACAAAAAAGACACTTAGGCATGTTAATTGAACATTTGGATTTAGGCTGAGAATGCTTACCGGAAGAGAAAGAAATGTGTTGAAAAAATCAGCAAAGATTTCATCCTCCAAAAGAATTATAAGATTTGTAGAACCGATGATCTCTGCATATGGAGAAAAGAGAAGAAATCAGCTCATGATGGGGTTGTGTCTGATGGAGGACAAGACTCTGATGGACAGATGTGACATGCCAGGTCAGCATGGTGGCCTTCAAATATGACCCTGTATCCCTCCTCCAAGGCCTTTTCCCTCCTTTGCTTTTTTCAAGACAGAGTTTCTCTGTGTAGCTCTGGCTGTGCTGGACTCACTTTGTAGACCAGGCTGGCCTTGAACTCACAGAGATCCACCTGTCTCTGCCTCCTGAGTGCTGGGATTAAAGTCACCACTAGGACTCCAAGGCCTTTACATTGTCTTTCTCTTATATACTTCTGTGGGGGACTCACTACCTTACAGAGCAGCCTATTCTATTTGTGAAGAGATAAAAACCAAGAGTTTGTTTTTGTTTGTTTGTTTTTTTATGGGCACTGCCTTCACCCTCTGTTTGTGGGCATTCTGCCATCTGCATGGTAGCAGGGTTCATCTAAGTCCCCTTACACAGGACAGGACTCCAGCCTTTCAGAACCCCACCCCCAGCCGTCTGTTTACCTCCGTCTCTCATGATGGTCTTTTTTCTACCCATTTCCTCTCTCATTGTCTAGAGCTGCCCCATTAACCGGAGCACCATAAGTGCTTCCCAAGGTGGTGTGCAGGAGAACAGTTTCTTATGTGTAAACATGTAA
Organism: Lophiomys imhausi; assembly: GCA_907164525.1. Lineage (NCBI taxonomy): Eukaryota > Metazoa > Chordata > Mammalia > Rodentia > Muridae > Lophiomys > Lophiomys imhausi. The sequence continues at coordinate 1,230,308 of CAJQZJ010033427.1, forward strand.
CATTAGTGTATCCTGAATCAGGGTTGCCTTTGGGGGCTCTCACATGACCCCTCCCCTCCATCTCACATTTCCTCTACTATCCTTAATCTGTTGCCTTTCAGAAAAGAAGGGAAGGAATTTCTATGTATTCCAATAGAATTTCACCTAGTCTGAGCCTAGCATTCCAGCTTTCTTGGATACTGACTTGGACTTGTGAATAATTTGTTCCTCAACTCAAGTATGATAATTGCTTTGTTCAAATGAATCAGAGGATGTGGGTACTAAATATGGGCTGGTGAGATGGTTCAGTAGGTAGCAGCATTTGCCACCAAGCCTGATTATCTGAGTGGTTGGAAGAAGAGAACTCCCTGTGCACTGTCCTCTGACTGACACATGAGTGAAGCACACAAAATAAATAAAGATTTTAAAATAGTAAATACATGACAAGTGTCATAAAGCCCAGCATGAGTTTAGATAATCCCTTTAAGGATGTTGCAACTCACTGTCTAAGTTTGATTGACTGATTTGTTGGTTGGTTGATTGATTTTGGGAGTAAGGTCTTCTTATCTAGCTCAGGCTGGCTTAGAACTTACTATGTACCCCAGAGTAACCTCAAATAATAATGATCAGTTGGCTAGTGGTAGTGCATGCCTTTAATCCCAGCACATGGGTGGCAGAGGCAGGGTTAGGATCTCTGTGAGTTCAAGGCCAGTCTGGTCTACAGAGTGAGTTCCAGGACAGCCAGGGCTATTTGGAGAAACCCTGTCTCAACAATAACAACAACAATAATGATGATGATAAATAAAACAATAATTTCCTGCCTGAGCTTTTCAAGAGCTCAGATTATGGAATGTGAACCACCATGGCCAGGATTTATCTATGCTTTTTTTAGACCTCAAGGTTTAGTGAATAGTGAACTAATCATTGTGTCAATAGCCCAAAAGGGTTAATAATGAAAGCAAATCAAAGAACAATCTAAATAACCCAACCTAGGCTCTGGTCTCAGTAGAATTAAATATATGATGAGGAAAATTAATGTCCCTGAAGTGCAGCTTTGATAACATAAGGAAACTAAGAGCAGAAGATGGAGTGTCCACTGGGAGAATGCTTGCATGGTAGTTAGTTACGAAGCCCTGGGTTCAGTCCACAGCCCTCATGAGTGATGTTTGTCTTTGATAACTGAAATAGAAACCCGATCAAACATGGCTGTGTGAAGCAGAGCCATCAACTCTGGTCTTCTGTCTCTTCTATCTTGATGGCATCTTCTCCCGAGCAGTGTACACTTCACGAGCATTTACCTGTATCCCTCACTAGGCCCTCTCGGCTTTTCATGAGAATTCCCTGATTTGTTTAATGTCTGACATACATCATTCTGAGATGTGTGTTTTCAGATTGGGTGTCTCCTTTTGGCTCAGCTTTTCTTTTCCTTTTGTTTCTTTTCTCTCTCTCTCTCTTCATTTTGTCTTATTTTATCTTTTTTATTTCCTCCTCCTCCTCCTCCTCCTCCTTCTTTCCTGCACGGTCTCATGTATCCCAAGCTGGTCAAAAGTTTACATTGCAGCCTAGGGATGACCTTGATCTTCTGGTCCTCCTGCCTCAACCTCTTTAGTGCTGGGATTATAGGTATGTGTCATGATGCCTGCTTAATTGCTTAAATTAATTAACTTTTAAAACAGTACTTTCAACTTCATAATTTGTACAATGTGTTTTGATCATGTCCATCTAGTACTACCTCCCTCCAGCTCCCCCTAGTGCCCGTCTCCATCTCCCAACTTCTTGTCCCCCTTTTTGTTGTTGTTCTTAGTAACTCTTGGAGTCTAATTGGCACTTTGCCTGTGTGTGTGAGTGTTGGAGCTATCCACTGGGTTGTGTACGGCCTGTTTATACCATGCTGCTTATTGAACTCAGGGTTTCATGCATGCTAGGCAAGCCCTCTACCAATTGAGCTATAACTCCAGTTCTTAATCTAATTATTTAAATAATCCGGTGAATATTAAATTAGTCATCTAATCCAAAAAACATTCTCTCTCTCCTCTCTCTCTCTCTCTCTCTCTCTCTGTCTCTCTCTCTCTCTCTCTCTGTCACTCTGCTCTGCCTCCCGCACACAGTAGTGACCCATGCTATGTGGCTTCTCCCCTTTTGCATATTTCTGGCACCTTCCCTTTTCCATCCATATAGAGTCCTCCTCTCATTTCATGCTCCACCATCTCTCTTTAGAGTACTCTATCAGCTTATTGAATGGTCTCCCTGGTTCCAGGTTCCAGGATCTTCCTCCCAAGTACCTTCACACAGTCACAGGAGTGTGTTAGCATTATTATTGCTAAAACCCTTTGATGCCTCCTCAGTGTGCTACAAGACAAAGTACAAACTCCTTAATATGGTCTCCCAGGCTGTGCTCTACCTGCTGTTTGCTTCCCTCCACTCTCCACCATGCTTTCCCACTCTATTATAAAGCCCAGACAAAACCATTGTTGCTTTCTGAGCACACTGTAGACATACTTCAAACCCTTTGACTTTGTCTCAGATTCTCAGTGCCCAAAATTTCCTCTCAATTCAATGGCTTCCCAAATTACTAGCTGTCATTGAGAACTGGCTTACATATTATCTTCCTACAGACTCTACCGTGGTGATCCAGGGGCTCACCCCTCCCCTGTACTGCTGTATATGCTGTCCACTATTACAGGTAGTGACTCTTGTTTTCCTCCATTGATGTATGCAGCTTCCTCACCAGACTGAGATCCAGGGCAAAGTGGAGTTGGTCTTTTCATCCTTATACCCTTCAGCATGAAAAGTACTTGTTTATTTAAGATCTGTCTCAGATGTGTGGTTTAAAAAAATACTTATTTGTGTGTGTATGTGCACTGTGTGTATGTGTGTGTGCACGCATGTGCATGCACATGCTATGATATGTAGATGTCCATAGAGGTTAGAGAGGGAGTCAGATTCCCTAACACTAGGGTTACAGGTAGCTTTGAGCTGCCTGACACAGATTCTGGGAGCTCAATTCAGGTCCTCTGGAAGACCAGTATATGCTCTTAACTACAGAGACATTTCTCCAGCCCCATGAATGAATTTTTTTCCAATAGATTTGGTTTGGGTTGGGAAAATGACTCATCTGGTAAAAGTGCTTTGCAAGCCTGAAAATCCAAGCTCAGTCCTCAGAACTCAGAACATAAAATCTGGGTATGGTAACTCACATCTACCATCCCAGAGCATCTAGGGAGAGATAAAGGAAGAGACAAGAACATTCTGCCAGAGCCTGGAACCAGTCTCTGGGCCAGCGGGGCTGGAATCCACAGTGTATCAGCAGAAACAAGAAAGATGCTGCCCTAAGGTAAAAGGCTAGAAATGGTTCTCCAAAATTGTCTCTCTGGCTTCCACACACATGGCCTGGCAGACATGAGTGAGTGTGTACATGAACACACACACACACACACACACACACACACAAACACACACACACACACACACACACAGACACACAAGTTTTGGTTCTTCTGTTTCTCAATAATTTATACTAATCGTTTCTATTAATTAAGCCCATGTTTATTGAAAGAGTTGTGGAAACTCTTTTATTTATTGGAAGATGTTGTGGAAACCATCTGAGTGCAGGAAAGGGAAGCTTAGCAGAAATTTCCCAGTTCATTGCCACAGGCAAGACAGACTCTTCTCAACCCTGACATTTCTACATTCTTGTTTTTCTATCCCCCCTCACCCCATTCTGCCTTTAAACTTATAACAACTGTGGTTATCCCACACCACAGCAATATAAATTTGACAACAAAAGAAATCTCTGGGTAAATCTGAACCCCATGTGGGCCTTCTCTCTGGAGGAGGTAAGGCCCTCCTTACCTACAGTTGACCTCCTCCCTCTTGCTTTGTCTTATGATCAAAGTCTTCCTGTCCTATCCTTAAAGGTGTGATCACAGGAGGGAGAAGAAGGAAAGCAAAAAGGAAAACAAAGCCCAGGAATGATATCAAAGTCACACGAGGTGTCCCTGAATGGTTCACTGATGTTAAGAAGGAGGGCAAGCAGTTTGCTGTATTTGAGGGCTCAAGGCCTTCGATTCATCCACTCCTAACAGAGACTCACCAGCGTTGCTCATGTTGCCATGCTCTTCCTGCCGAGCATTGGCTAGAAACAGAATGTGAGCACACAGTGAGAGCTTTCTGCAGTGTTCCATCCCAATTCCATTCCATTTGACTCATCTCTAGTGCAGACCTCAATGTGAAGGTAAATCTGTCTCACTCTGTCTCTGGGACCCCCTTGAACACACCACACCCATCCTATACTCAGTGTGTATACTGAAAGCCTCTTTCTACGTCTGTCTAAGACCTCCTACTGCCAGCTCAGTAGTCTCATTACTGAACTTACCAGCATTCTTCATAAGACATACTGCCTGGCTATTCAGTTCACTTAGAGCAGTGGTTCTCAACTTTCCTAGAACCTTTAATACAGTTCATGGTGTGGTGACCCCCAACCATAAAATTATTCTGTCTCTGCCTCTAGAGACACTGCAGATGTGGTTGCTGTGTCACACATGCATCAGTAGGTGGCAGAGAAGAGAGAGGCTATGTCTACATTCAGTGTCCTGATCTATGAACATCTAAATGAATAGTAGCCTAACATTCCTGGGGGTGAAAAAAGAAAGCTGGATACCAATACAACTTCAGTATCAAGGGGCCTGGAAAAGGAGCTAGCCTGTATCAACAAACAGTCCAGCATCAGGCAAGCACCAAAGCAAGCCGGAGACTAGGGGAGACCTACCTGGCCCTGGATGAGGGGGTAGTGGGTGAGCCAGCCCTGCCTTTTGTCTGCTTTTTGGTGTTGGGATGGGAAAGATCCCCTCCCATCCTTTTGGCCCTCACCACCAGAGGCATACAGGAGATCTGGCCCTGATCACAAGAGCAGGAGAGTAATTCCTGCCCCTCACATGTTACAGCACTCTGGAGAGCAAGCCCTGCACCCTGCCTGGGCCACCCTCTACAGCTGGCCCTGAATATAGAGATTGTGGGTGAGCCAGCCCTGAGGGAGTAAGTGTGGGAGAGCCAGCCATGCCTTCTGTCTATTTTGTGGTGTTGGTGGGGGAGAGATCCCCTTTACTCTCTTGTCCTTGCCCTTGCCACAGGTAGCTGGCAGGAGAATTGGCCCTGATGGGGTCATGAAAACAGGAGTGCTGATCCAACCTCTTACCTGCTGCAGCACTTGGGAGAACAGGCCCTGCAAGTGGGGGTTGCAGGCCCAGAACCAGGACTTTGAGTTGGCCCACCCCCATGGATGAACTGCTGGAGTGCATGAAGAGGCCAGCTCCACAGACCCAAAACTACAGGATCTCCATGACACAGGACAGTAACAACATATCTGAGAGGAGTTCCAGTGAGGTTCCAGTATTGACAAAGCAGCAGAAGCCAGAGGCCTCATACCAGACCAAAAAGAATCATTATAATTGAATATTTGCAAACAAAAACGTGTGGACAAAAGGGAATATTGTGGGACACATTGAGAAGCTTCCACAATGAGATTTTTTTATGTAGGGGAGGGAAATTGCAGGTCATTTGACCCCCATGGGGATTGCTCCCCACAGGTTGAGAGCCTCCAACTTAAAACATCAAGTTTCTGATGTCTTGAATTCCCATCTTTGAAAGTTCATCAGGCACTTAGTTTTTATTATCAATTCTTTGTTTCTCTGTCCTTTTAAATTATTTTTTCTCTCATTGTCTTTTTTATGATAGGAATTGGACATTAAAATGAAAGATCATAAGGCCTTTATACATCAATGACTTAACCAAAAATGTCTTCCTAACTCCTGAGGATAGCATTGTTCAGTATCACACCTAAGAGAAATTTCAAGAATGTAAAAGATCTGGCATTGTTGTGAGTTGGAGGCCAGTCTGCTCTACAGCTCCAGGCCACATGAAGCTACTTGGTAAGACCTCTGGCTTCCACACACATCACAGGAAGACATATACAATGTTTTAAAACATTGAAAACATAAATTAATGTTGCCAGAAATTTTGGGGAGTCCCCTGGGATACCACATGTTACCAAGGAAACTAGGATCCCCTCTCATTAGGTTCTTAGTCTCATTTAGTAAGAGGATTTAAGAGTAGACACACAAGGAAGCTCAATGACAAGTTTATTAGTGTTTAAAAGAAAAAAAGCACAGTTTAGACAAGCTAGAAATTTCAGCATCTGCCTGGAGGAGGGAGATGGAGAAGAGGAGGAGAGAAAGCAGTGCCTTTTTGAGGAGGGAGATGGAGAAGAGGAGGAGAGAAAGCAGTGCCTTTTTGAGGAGGGAGATGGAGAAGAGGAGGAGAGAAGGCAGTGCCTTTTTGAGTTAAGCACAAAGAGTCAGCAAATAGCCACACAGCAAATGGGAAGTAGCTCCAGAGAGAGAATGAAAAAGACCAAGGGACCAAAGACAGCATTCTTGGGCTTTGGCCAGCATCCAAAGCAAAGGGACAAAAAAGAAGAACGAAATTTACACAGCTGTACTGGGAGCTGCCTTTCTGGGAAGGAAAAGTACATCATTTCATTAAAGGGGTAATTATTCCTCCTATGGTTTTAGCATAGCTTAAGGAGAATCAGCCCTCCTGAGGGGTGGTGTCTGCTGGCTGACTGAGGAGTGAAGCTTTATTAACTCTTGTGTTTGGTGTAGCTTGGGATGTTAGGCTCTACCCAGGGTCAAAGATAGAACTTGGGCTCCTTTTGACCAGGAATCGGTAGCTTCGGTTTAAAGGCCTCAACAGAGCCCTTGATGAAGGCTACTGGAACATTTCCCCTTCTGAAGAGGAAACCTTAAAAATCATTTGCAAGATGGGTTGAAGTTAGGAAATGGATATAGTCCATTTTCTCCATGAAGATCTGATTCTAAAGCTGTTCTAAAGGGACTGGTGTGAGGGATGGGGTTCAGCCCTACCCCCACATTTAGCCTCTGGGCAGAAATGCTAACTTAGGAGAAAAGATCACAAGGAATGTGGGACCAGAGCCCTCTTCTGCCAATCCTGGCCTGCTGCTGGCAAGGACATTTCTAGAACTATTGCTTCAAAGTCCCTTCCCTACCTGATTGGTTTCTACTCCTTGTCCTCATTCAGCATCACCATGATTTTTTCCCTGGTAATTTTGATTATAAGGGTTGAGATGAGACCTAAGACTCTATATCATTTACAAGTACCCTGGATAATCATTGTCATCAGACAAATACACGAAAGATTGGTTGATGAGTTAAGAAGCTGAGTTCACATCCCAGCTCTGATATTTCCTAGGTGTGGATTGTACCAGGTCCGACACACAATGATTTCTCAAAATTCTGGGCATCTCCTTTACCCCACTGCACACTCATCCTGGAAATTAGAATTGATAACAAATGCTTGAAAAGATATTGAAAGCTTTTTGCAGAAGGGAAAAAACTATTTTTATTTAAAGTCTGAATCAAGGCTTCAAACTGCATGGGGATCCTGATTCTGGCTCTCTTCTAGGATGGCTCGTGATAGCTTCTTGTTTGTCAGTCTACCCATTCAACATATATTTATTGAGCAATATGTCTTACAGAAACATTCCAACATGTTTTGGATGCACCAAAGAAAAGAACAGTCAAAAATACCTCCCATCTCAGAGCTATACTCTCCACAATGATTTTATTGGACCACCCATGCTGTTCGTTCTCCCCCGCCACCCGGAAGCTGTCATCAGTCACTACTAAAATAATACTTGTGTTGGATCACTCTCGTTTTTTACACTGCACAGCTGTTTCTTACTATAATCACATGATTTTTTGTCTTTGGCAGTTAGCTCCACCTTTCCATAGAAATCAGAAACAGTTTTCAACTACTGCATGCTCTCCCAGCATGTCCCCCAACTGTGTTACTACTGCTGGCTCACTACCATCGAGTATTCTTTGCTACTGGCACCAACCTAGGTGTCTCTTCTCTAACATAAAATGAATGGTCTAGGTTGTGCCAGTGGTTTCTGGGTCTAGGACAGATGTCTGTGTCCAAACCCTCACTACTTGGGCGAAGAGGAGAAATGAATGATTCCATCTGGCATCAGTAGCATGATGGATGTTTTCCCTTAAAACCTCATCCAATTATTTTACACATGTTTGAAGGCATTGTCAGAGACTAAATGAGGTCACACACACACACACACACACACACACACACACACACACACACACAC
>CAJQZJ010033427.1:1238970-1314844 GCA_907164525.1 Lophiomys imhausi
CCCTCCCCCTCTCCCCCTCTCCCTCCCTCTTTCTTCCTCTCCCTCTCTCTCCCTCCCTCTCTCTCTTCTTCTCTCCCTCTCTCTTTCTCTCTCCTTCCCCCCTCTCATTACCAACTGGAGAGCACCTTTCCAGATTGTGTGAAGATGATGCCCTCTGGTGGTAGATGAAAACATTACTCCATTCTCTTGAACTCTGTAATTTAGAGTTTCGCTTTCAACACCGATTAAGGAATCATCAGTATTTTTAGCAACCTGGCAGGACTGGAGAAATGGCTCAGTGGTTAAGAGCACTTAGCATTCTTCCAAAGGACCCGAGTTCACTCCCCAGCACCTACATCAGGAGACTCACAATTCCAGAGTTCTGATGCCTCCTAGACTCCTCAGGCAGCTGCACTCAAATGAATACATACACATACTTAGACATAATTAAAAATAATAAAAATAATAAAATTTTAAAGACCCCCCGTCATTCAAATAGCAGGTCTACCTATTTATCCCCCTACTTTACCAGGCTCTAACTACAATTCTTTGTGGCTTTGGCATTTATCACTTTACTTAGAAGTTACATGTTAAGAGGTACAACAGTATCTGGAACCTGCTCCCCTCCCCCCGATACAAGAGATGGGTTCGTCACTATTTATCAAAATGTTCAACGTTGGACAAGTCTAAGCACAAACTGCTTTTAGTGTCTGCCCCTTTGTTTAGTCAAAGATATCACCTTAGAATAACTCTGAGACATGAGTAAGCACAGAATTCAGTTCAGGAGATCTGAGAGAGAGAGAGGGGGAGAGGGAGAGAGAGAGAGAGGAGCTTGAATTACAATTACAGTGAAAAGGGTTAATTTCAAATGCAAAAAATCCAAAATGCTTTTGTGTAATGCTAGAGTTTGAACTTGGGGCCTTGCATATGCTAGGCAAGTGCTCTACCACTGAGCTACACTCTCAGCCCCCCCTTCATTTAAATTGGCCTCCCTGTAGAGTTCAAACCGTTGTTCATTTTGTTGTAGCTTTGGGAGTATGTTTCATGTAACCTGGGTTGCCCTTGATCTTCTGATTCTCTTTCATTCACTTCCCCAAGTGCTAGGTTGACAGGTGTTGACCTCCATGCCCAGCTGGTGGTCCAGGCTGCCCTTGAACATGTAAGCATCCTGCCTCTGCCTCTCAAGAACTGGAGATACAAGGATGTACTACCATGTCTGGCTCCAAAATATGCTCTTCATTAAAAAGGGTAACATCTGAGTGGGGCAGAAATAAGAGTTGCGCTACATCATTAGGAAAATGTGTGGAAGAAAAGTGGGTTCTGAACTTAGAACCCCAATCTCAAGACACCTGAGAAAGTGTAAGGCTCAAATAATGAACCAAAGTCTGAAAAGAGATCCATGGTATGGAGGGGTAACAAGGGGCCTGGACTCAGCTGTGGCAATTGGGAAAAGGCAGAAGCCTCTTAGGACTCGTTAGAGCCCTAATGGCCTGGACTACATGGAGGCAAGAAAACTGAGTTAAGTTGGAGGCATTCCTTACTTCCACTCCAGGGCCCCCTCTCCTCCATTGGAGAAGAGCATTTTGGCTTACTGGTCCTACTGAAGCAGAACAAACCACCGTGGGTTGTTGGCTATGAGCTAGATGTCTGAGCACATGCAATGATGTGGTTGAATGCAGCTAAGTGGTTCTGGAAATCAACTCTCTCATTGGCAGTGGCTCAGCTTCCCAAACCAGAGAACGAGGGCTCCTGACCACCAGGTCACAACCTACTCCTGATATACCTTGACCTCCAAACAAGAAAATCATCAACAACAACAACAACAAAGGGTCAGACACAGAGGACACATCTATTTCTATAAACTAGAACAAAAATAAATAGGTAGACAGACAGACAGACAGACAGACAGACAGACAGAATGGCCTTTGGAAGTCGTGCTCCGAGCTTACTTTGTCCTAAATAGATGTTTTACTTTCTGTCCAGAGTGTGGGACAGTCTTCCTACTGTAGGCTCCTCAGTGTTCAGCTGGAATTTCATCCCCTTAGCACCCAGATATGGCACTATGGAATGTAGCACTTAGCTGCTTTGGTGCTTTGAGTAGCATTCACCGGGCAGGATTGTTGTGAGGCAGAACAAGCAAGCCATTAGACTTCATTAGCCATGGGAACCAGAGAGGGCTGGGGCCAGGCCAGTGTACTACTTGGAAACTTACTGAGGTAAGTCCAAAGCAATGAGATGCTGAGCAGGAGAGCCCTGTGCTCAGGAAGGGCCCGGCGGCTTCTCCCATGTATAGGGGCTCACGGCGTTCTACCAGAGCCTGAAGAGGAAGGCACTGCTCACAAGGGTCCGACTTCAGTCAGACAGGTCACAGACTGGTCAGAGGAAAGAACCAGGGACATGTCTGAGCTTCACAGAGCCAAGGAGACAGGCTGGGTTTGGAATGAGCATCATAGACATCAAGGACAAGATACCAGAGGGTGTTTATTATGATGGTTGATTTATGATGTTCTAAATGCGACTTCCCGACATTGCTCTATGCAACAAAGTAAAAGACAGTTATCAAAAGTTCCAAAAGGCAGGATTTAGTAAGTTTGTTATGTTATCATTGGAGGGGAGTGAGGGGTGCAAAGAGGTACAGACCAAGAAGGTGCTGTGGTTGGAGGTAGGGATGGGAGAGGATTGCGGGGAGCTAAGAGTTAAGGTTGTAGCTGTGTGCCTCTCTTGTTTCATTTGCCTTTCTTCTGCACCCTTCAGTAAATTAGATGAAGAGAAGCCAGAGGGGAGAGAATGTATGGCCATCCCACCACAGTCTGCTGTCTCCAGATGGGGCACCTCTGAAGAATGTTGATCCTCCTTTCTGACAGCTCCCCTCTCACGACTTGGCATCCAGACGTCCTTGGAGTATTCAGGCAATAGGAAACCACTTGGACACGTCCAATTCAGGCATTAGCACCGAGGGAACAATACCACAAAGTGGAGAAACCATAGACCCAGATCATCAAGAAGGCACCGAAGGCCACGTGCCAGCAGAAGAAAGTGGTGGCAAACGCTATGTCATTTTTGTCATCATCCATCCATTTATAGCCGGAGATTGGTCTGAACAGCATGAAGCCTATCTGCACCAGCCAGGAGCCTGTGACAAGGTACAGAAAGGCCTTCAGCATCCAGATCAGCAGCATATTGGGGGCCCACACCTCTACAGTGACCACTAGGGTCAGTAGAAACATGGCCTGGATGAGCAGTATGTGAGTCTGCAGCTCCACTCCTTCTGTGTCCTGCATATGAGACACCATCAGGGGCAAAAAAAGACACATGCTCAAGGCTTGGGCACCTTGCTCCAGAACTACACATCTCTTGGGCAGCAGGTTCTGGCTGACCACATCCACACAGCCACTCAGAAAGAAAGACATGTATAGAGAGAGATGTTGCCACTGTTTGCGGTACATGAAATTTCTCTGATGATACATCTTGCTGAAGAGTACCAACTGCCAGTGGATGCTATTCAACTCTTGGGCTACTAAAATGCAAGAACTCAGTATCTTCAGAAAGCCGATATAATACATTTGCCGTAACCTCGCCCATCTTCCTTTGCTCCAAGGACGGCGTGGTGGATATTGGACAGGGGAGTTGCATATCACGGCCCTGGAGAGAAGAGCTGCATGATAAAGTCCATAGAGGAACAAGGACAGGCCAGGGAACAGATGACCCTCAAACCCTCCCATGGATCCCAAGGTAGACGTGATCAAAGGCAGAAGCAAAAGCAAATGGTCACTCACGCAGGGCTCCGGAGCATGCTAAAGCTTGCTTATAACCTCCACCTACCCCACTGCATCCACTTGCAGAAGGGAAATGGTTTTGGAGGAAACCCATCTTAGGGTGGGGTGGGTGTCATGGTTTCCTCTGCTCCGGTTCACTGATAAGCAGCTAACCACTGACAAACAATGAAACCAGCATGTCTCCAGCACAGTCCTTGGGTATCAGCAGTTCTTGCATCCTATGACTTGGGCCCCCTGTCTCTCTGCCCACCTGTTCTTGGTTCCTTTGCTACCTTCCTTACTTTCTTCCTGTCTTGGTCCATTCCGGATGCAAAATGCTATGAATAATACCAATTATTAGACCACGTGGCATATGAACAATAGACAATATTTAATTTCTGGAGGCTAGATGTTCAAAACGAAGATGCTAGAAGACTCAGTATCTTCTAAGCAGCAAGCCTGTTCTCTGGGGTCTCTTCATTTGGGGTGCCTGTACTATTTATAAAGGTTTTGCCCTCAAGACCTAATTACTTCCCCAGAGGCCTCAATTTCTAATACCATCATCTTGTATTAACACATGAATTTTTAAAAAATGTTTTATTAGCACAAACTAATTGCAAATAGTCACTGCTTTAACATCTTCATACATGCACATAACATTTCAATCATGTGAAGCCCCATTACTGTCTTCCCTTTTATGTCCTTTTGTGCATGTGATCCAATGAGTTTCATTAGGATTGTTTATAGGCTCATGGGAATTTCTCCACAGGAGCCTGGGCTATCACACCGAAGAAATGGCCTCTTCCTCCATCGTCAACCAACCTGTAACCCCACACATAAATTCTCAAGGAGGGGTGAGGCCTCATGAGTCCTCCCTCTTCTGTGACAGGCTGTTGATAGACTCACTCTTGCAACATGTGAATTTTAAAGGACACAAACTTCTGATCATGACATCTCTAAACTCAAAGAATATAAAGAACTCAGAGAAAGCATACAACATGGAGTATGCTCCTTGAGATTCCTTATTGAGGGCTGAGCTGTCGCTCAGTGGGCTCAATGCTTGTCTAGCATACATGAAACCCTTTAAGGTAGTAACTTAGTGTGAGTTTTCTGTGAAATATTTTCTCTTATAAAGCAAACATTTATTTATAATTTGGTGGTCATGCTACCCTTCATGACAGCCAACCAAATATGGGAGTGTTTCAAATTTTGTTTCACAAAAATCCCACAGATTTCCCTTTTGGTTTATCGATTGATAAACTATATTGTATTGTTGTAAAGAATGTTCTAGTTTAGGTGGGTAGTGGTGGCACATGCCTTTAATCCCAGTACTTGGGGAGGGGCAGAGGCAGATGGATCTCTGAGTTTGAGGCCAGCCTGGTCTACAGAGGGAGTCTAGGACAGTCAGGGCTACAGAGAAACCCTGTCTCAATAAAAGAGCTAGAAAGAGAGAGCTAGAGAATGATTTATTTTATTTGGTAATCATTGCTGATATGAAAAACTATAATTTTGCATTGATCTTCATGTTAATTCTCTTGTTGGATTGCCACTGTTCTAATTTTCAATGATTTAATGTAATCATATCATCTTCAAAGAATAAAATGTATCTCTTTTTAGAGGTACTTTTGTTTTTCCTTTGTACCTTATGTGAGCCCATATGTAAAGTTCAAAAACCACACAAAGATAAATAACGTGAAAAATATTTGGAATCAAAAGTCAAGAACATGGGGCTGGACAGATGGCTCAGCAGGTTAAGAGTACTGGCAGCTCTTCTGAAGAACCTGGGTTCAAATCGCAGCACCCACATGGCAGTTCACAGCTGTCTGTAATTGCCAGGCATGGTGATGCACACCTTTAATCCCAGTACTCGGGAGGCAGAGGCAGGTGGATCTCTGTGAGTTCAAGGCCAGCCTGGTCTACAGGGTGAGTCCAGGACAGAGATACACAGAAAAACCCTGTCTCAAAAAACAAAAACAAAAAAACAAAAATCAAAACAAAACCAAAAAATCGTCACCTCCAAGAGGGGAAGAATGAAAGATTAGAGAGAGATGCAAAAGACTTTTAATAATATTTTAAGTATTAAATAAAATGTAAGTTTAAATACTATTTTCCTGTTCTTAGAGTTAGTGGGGAATGTGAGGGTATGGATTGGGCCATAACTGTATAGTTTATATACATTCTAGAAGTGTCATTTTATATCTACTTATTTTTTAAATTAGAAAGAAAACTAAGTAATTTTATATATATATATATATGTAAGCAATAGTTAATATCTGATAAATACACTTTGAGCGAGAGAGAGAGAATTTCTCCTTCAAAATATCAAAATGGGGTTTGTTTTAAGGCATCAGCTGCTACTATGTCATTTGCAATAGACTTTCTCTCTTTTCTTTTTATTCATCTACATATATTGTATTGGAGAAGGAACCATAAGTAGAATTTGCCTCCTACCTACCCCTAACCCCACTGCTTGTCACACACTAAGCAAGTGCTCTGCCGCTGAGCTACACCCCAGCCCAAGAATTCAATGCCTTCAGTTGCTTGAATGGAATCAGTTTAGCCAAAATTGATTTGAGGAATGTGTTGGTAGCTCTCTGGTCATTTAAAAAATTATTTATTTTTATTTCATGTGCAATGGTGTTTTGCCTGCATGTATGTCTGTGTGAGATGTTGGATCATCTGGAACTGGAGTTGCAGACAGCTGTAAGCTGCCGTATGGGTGCTGGGAATTGAACTGGGTTCTCTGGAAGAGCAGTCAGTGTTCTTAACCACTGGGCTATCTCTCCAGCCCCTAGTCAATTTTTTTAAAAAACTGTTTTCTTTTCCCACTTCAGTCTTGCTGCTCAGCCCATGCTGACCTTGGACTCTTGATGTTCCTGTCTTAGATGCCTATGTGCTGGATTTAGCAGTGCTCAGCCCATGCTGGCCTTGGACTCTTGATGTACCTGTTCTACTTCTTGATGTACCATTTCTACTGTATCATTGATGTTCTTGATGTACCATTCCTACTGCAGCTGGGTGAGCTTGGAGGAAAGAAGGCCAACCACTCCAGTGGCTGATTGAATTCTCCAGCACCTTCACAGGTAAGATCCATACTTGGATAACCTTCAAGGCACTTGGTGGATTGGCCCGGTCTTGTTTCCAGTCCCTTTCCATGTGTGTCTGAAGCTCTAGGTCAGCTCATTTACTCTGTCCTCAGCTCATTCTGCATGTGGAAAGCTTGCTTCTTCATTAGTCCTGCAAAGCTCAGCTTAAGCTCCACCTCCTCCCAGCTGGACAGGGCACTGCTCTGCTCAAATTATAGATGTCTGTATCATTGTCTTTGTCTCACTGTTTCAAAACTATTTATTTACTGGAAATTGTGTGTGTGTGTGTGTGTGTGTGTGTGTGTGTGTGTGTGTGTGTGTGTCCTCTTGGGCTCTTTAGAATCTAATCTAAGCCTGGGGTGCTCATGAGTGATGAATAAGTAAATAGCCAGCTGTGAACACATAGTCTCCACCATAAAATACCTCATAATGTAGTTCTAGAAACAAAACAGATACATGCAAATACTGAAGTAGGAGGCTGGTTTACAGCAGTCCAGAAACACAGGTACTTAGAAAGAATTTATCTGACTTCACCTAGTGTTGCCTAAGTAGAAATGCTTTTATTCAGAAGAAAATAAATTCTGTACCACAGAAGTGAGCTCATTTTGCAGAAGAGACAATTTGCCAGGCTATTGCTTCATCTGCTGTAGTTGCTCCATGGGGCCATCCACTTATCTGTGTTCCAAGGCAATTCGGGACTTTTTAAGTTATCTCTACAATCAAAAGGACAATGTCTGAATGAATTTAAATATCCTAGTTAGCTTTTGTGAATCTAGAATCGGGGAACAGCCTATTCTATAAAGCAGAATGAGTATGCTGGTGAGCAGAGCAGACAAAAGGGCGAGGACAGTAGAGACAGAACAAAAACTAGTCATTTCAATCACTTTCTTTGTGAGCTTCAGAAAGAAAGACTTCATTATCATATTGACTCAAACTGGCCTATCTGAGAATTTGGCAGTTATCTCCCCTGATATCTTAGGAGGTAAGATAACTTGATGGCATGGAACTTCAGGATGAGTTGACTCCATTTTGCTTTGATCTGTTGGGCCTGGTGTACCAGCTCAGTCCAAACCAGTGGCCTCCTATAAATTATATTTAACAGTAGTAACCTTGACTCAGGGTTATAGGAGGAGGAAATTGTGATGAGTATAGGAGACAGGGATGAACCTAAGCAGTCATGAATATTCAGCCACTGAAAAAGCATCTTGCAGTGCGGACTAATACGTTGGCCCTTGTGGATCACAGTCTGGGTGGACCCAAATAGAGTAATAGTGCAGGAGAGTTTCTGGATCTGTAAAGCAACTGTGTTGGTTTTGTCTAAAATGTATCACTTGCTCTTGTGAACCCCATCCAGTCTTCACTCTGACTTTCTGCTATGTCATCCGTAAGAACACTCTGATACTGTCTAATTCATATATTTTCATTTAAAAAGAAACATCCCAGAAGCCATGGCCCCTCCATTGCAACTCAACAAAGATGTGTGAGCCGTCTGCCATCATCCATCACTGTGTTGGAAGCTGGTAGTAGGGACAGAAGACACTCCACTGACCTTTAAAGAACTCAAAAGCAGTAACCTCACCACTCAAAGTGGTCCATAGACCTCCAGTGTCAACATCATCCAGGGGAAGAGGGATATGTAGAATTTAGACCCTAACCTGACCAACCAATAGGTTCCATATATCCTTGGCACTGACCTGTGTGGTAAGTCCCCCTGGACCCTTGTCACCTGACTTCCTCACTAGTTGTTGATTTATTGTGTGGATAAGAAGCCTCCCAGCTCCTCACCCTCAGTGACCCCTCAGGGACAAGGGGCTAATGTTTGCAGTCAGCAAAAGGTACCAAGTCTCAGATCTCATGCCAGGCCATCCGGTCCCTGGCAGCAACTCTGAAGATGTGGCAAGATGTGGGTACGGGACCCACGTGGATTCCAGGTGGCCCAAACAGCCTATGGGGAGGAAGTTTCCTCTCATGCAGATCATAAGGGAAGTTGCCTCTAGAAAAAAGTAGAAAAGTAGTGAAAAAAGATATGGAGAAGGCATGCATGCCTGGATTTATGTCCCTTCTAACGCTGACAGCCTAGAGTTCTGGCATCATCTAGACAATTTCAGGAAGGTCTGCCATTTTCCTCTTTTTCAAGGTACTTGCATTCCCTTTAAATTCACTTACCAGTGGCAAAATTAAAGCATTCTTCTTGGGGACATGATCTCCACCCAAATCACAAGGGCAGTGTTTGCACTAAGGGATCCATCATAGTTATTTCTGGGAGAAAGTCTATTGACTAATGATATATTGGTTATTAACCATCTACTAAGCAAATATATCACTTTTATTCATTAAAAAAAAAAAAACACTACTGTAGTGTTTGTTTGGAAACTATGTTCTGGCCAAGTGTTCTGATGAGTGTTTTTGGGAGATTCTGGTACTTATTAGTAAAGAAGCAATGAAAAGTTCCACAGTAAGGTGTTTTGTTAAAAATTTTAACATTTTACAAAGCTAAACACTTAATAGAAAATACTTCATTTATTCCACACAAATCTACTAGGTAACTCGTTTTGGATGATTTGGGCTATAAATAATAGGAAACCCGATTTCACTGGCTTGGAGAATTTTTGTTGTTGTTTATTCTTTTTTGCTTTTTGTTTTGTTTTTTGAGACAGGGTTTCTCCATGTAACAGCCCTGGATATCCTTGAACTCTGTAGACCAGGCTAGGCCTCAGACTCAGATCTGCCTGCCTCTGCCTCCTGAATACTGGGATTAAAGGCATATGCCACCATCAAATAATTTTTTTAAACAAACATGTACTTTAATTTAACAAGAATTCTAGATAAAACACACCACCTGAGCTGGCTAATGTGGAGGAAGAAGTGATTAGGATCTAGGTTATTTCTAGTTTTTCTCTCAGCTGCTCTTACTGGCTTTTGTGCTCAGATTGGCAAGCATTAGAGCTTCAAGATGGCCGCCCCACTTCTAGATACTACACCCTTACAGCTTTATTTTACATATGTGTGGCTGTCTTTATATCGATGCATATTTCTTCATATTCCTTGTATATATGATAGGGACAGGCCTTACCCAGAGGCCCTTCAGCAAACTACCCCTGCAATTTCTCTTACAGAGTCTTCATTTTATAGGTGTTCCTTAACTCATCAACCAACAAGGGAAATCACAGGACTGACCAGGTGAGGCCCTTTCCTGTCACAATATGCAGGGTTGTCATAATGCTGAATAAATGCAAATTACTATTTTGAGTGAACTAAATTTAAAACTAAAACTAAAATCTTGCATAGTATACCACAGTTTTCGAGGAGCTCTCGTGAATTAACTCTAACAATTGATGTCCCTCTATATAACAGCCGGGGAAACTGAGTCTGAACCCAAGTGTCAGGGACTTTCCCTTTTCATATTGCTGCATTTCATGACTGGGGAGTTTCGTTTCCATCTTGAGTGTATGACAGCTAACTTGTGAATTAGCTCTGTTACAGGATGAGTATTCATATACCTCATATTCATAGACTGGACTCTCTAGTACTACATAAGACATTCTTGTTTGGAAAAAAGAGATTGTTGCAGATGTGATTTTTCTTTTTAAGCTGAGGCTCTATTGGGGTAGAGTGTGACCCTGATCCGATATAAGTGATGTCATTATTAAAAGAGATTTGAGTGGGGTGGTGGTGGTGCATGTCTTTAATTCCAGCACTTGAGAGGCAGGGGAGGGCAGAGGCAGGTGGATCTCTGTGAGTTCGAGGACAGCCTGGTCTACACAGTGAGTTCCAGGACAGCCAGGGCTACACAGAGAAACCCTGTGTTGAAGAGCCAAAGAGAGAAGGAGGGAGGGAGAGACAGAGATTTGAACATGCATCCAGCACACGTGCACCAGCAAACAAACAATCTGTGCGATAATTCTGTGGTCTTCAGAAGGAGTCAGTGTGCTTTGCTCTCTTTTTTTTTTTTTTTGATTTTTCGAGACAGGGTTTCTCTGAATATCTCTGGCTGTCCTGGACTCGCTTTGTAGACCAGGCTGGCCTCAAACTCTCTTAATCTTTGCATCTAGAACTCACAGTAACTTCCTGTTGTTAAGTACTAAGGCTTTTGCACCTTGATACAGCAGCCCTAGCAAAGTCCTGGGTCGGAGCTATGTAGTACCTCAGGAACCCACTGCAACTGAGGATGCATTTGTCCTCTGGGAGCCTCCTCTGTTTCTGCCAAGGACCTCCAAGATTTCACCAATCTTGTGCCAGACTACACCTTAGTATCTTGGTAGGGATTTTGAACTGCCTGAGCTTGAATAGCATGAATTTGGAGGAGTTCCAGATTCTCGCAGAAGTCTGCTTGTTTGGTCCTTGGTTCCCCCCTCTTTGGTCTTGCTGTATTTCCAGGGATGACTTTGAACTTCTGACCCTCCTGCCTCCACTTGCACAGTGCTGGAATTATAGGTGTTGTGTTACTGTGGCCGATTTTCTGTGGTTCTGGGGATGGAACCCATCTTCATGCATGCTGGGTAAGCAAACTATGAACCTAGCTACACCTGCAGCATCTTGTTTTCTATCTTGAACTAACAGAGAGCAGCTTCCTTGTCTTTTGTGAACACATGGGCTTGTTTAGTCTTTCTCATGCTGAGAGGCCCAAGCTTCCAAATACAACCTTTACATGGGAATCCTGTACCCATTCTCTAAGACTGGACTTCCTACCTACCAGCATTAAATTCCTGTGCATTCCCACCTGGCTTGCACTGGAATCAACTCAGAAGATTGACATCTAATTATCAGTAGTATTTAATATTTTATCACACAAGTACTGGGGTTTTCTTTTGAATTTGAAAACAAAATTTTTTCACTGTCTTATTTTTTTTCAGTCCAGTGTGTCTTTTCCTGAAGGAGTGGGAGATGGGAGGTTAGAAAAACAAGCATAGGTCCTTGGAGTGGGACTTGTCCTTTAGGGAGAACGGAGATTACAGAACTTTCGATGTGGTTATCCCTGGTCCATGTAGCAGCAGCAACATTTCCAAGCATGAGACTGAAAATGCTGCTTAAAGCTTTCGAAGAGTTCCCCCTCAAAACGTTGGGAGACAGTTCCCCATGGAGCATGTTCATTTTCTTTTTTAAGGTACATGCAGAGATATTATAAATAAGTTATTACATTACATTAATAGCTAAATTTACATAATTATTGCATAATAACATTACATTTATATATAATTGCAAATACAGGCTTCACCTCTCAAAGAATTGTTGTCATCCTGTGTCTGGCTTATTTTATTTAATATAATAATTTCCACTTCTATAAATTTTCCTACAAATGTCATCATTTCATTTTTCTCTTAAAATGCTAGTTATAGCCAGGCGGTGGTGGCGCACGCCTTTAATCCCAGCACTTGGGAGGCAGAGGCAGGCGGATCTCTGTGAGTTCGAGGCCAGCCTGGTCTACAAAGCTAGTCCAGAACAGCCAGAGATACACAGAGAAACCCTGTCTCGAAAAACCAAAAAAAAAAAAAAAAGTAAAATGCTAGTTATCACATTTTTTTGCTTTATGTGTATGTGTGTGTGGGCTATGTACATGTGGAGGTCAGAAGATAACTTTTGAGGGAGTTGGTTCTCTCCTTTTTTTTTTTTTTGGTTCTCTCCTTTTACCATCTGGTTTGTGGCCTTTTCATTAGGTGATTATCTCTTTTGTTGTGAAGAAACTTTATATTTACTTTATTTTCAAGACAGGATTTCTTTGTATGTCCCTGGTTGTCCTGGAACTCTCTCTTTAAACCAGGCTGGCCTTGAACTCACAGAGATCACCCTGTCTCTGCTTCCTGAGTGCTGAGATTAAAGGTGTGTGCCACTTAGCTAAAACTTTTTATTTTGGGGGATAAGATCTCACTATGTAGCTGTGGCTGACTTAGAACTTGCTCTGTAGATCAGCCTGTCCTTAAACTCATAAAGAACTGCCTGCCTCTGCCCCTCAAGTGCTGCCACCAAAGGCATGTGCCACCATGCTTGGCTGGAGACATTTTTTAATTGTTCCAATCCATACTGACTTCAGTACGCACTGTTTTCAAGGATGTTTGAAAGGCAAGCTGCTTTGAGTCTGCAGATAGTGACCTTTGTGAGTGAAAGGTAACATGCTACTTAGCTATTGCAAAAGATCCAATCTTGCTAAGCTTCGAGTTCCTAAACACCAGCCTCTTGTGTGGCTAAGTGTCTTCTTCACACGGTCCCTGAGAACTGAGGCTTGGTAGTGGGACAGAAAAGTTCAGGTCCTCTGGTTTCTGCTATTGGTATAAAGTTCGTAGCTTGTAAACTAGGAGCCTCTTGTTGTCTCTGAACGCACACACTGCAGCAGGCTAATTTTCAGCTTGCAAACAGGGTAATGCTTTATTCTTTTAAATCTCTTGACAGTCTGCTGCCTTGAAAATCTCCAGAGTCAGCTGTGGTGGCTCAGTCCTGTGATCCGAGTGCTGAGGAGGCACAAGTTGGAAGACTGATGCAAGTGGCCTCTATGGCAAGACCCTGTCTCAAAAAGTCAGAACCTAATAAACAAACAAGCAAACGAAAAGACTCATCAGAAGTATAAGTTAACTTTCCAACGTATATTTTTGCCTTAGCCTATTCCCAAATCCCAGGCATTGATAGCAGATTTCTATCAAAACCTGAATGTCAGACTTAAAATATCTTAGGTAGGGTAGTCTACTTGATAACCTACCAAATCCTATTATCCATCTTAATAAAATGCAGATTCATCTTTCCAGTTTCTTGCCCTAAAGGCTTTGCCATTACCTTCATGTTGTTCTGTCTCCCATACCAAACATCTGATCATCTTCATGTCCTCTTGGTGTTGCCTTCAAAAACACAGAATGTGAGCATTTCTTTTCCTTATCTCCCTCATCTTGGTTCTTGCCACCCCCCTGCCCCCAAGTTCTCCTCTAGGTAATTACCAACAACTCCCAGTTGGTCTCCCTGTTTCCTTCCTGGCTCACCAAAAGCCTGTAAAAAATATAATTCTTTAGATGTTTTTAATCTTATATATGAAGTTTTGTCTGTCTGTCTGTCTGTCTGTCTGTCTGTCTGTGTGCCACCTGTATGCCTGAAGCCTGAAGAGGCCAAAAAAGGGCATTGGATCTCCTGGAACCAGAGTTACGGATGTTTGTGAGCCACCATTGTCGGTGCTGAGAACCAAACTGGGTCTTCTGTAAGAATAGCCAGGGCTCCAAACCCACTGGGCGATCTCTCTAGCTGCTAAAAGCACATTTTAAACACAGCACTCACAATGGTTTTATTTAAACTGTGGTCTGATTGAGTCATTTTATGGTTCAAAATTTTGTAGTGATCTCTCATCTTGGAGACTCTCATTTCTGCTCCTGTTAGTAGCGTCTAATTACACACACACACACACACACACACACACACACATACACACACACACACACACACACACACACACACACACACACACACACAGCTTGCTTTCTGTTATCAATATCCTCCCACCCTGACTATTATGCTACAAATCATTTGATCTTTACAGTAACGATAGACCTAACCCTTACTTAGGAGGAATTCAAAGGTAAACATGGCTGAGCAAAATTTCCCATAAAAACATAAATAAGCGGCTGGGGAGACTGTACAGTGGGTAAGAGCACTTGCTGTTTAAGTGAGCAGAGCTGAGTTCAAATCCCAGAGCCCACCCAAAAAGCTAAGTATGGCTGCCCGAGTACCCAGGACCCCAATACTACCGTGGTGGCTGCAGAGGCCACAGAATGATTGCTGGGGCCTGCTACCTGCCAGGCAACTCGGGAGAGATCCTATCTCAAAGAAAGGAAAGAGAACAGTAGATTAGGAGAGAAGATCATTCTCTGATCTCTGTACATGTGTACATATCCACATACATCACATATACATATACCATATATATTTATGTCTACAACAAGAGTATTTTATAACTACACATAAAGCTAGGTGTGATGGTACATACTCATAATCTCAGCACTTGGAAGTAGAAAGGTAACAAGCTTGTGGCAAGCAGGACCCTGGCTCCTAACACACACATACCCACACCCAAAACTAAATACCAAAAAGCGCAGATGGAAGAAATCAGGAAAGGTACCACCCACTGTTTGCAGAACATTCTCTGTCCTTCTGAGACAGTGTGTGTAGCGTGTACTTCACCTGCCACATTGGTTCATATTTTGTATTCCTAAAAGGCAGTACCTATCTGAATTCCAGCATAGAACTGCCTAGTCCCCCTAAAGTGAGTGCCATTGTGCTTCCTCTATCTGTTGGAAGCTTGAATCTCTTTTATGACATGCCTCGGCCCCCTCTTCCTGGGGCACTACGTACTACTTGTACACATCCCATTGTCTTTCCTGAACATAAGATTCTTGAGAGCTGAGACAGTATCTTCATCAGGTAGTGCCTGCAGCATTTCCTGGGGGCGTTAGACCAAGTTTCTTGCTTGCAGCAGATGTCTTGTTTGCTGAATGTGGCACACAGAGGCATTGCAAAAGATGAGATCCCGGTATTTTGGTACCACAGCCCCTTGTTTGGAGCTCAGATGGATGAGATCTGAGGGTTGGCTGTCATCAAAAGCAAACGCTGGTAGGTTGCCAGAGGGCAACTACCCCATCCTGGCTTCTGCTTCAAAGCTCCCCCAAGTCCCAGCCGCGGACCTCTTGATCTTTCTTTGTTTGCTCATTAAAGTTAATTTGGGACATGAAAAGAGCTGGCACTGAATATTTCATTAAGGCCAGGTCTTCCTAATTCAGCAGCTGCAGACAAAACAGGTAAAAAGAGGGCAAACGTTGCAAGCAGAAAGCCAGTCAGCTTAGCACCTGATTAAATCTCAGCCCTCTCTCCACAGGCTGCATCTTTGATGGACTCGGAGATGCTGAGGACACTGAGGGATGTACATGTGTCTTCACAGAGACACTATCAGTCTTCAAGGAACCCCACAGCTGTCCTCCTTGGGGACTATGTGTGAAAATGTCTGTGTCCAGCATTCTGGGCTAATACGCTTAATGTTGATGCCAGTCACCACTCCTGGAATTCTTGCTATATGCCAAGGGTTTTGTTGAGTGTTTTTTAATTTAATTTTTTTTATTTTAAAACAGAGTTTCTGTGATAAAAGTGGGACTCCAGCATATGAGTACACTCCAGGAGTATACATAACTCACTGTCTCACTCCATTGCTTTTTAGGGTGTCTCAAAATATTTTAGTCTTTCTTAGTGACAGGAAAGACACTAGCTAGTAATGGGTGTATTTTATGCTGTTGTTCCAATTTAGGTGACAGTCAGGCATAACCTTTTATTTAATTTCACTGTTTAAAATATTTTAAAATTTGTGTCTATGTGTGTGTGTGTGAGAGAGAGAGAGAGTGAGAGTGAGTGAGAGAGAGAGAGAGAGAGAGAGAGAGAGAGAGAGAGAGAGAGGATGTCAGGTATCCCATTCTATCACTCTGGAACTTATTCCCTTGAGACCGGGTCTCTGGCTGAATCTGGATCTAGGCTAGCAGCCAGCAAGCCCCAGAACTTGTCTTTCCCCCCAACTCCAGAGTGTTGTTGCTCTATCACAGGGCTGCTGGGTATTCGAACTCACATTTGCATATCAAGTACTTATATCTGCTGAACCATTTCTGAAGTCCCTAAAGGTGAGTTTATTTGAGGAATAAAATAATAGGGACTGTCACATAAATTACTGGTGTTCTGAAAATCTAGGGATATCTCTACCTCTGTGACAAGCCATACCTAATCTTGAGTGACAGTTTTACATAGATGAAGAAAAGTGATGAGCATAAATATGCAGTACTTGTAACTAGTCTAAAGTTACTTCTTCCTTCCTTCCTTTCTGTCTTTCTGTCTTTTTTTTGTTGTTGTTATTGTTTTTTGAGATAGGAGTCTCACTCACTATTTAACTCTGGCTGTCCTGAAACTGCTATGTATATCAAATCAGGCTTGCCTCAAACTCAAAGAAGTCAGCCTGTCTCTGCCTTCTTAGTGATGGGATTAAAGTTGTGAACGATGATGCCCTACCTAGTAGAACAGCTTTTAAAGGAAGAATTAGGATTTAAAATCCACAGTAATCCAAATGCATCAATAATCATAACAAATTTAAGTATCTTAAATTCTCCTGCCAAAGGAACACAGTTATTTAGAACAGGGTCAAAAAATTCTAAGTCAAACTACACAGTATTTGTGAGACATATGGTTAAAACAATGGGACACAGCTGAGCGTGGTGGCACATGCCTTTAATGCCAGCACTCGGGAGGCAGAGGCAGGCGGATCTCTGCGAGTTCAAGGCCAGCCTGGACTACAAATTGAGTCCAGGACAGCCAGGGCTACACAGAGAAATCCTATTTCAAAAAACAAAACCAAAAAACAAAAAACAAAAAAACAACCCCCTCAAAACAAAAAACAACCAAAAAAGGGACACACAAAAAAGTAGAAATGTAGGCCTTTATGAAAAATGAAAATGAGGCTGTAACAATATCATGAGATGAAAGAAAACACAAGGTAGAGACATTAACAAGGTAGAGGGACAAAGACATTGTGTTTTTTAAATTATGTTCCCTCACCAAAAAGATACTACAATTATGAACCTTAACACATTGGCAATGTGGTGTGACATTTAATCCCATATGCATAATATGTGCAGAAAATAGAAATGATAAAAACAGTAAGACAAGGGGATAACCCAGAGTCATAGTCAAAAGCAGAACATACCCAGCCAGACTTAAATATATCAGGTAAAAGCCAATGTAAACATAGATGATTTTAACATTGCTCAAGGAACAGGTATAATGAAAAGCAATGTGTATATTTCATAAACAAATAAAATCATTATAAAAAGAATGGAAAAAGAGATAATGCAAAACATTTTGAAATTAAAAGAGAATTTTTTTTTCTAGGCCTAGTGAGATGCCTCAGTCGGTAAAGGTGCCTGCTACCAAGTGTGACCATCTGAATTTGATCCCCAGGACTCATATGGCAGAAGGAGGGAACCAATTCCCACAAGTTGTCCTCTGACCTCCACACATGATCTCTAGCATGTGCACACTAACATACATGCCCCCCCACACAGACACACTAAAAAACTGTAAAATAATTTTAAAAAGAAATTCTTCTAGATGGTTTTTGGTTTAAGAGAAAAATACAACAAATGGAAAAATGACAACCCCCTCCCCCCTCAAGAAATAACAACTCCATATATCAAAACCTACATGCCCACAGAATGGCCATTCTAACTGTATAGAAGTTCATTGAGATGCACATACTTTGGGTCTGGTTAATTTTTCTACGTGATTTTTTGTTGTTGTTGTTATTGTGGGCAAGTTCTTTATAATAAATTAGAACACAAAGCACAGCAAAAATCAACCTGTCAGGTGAAGGCAGAGAGGAGTCAGGAGAAAAAGTGCTGTAAGTCCCATGACGGAGTTGGGGTGAGGGGTGGGTAAGCCTAGGTTCATTTCCTACAGGTCCATTCTCCCTAGCCCCCCCTCCCTTTAAACTAGAGTGTCATTACCCAGCAGAGGTAGCTGCTAGATTTAAGAATTAAGCAAATTTATTAAGATGAAATAAAATGTGAAGCTCAATCCCTTAGTTGCACTGGTCACTTTTTACTTGTTCTATAACCACTGTAGCTACAAGATTTGGAACAATAGAAATACTAGAAAAATTCTCATAACTGCAGAAAATTTCATCTGACAAAAGCTACCATGGCAGTTCTGACGTAAGTTTTATTAAGCGCAGATAGGCACTTTTTAACTGGCTCACTGAGTGTGTGACTCAAACTCCTCTTAGATGTCTAAGAACATACTAAATCCAGGGCTTTGGGAAAATAATCTCATGTTGATAAATGCGGCTCCATCAACACCTTCCTTTCACTGTAGATAGTCAAACATTTGTAGAAGTCATTCGCATCTATACTGTCCACACTGGTCAGCACTGACCGACAAGCTCTTATTGTTACTTTGGTGTATTGATTTCTTTTCCCACCACAGACCAGTCCTGAACACTCTCTTCTGGGCCTTGCTGGAACCTGTTCTTACAGACCTAGAGGTCACCTGAGGCTCCTGCCTCTGAGCTATATCCCCCTGGGTGTCACACTCCCATCTGCAGCTGCTGGGAGGGATTTAAGTGGAGGAAGGCTTTCTCCCTCAGGTGGGAGAGTGTTCTCAATCAGAAAGAGAAGGCCTGGGGGAATATCAGAGTTCAAAGTTCTCAACCTCATCTGTCCTCCACATTTCTCAGGATCTCCTTTTTCTCCCACCAGCACCCTTGACTTAACCTTAGACACTGGCAGACTCAAGCTCTTAATTTGATCTGCTGTATATACACCCCTTACAACATGACACAATTCTTTACCATATCTGCCCTACAACTACAAGAAGTGAGCAGTTCCTCTGAGAGCAGCAAAAATTCATTTTCTTCTTCTGTTCATCTTCCAAGTTGTATGTTTAAGGCTTTCCCTTTGTCCCCTTGCTCCCTGAACCATCTTGGATTGCAATTTCCATGTAACTCCCCACAATAATAAAGATGTTCTGTGCCTATGCTGTGCTGTAGCGTGGTGTTCACGTGAACATTTGGTTGTTACTAAAGTAGCTGAATTTTGTATTTACTTCACACTCAATTTAAACTTTTTTGTTTACTTGAGTGTGCAAGGCAGAGGACAACTTTCAAGAGTTACTTCTTGCCTTTCTCTGTGGATCCCCAGGGATTGAACTGCGGCCATAGGGTTTGCACGGCAAGTGCTTCTATCCACCGCGTCATCTCCCCATTCTAAATAAATGTTTTAGGTTAGCATGCAAAGCAGTGAGTTTCACTATGACATTTTTATATATAAGTATCATCATACTTTGTTCTAATTCACCCCCCTCCCCCACACATTTATTTGATTTTAATTAATTAATTTTAATGTAAACAGTCACACTTAGTAACTACCCATATTGGATAGCACAGCTGCTGGGCGCCAGAAGCTGGTCCCAAATATTTATAATCACTTTAGTTACTGCATCGGCAAATTGCCAGGGTCATTTCCTCTCTAACCCCCAGTCCTTTCATTTTCAACTGGATCCAAGCATTGCGTTCTAGGGGGTAATTGTGATGTTACTACTTGCTAAAAGTTAAATGCCTCACCTTTCTCTGAGAAGGAGATTATACTTGTATTTCTCAAATATGTGAGGGATTGTAATGGCTAGTTTTATGTCAAGCTAGAGTCATCAGCCAGGAGAGAGCCTCGATTGAGGAGACGCCTCCATAAGATCTGGCTGTAGGGCATTTTCTTAATTAGTGATTTATCTGTGAGGGTCCAGCCCATTGTGGGTGGAGCCATCCCTGGGCTGGTGGTCCTGGGTTCTATAAGAAAACAGGCTGAGCAAGCCATGGGGAACAAGCATCCCTCCGTGGCCTCTGCATCAGCTCCTGCCTCCAGTTTTCTTTCCTGTTTGAGTTCCTGTCCTGACTTTCCTTCAGTGATGAACTTGATGTGGAAGTGTAAGCTGAACAAACCCTTCCTTCCACAAGTTGCTTTGGCCATGGTGTTTTACCACAGTGATAGTAACCCTGACTAAGACAGGGACTTTGTTGCAGAATTCCATCTTGAGGGTCACTCCTGAAGCCGCTCTTGATATCTGCTACTGTATCACCTACTGACCCTGAATTCCATGCTCTGATGGGGCAAAAGTATTAATATGTTAGCTAAAGGATTATTTAAGGTATGGTGGCCTGGCTGCTGAAAGCACTCAAAAGTTAGCAACGGTGAAGAGCTATTAACTACATCTACCTGCTGTTCAGGGAAATGGGTAGATCAAGCTATGGGAGCTGGCCTCCTGCTGGAGCTCTGGCCTTCTGTACGCGTTACAGCCAGTGTACCATGAACCAGCAGGGAGGGGCTCCAAGGAGAGACTGCATCAGGCCCTGTCCTCTCCTGCTCACAGAGTTCTGCCCATTCCTTTCACTAACAAACCCAAGCTGAAGAATGGAACGAAGGCCATCACTGCTGTTGTTAAGCACTGACCCTTGAGGTACAGAAGCAGACAGGATGGAGAGTTCTAGAACAGTAAACAAGACATCCCTCATGCCTTTGTTGAATTAACAAAAATCTAGGCTTAGAGTCCTCATCAGATGTCACCTGTGGATCCCTAACTATGAAGTCCCTAACTGTGAAGCCTTGGCCACACAGCCTGTCTTCCTCCCACTGGAACAATTTCCCAATGAACCAAAATGAGTTACACACACTGATGAAGATTCTAATGATGGAGACCCAAACCACCAAGGACAGATGGACTAAAAGGTGAAATTACCTTACACTACACCTCTCCCAGTAATCATCAGATTTGTATACACATCTGGCAAGGATTCTAAACTTGTGTGTCTCCCATGAATAACTCTGTGAAATACTCTTCAGATGCATTCTAGACAGCATGTTGTGACATTCTCTAATTGTTCCCCCTTTCCTGTTTGTTTGATTGTTTGCTTACTTGGTTCTATGCTGACCTAAACCTCACTATGTAGTTCAAGTTGTCCTCAAACTTACAGCAATCCTGCTGCCCCAGCCTCTCAAGTGCTGGGATTACACACATGAGCCACCACACCTGACTCATTCTAATGTAGTGAAGTGTGTGTGTGTGTGTACTATACTTTTAGGCTCTGTGAGGACAGGCATGTGTCATTGCAGTTAATAAACTCATTTAAAATGAATTCTGAGGAATCCCTCCCCTCCTATTTTATCACTTAATGGAGTCAGACAAATGGCATTTGGCTATGCCTGGGTTACTCAGAAATATGGGGGACCTTCAAATGAAGAAGGCAGGTCTGAGAGGAGTGAAGAAACCCCATGGGCTTCTGTGGTCAGGGTATTTTCTCCTCAAAATAACTTTCAATGTACTCTGCATCCCCAGCGCCTGGAGCTGTCTGGACATTCTGCTAATCATTCACCATGCTTGGCTTCCTTCTCAGCTTCTGTGGGTAGTGTCTGGTTTGGGATGAGTGATTCCTATCTTCAAAGTCCTAAGATCAGGATGCTCATGTTTTAATGAACAGCACACAGCCTTGATGTTAAGCCAATGTGCAGGAGTAAATTTCACAAATGGAGCATGACGTGGGGTTACTTGTCCCACATACATGCTGCTTTCAACCTTGAACTTCTGGTGTCCTGGTGAATGAACGTTCTGTTCTCCTCCTCCAACTATTGGTACCCCGTCCCAGCTTCCAGGAAGTTGAGATAAAAGTGGCGGTCAAGAGATGGATGATGTCTGCTGCCCCCACATTCTCTGTGTCCCTAGACCTACAGCCCCAAGGCACAAGACGTGCCATTGCTAATTGGAAAACACTGCCTCATGCTGCAATCTGTCCAGGTAGAGCTGGGGTGCTCTGAAGCATGATCTGTCTGTCTGTTCATGGAAAACACTCAGTGGGACTGTAGACTTGGCTACATGGGGCCATTTTTATCCAGAGTACCTCAGATTTTCCCAGAGCAAAGACAAGAGCCAAGGAGACTACCAGGGAACTTTCCTCTCTGGACCTATCTGTTATTATATACCCTTTGTACATGTCTTCTATCTGGACATGCACTCTTTGGAGGTTTTGTTTGTTTGTTTGTTTTTCCTTTTCTTTTTTTTTTTGGCTATTATGACCATGAGGTTTTCTTAATATCTTTTCATTGGCCAAAAATGAAAACTTGCAGGGAGTGATAAACACTCTGTTTTATTCTCTTTCCATATTTTCTTTCTTAAGGACACTTAAGAATACTTACTTATATAGCTGGTCATGTGGTGTACACCTTTAACCCCAGCATTCAGAAGGCAAAGGCAGGTGAATCTCTGTGAGGTGAAAGATGGGGCAGCCTGGTCTACCCAATGAATTCTAGGCTAGCCAGAACAGTATGATCCTTTGTTTGTTACAAAATAAAACAAAAAAAATTTATACCCCTTCTCACTTAGACATGTCAAAACTTTTACCTTTCTATGGTAAAGAAATAAAATCGTGCCTGGGTGTGGTGGTGCACGCCTTTAATCGCAGTACTCAGGAGGAATTGGCAGGCAGATCTCTATGAGTTCAAGGCCAGCCTGGTCTACAGAGCTAGTTCCAGGACAGCCAGGTCTACACAGAAACCTTGTCTTGAGAAAACCAACAAAACAAACAAACAACAACAACAAAACCCCCAGAATCTTTAAAAGAATAAGAAAAAGAAGCAATCTGCTAATTAGGAGAAATTGGGACTAGAATCCTGATTTTTTAATTGCCAGTCATTTATTTTATTTTATTTTTTTATTCCATATCCCTGCCTTCATAAAGCTGGATTCCTACAACAAAGGGCTAACACTGGTAACCATAAGTTATAATATTGCACTTGCTTTTTTTTTTTTAAATCACATTTTGTCTTGTGTACTTGTTCAGATTTCTCTAGAAGACTGTGTATTGTTTTGCACTAACCTGGTGAACTATGGGTTCTAGCAAAGCGGTAATTCCCACTCCTTAACAATGCCAACAAGAACTTTCTTTATTCACAGGTGTTTGTCAGACTCTTCATTGCTATGACAAACACTCAAGACAAACAATTTAAAGGAGAAAATACTTTTGTGGTTTCTGTTTTCAGAAGGTTTCTGCCTAAGTTTGGCTTGACAGAGACTAGGTAGAGAATGTGTCATCGGGAATATATAGTTTAAAAAGAAAAAGTTGCGCCGGGTGTGGTGGCGCACGCCTTTTATCCCTGCACTCTGGAGGCAGACATCGGCATATCTCTGTGAGTTCGAGGCCAGCCTGGTCTACAGAATGAGTCCAGGACAGCCAGAGATATACAGAGAAATCCTGTCTTGAAAAAAAAAAAGTTTCTCACTTTACACCTCAGGGATCAACAGGGAATAACAGGAAGAGACGAGAGATAAGACAGCCACTGAAAGATCAGTCTCAGAGACCTATTTCCTTCAACTTGGCTCCACCAGTCTCCTACCAACAAGTCTGTCCATAGTTTAAACTCATCAGTGAATTAACCAATTGATTAGGTCAGATTTCTTTTTTTTTAATACAGATTTCTTTTTTTTAAACTTTTTTTTGGGGGGGGTTCGAGACAGGGTTTCTCTGTGTAGCCCTGGCTGTCCTGGACTCACTTTGTAGACCAGGCTGGCCTCGAACACACAAAGATCTGCCTGCCTCTGCCTCCCAAGTGCTGGGATTAAAGGCGTGCGCCACCACTGCCCGGCTTAGGTCAGATTTCTTATGACCCAATTGTCACTGGAAATGTCATCACATGGGTAGTGTGGTGGCTCAGGCGGTAGGGACACTTGAACTAAGTCCAACTATCTGAGTTAATCCCTAGGAGCCGCATGGTAGGAGGAGAAAACTGACTCCTGCAAGCTGTCTTCTGATCTCCACATACATGCCATGACACTCGTGTATCCTCACACAGACACACATGCACATACACACTAAATTAGAAATGTTACAACAAACATACCTACAGACACATTCACTGATTGCCTGGGCATCTCTCAGTTCAATTTGACAATGGAGATTAACCATCATGTAATGTATAACCATCATGTAATATATAACCATCATGTAATATATGAGCGCTGCTGTTCCCACCCTCAAAACATAGAACTCTATTAGTATTGTTGCTGTTATTATTGTTGTTGTTATTAATTATTTGAGACAGGGTCTGACTATGTAGCCATGGTTTGGCTTGAACTTAGATGACCAGACTGGCCTTGAACTCTCAGAGAATCTCCACCTGCTTATGTCTCCCATCTGCCGGGAGTAAAGGTGTGTACCCCCATGCTGAGCTTAACATATAACTCTTAAGTAAGATGAGACACTCTGTATAAAGCTAAAAGAAAGTGTCACGGAATGTGAGGGAGGAGCTTACGGGTGAGACCAGTCAGTAATATATGTCACTCACATCCATGTTCTATTGGCAGAAACTTGGACATGAGGATACGTCTAACTGCAAAGGGGAAGTGGATGTACTCCATAGGTATACAAAAGAAATCCTGGGGGTCTGCAAGATGGTCCACTAGAATTCACTGGTTCTCAACCTTCCTAATGTTGTGACCCTCTAGTACATGTTGTAGCGACCCCCAACCATACAATTATTTTCAATGCTACTTCATAACTGCAATTTTGCTACTGTTAGAAATTGCAATATGGATTTCTTTGGACATGGGGGTTTGATAAAGGAGTCATGGCCAACAGGCTGAGAACCACTACACTAGATAAAGGCACTCGCTGTCAGCCCTATCTGAGTTCAACCTCTGGGATCAATGTGGTGGAAGGAGACTGTGAGATGTCCTCAAAGTCTCACATGTCCATCATAGCTTATGTGAACAACCCCCCCCCCCAACCAACACAATATTTTTAAGGAAGGAGGTGGAGAAGTGTCTCAGTCTCTTCTAGATGACTCTAGATGACATGGTTCCCAGAACCCATGTCAGTTGGTTCACCACCATCTGTAACTCCAGCTCCAGGGTATCCAATATCTCTGGGTTCTGTGGGCACCTCCACTGACACCCACATCTTCACATTGAGAAGGCTCACACACCTCCCTATTGCTTAAAACAATAAAAAATAATTTTTTAAGAAAGAAAAATCCTGTAACTTGTTCACCAGTCTACACCACACTTGAGTGGGAAAAGAAAAAGAAAAAGAAATTCAGGGATATGATGGAATAAGAGAGACAAGTTCCTCCGTAGAGCAATCTTAAACACTCCTATGGTATTTTCACACTCAAATCTACTTTCACTGGTGGAAAGGATGGCCTGACCTTCTGGGCACTGATAGACTGGATTTCCCTGATATAATAATTTCACCTAACCCATGGGGGTCTGCTCCAGTGCTCCTTCCTAATGGAAGACTGAATCTGAGAGGATATACTCAAACCTTATGCACACTAAAGCTTAGTTTATAGACATGCTGTACAGAATGCTTATTCTGCTCCCCACAAAAGGAGAGTCTGTCATCTTTAACAACATAGATGAACCAGAATGCCCTATGTAAACTCAAATAAGAAAGACAAAGGCAAAGACTGCATTACCCCACTTATAAGTAGAGTCTTTTAACAAGCTGAATTTACAGAAACAGAACAAATGACAGTTGCCAGGGATAGTGGGAAGGGTTCAGAAACAGGGAGATGTTGGTCAAGCTTCAGACTTCCAATAATGTGGGATGGATAGTTCTAGAGCTCTAATATACAGCATAGCTTGTATTGTTATATTGTGCATTTGAAATTTTCTGAGTGTAGATATAAGTGGTCTATCCACAAACAAATATGACTATTTGAGATGATGGGTAGGTTGTATATGTGTGTATGTAGATAGATAGATAGATAGATATAGATATATTAGATTGTATGCCTCAATTTACACAAACACACACATATGCATGTATGCTGGTGCATACCTGTCACTTCAGCACCTCAGAACTTAGGAGGTGGAGGCAATGGAGTCAGGCATTTGAGGCCAGCCTGGGACTCTATCTCAAAAACAAAGCAAAACAAAAAGTATGAAGACTCTTGGCTTAGTTGAAATCCCATGGATGAAGCTGGCTGACATCTAGTGTCTAGGACCATATTATCAGACACATAGTAATTATAATTAAAGAGAGAATGAAGTTGAGGTGTTAATTCACATTAAAATATATCTAGCTGAGCTGACCAGATCTATGTGTCTCAAGATACCTGTATCTGCATTTTACTAAGATATTCTGCCATAGTGTTCCAAAACTTGTCCCAGAATCTGGCTTTGCAAGCTCATCTGTTATCCACTGAGAAACACTGAAGGGGGGTGAGCAGCTTTCCTGGTGGCCCTTAAGCTTCCTGTTGCAAAAGAATGAAGAGGCCAGGTAGGAACTCAGTAGGAGCTTTACATATGTAAGCACAAACCCAGATCTTTTCTGGCTGTGGCGGTACACACCCGTAAAAGACTAAGGCAGGAAAATCATGAGTTTGAGGCCAGTCTGAGCTACAGAGCAAGGCCTATGTTAAACAAAAACTATAAATATTTGCCTTTAGCACACTGACCAATAAATGAGCAAGAGTCTTTAGGGATGTACACAGACTGAGTTAGCCAGTCCTTTCCCAGATACTCTCTGAGCTCAGGCACCTCTACCCAGCTCCAAGAACTAGACAGGCTCAGGAGAAAACAAGCCATGAGACTTGGGCTAAACAACTCCTGCAGGGCCCCAAAGCAGAGCTAATGAGAGCACACAATCCCACAGGGGCACTCTCAGAAATACTCACGCCCCCTCCTTTGGCAGCGGTCAGTCGATTCACCATGTACTAGAAGGGAATGTTATGAAGAGACAGACGCCCCTCACCCGAAGTGTAGGCCTCCTGTCCAGAACTTTCCATCCTGTGGGAAAGAGAAGTGAGCAGAAGGAGATAATAAAAATAGGTAGACATAATGTCTGTGCATACAAACAAAACTTGATGGGCCCATGAGAGAGAGGAAGGCTGAGAAATCTTGAGTTCTGTTCTTTACTTTTTATACAAATAGATCTGTAATTTCATGGGGAATGGAAAGTTTGGTGGCCATTTCTACCCAGGCCTATGCATTTTCCTTTATGGACTGTATCAGGCGACAGTGCTGTCCAAGGCCATGATAGTCAATGACTCTCCCATGTATCCTCCATGCCTTCCCAAGAATAAAAAGAGATGTTCCAAGCTGTGGAAAATATCGTATGGAGGCTGTCTGAAAATAGTGACTGGCTCCCTCTTAACATTTTATTTTATTTTTATTTTTATTTTATTTTATTTTATTTTTTGGTTTTTCGAGACAGGGTTTCTCTGAATATCTCTGGCTGTCCTGGACTCGCTTTGTAGACCAGGCTGGCCTCGAACTCACAGATATCCACCTGCCTCTGCCTCCCAAGTGCTGGGATTAAAGGCGTGCGCCACCACCGCCCGGCAACATTTTATGTCTTCTGTCTTGACGATGGGATGGTGCTGATTAACAAAGAGATGCCTCCAAGGTTTATGTACCCTCAAAAGTGGCAGCACCTCACCATGTTCATCCTGCTCACCCTTGACTGTTGTATAGAAGTCATGAGCAAGAATGTGCTGCGGCAGAGGTGCGTGGTCCTAGAAAGAGGCTCCCTGGTCCTGGACATTTATGTGCTCCTGCTGCTGCTGGTGTCTCACATTCAGGTCTCACCAAAGGTGGAGCTGCACGTTCACTCTCTCCTCATCTTGGTGGTGTTCCTGCTGACGCTGGTGCTGACAGCAGAGCTATGGGCATGTGGGGCTGTTTGCCTCCAGCTGATCAAGAACTTCCTGTTCCTGATGATGGGCTCCTGGCTGATGCACACAGGCTTTATCCTATTTAGACCGATCTCTGGCTTCCCGTGGAAAGATGGTGATATCAGTGACATCATGTTTGTTACCACCTTCTTCTGCTGGCATGTGATGATCAATGCCTTATGCATGTTGGGAGTCTATGGCGTCTCTTCCTTTTGGTATCGCTGGTACAGACCCAGCTTGAGGCTGATGGGGTCCAAGGAAGCGCTGTATCACAAGAGCTCTTCTGAAACCTTCTACAAGCTGCTGCAGGAGGGAGAGCAGCAGGACAAGGATGGGCAGGCCCTTCTCCTTTCACAGAGCTCTTCCTGTGACAGAGCCTAGAATACCTGGGCATATACGCCACTCCATCTTTCTCCTGTGGGCTCCCTTGGGCACTTATAAATTAGTACTTTCATATCTCATTTAAAAGCTTCTGTGGCCGGGCGGTGGTGGCGCACGCCTTTAATCCCAGCACTTGGGAGGCAGAGGCAGGTGGATCACTGTGAGTTCGAGGCCAGCCTGGTCTACAAAGTGAGTCCAGGACAGCCAAGGATACACAGAGAAACCCTGTCTCGAAAAACCAAAAAAAAAAAAAAAAAAAAGAAGAGTTAATCAAATGTTGTCCAAACTACTACTTGGGTTTCTGTGTATTTCCCTCTGTGCCCCCTCCTTGAAACAGCAGTGGAGAAACTGCTCAGAAGACTAGAGCCTTAAACAAAATTCACCAGTAGCTGTCAGAAAAAGTAACTTTCACAACTAAATTTCACCAACCACAATGGAGGCTCATTTGTAAACATGGCTAATAAATTAAAATTTTCCACATTCTCTCAAAATGCCCCAAGTGAAGAATTAATCTATTAGAAAATCCTTAGAAGCTATTTTTGGGTAGTATGCAAGGATTAACAATATGATAAGAAACAAAGATGAACAATTATATTGCAAGTTATGGCAATGAACAGAGAACTGTATGACACAGACAATTATACTCCATTTACTCTACTGGTGAAATTAATATTTTTTTTAATGAGGTAGGGTTGAGACAGGATCTCAAATATCAAGGTTGGCCTCAAACTTGGTATATGGCCAACAAGATGACCTTGAATTTCAGTTCTCTTGCCTGCACCCCTCCAAGAGCTGGGACTAGAAGGATACTTCAGATTTGTTTAGTTCTGGTAATCAAACCAGCCTCATGCAAGCACATTATCAAACTGATCTACATCCCCATCCCTTGGAGCATCACTCTTATAAGTAATTACTATCCAGTTGACTCTGAATTAATGAGAGATCCCCTGGATGGCTCAAACTTTGTCACTGGGAAGTTGGGAGATACAATCCTTGCCTGTGCACCTGCTTCCCAGCAATGATACCACTCCAGGGGAGGGACTGAAAATCGCCGGCAGACAGAGAGCTGTATTTTCCTCTTGAATTTAATTTTATTTTTACTTTATTTTTTATTTCTTCAAGTTACATCTCAATTGCAATCCCCTCCCTACTCCCCCCTCCAGTCTCATCCTCCCACTCTCTTCCGCCTCAACCCACCCAACCCCTTCCATTTTTTTTAAGTTTAAGGTATATCTTTTTTCCCCCAATAGCTCCCCCTTTCAGACCATCAAATGGCTCTTTCTCTTATAATAATAAATACAATACAAAACAACAGAGGTAATTAGGCCACAGTTATGAGAGTTATATGGTTTAGCATACATTCCCAGTGTCCAGTCCATATGTATTTGGCACCTGACTTTAACATTCTACTATCTAACCATCTCCATGAGTTTAAAGTTCTATATCTAACTCAGCTTTCATACTAACTTGACTCACAATTTTAAAAACATTTTCTTAGATCCAGAACACCCTCTTGATCCCTAAGCAACCAAAATTTAACTATGAGACTCTAGCTATCTATTCTTTAACCACCTCAGAGACCTGAGAGGGATAAATATATCTGATTATATAGGAAGTGCAGGGCCTGCAACTTCCAAAAATAAGAAATGACATACCAGTGGCTGCCTGGACAGTTCCCATTTTCTCTCCATACATTACAGCATCAATTTTCAGTCGTTTGGCCCCATTTCTCTGACAGACATTGATATTAAAGCAGGAATTATGAAGGACTTACCTACCCTGTCTTGGCAGAGCTAGGCTGTCAACTTACCTGCTTCCAAGTTTTATCCTTTTTGGACAGCATTCTGTCTACAGTTGGAGCAAGGGGTTTTTCCTGCCAAGAGATAGGCTTGCCACTAATTCAATCATCTCCCACTGGAGAATCTTTGATGCTCATCTTCTACTTGGAGTAGAATAGGGGGTGCTGTCAGGAGTTGACATGTCTCGATATCAAAAAAATCAAAAGTTAAGAAAACATCATTGAATGCCATATTCTGCAAATCTCTTGAGGTTTTTGAAGAGGCCCTATCTATCTCTTATATTAGGATAAGCAGATGTTGCTTGTCTCTTAGCAACTTGATTTCTTTTCTTTTTTTTTTGTTTTTTTTTTTTTTGAGACAGGGCTTCTCTGTGTAGCTCTGGCTGTCCTGGACTCGCTTTGTAGACCAGGCTGGCCTCGAACTCACAGAGATCCGCCTGCCTCTGCCTCCCGAGTTCTGGGATTAAAGGCGTGCGCCACCACTGCCCGGCTTAGCAACTTGATTTCTGATTAGCTTAGAAAATAACTGTGATAGACTGTCATAGTACCCAACACAATGAGAGGCTTGCATGACTATTAGTTTGCATTTCTTAATTATCCTAAACAGTTTATGACAATTAGTAGCGAAAGGCCGAAACTTTACATTTCATTTTTTTTCTTTACCCCCTAACCCTTCCATCCCATTTTTCTGGAGTGGAGTATCCCTATATAACAGTCCCTCACCCCAGTTCAGAGGTCATATGAGGACCAAGAGCCTCCTCATACATTGGGGGTCTGTGAGGCAGTACCACCAGTGAAAAGTGTCTCATTGCCTGGGAGAGAGAACTAAAAGACAAACAAACAAATAAGCAGACAAACAGATAAAAAATAAAAAATAAAAATAAAAAGTCTATGTCCATGTTCCCTTTGGTGTGTTGGTTGTAGTATTGATATCCTCTACTATATAGCTAAAATCCTACTATAAGCGAATAGATGTCATATGCATCCTTCTGAGTCTAGGTTAGCTCACTCAGGATGAGCTTCTCTAGTTCCATCCATTTGGCTGCAAATTGCATGATTTCATTTTTCCTGATAGATGAATAATATTCCATTGTGTAGATGTACCACAGTTTTTTAATCCATTCTTTGGTTGAGGGACATCTGGGTTGTTCCCAGTTTCTAGCTATTATAAATAAGGCTTCTATGAACATAGATGAGGAAACTTCCTTATGATTCCGTGAGGAGTCATTTGGGTGTATACCCAGAAGTGGTATGGCTGGGTCCTGAGGCAAAGCTTTTCCAAGTTTTCTAAGATATCGCCATATTGACCTCCATAGTGGTTGCACAAGGCCTGCACTCCCATCAGCAATGGAGTAGCGTTCCCCTTTCTCCACACCCTTGCCAGCATGTGCTGTCATTTGAGCTTTTGATCTTAGCCATTCTGACAGGTGTGAGATGGAATCTCAGAGTTGTCTTGAGTTGCATTTCTCTGATGATTAAGGATGTTGAGCATTTCTTCAAGTGTCTCTCAACCCATATAGGGATTCCTCCTTTGTGAATTCTCTATTTAGCTCTGTCCCCCATTTTTTGATTGGATTATTTGGTTTCTTGGCATTTAATTTCTTGAGTTCTTT
Source organism: Lophiomys imhausi (assembly GCA_907164525.1). Classification (NCBI taxonomy): domain Eukaryota; kingdom Metazoa; phylum Chordata; class Mammalia; order Rodentia; family Muridae; genus Lophiomys; species Lophiomys imhausi. The sequence continues at coordinate 1,270,792 of CAJQZJ010033427.1, forward strand.
ATAGATTTTGGATATTAGCCCTCTGTCAGATGTGGGGTTGGTGAAGATTTTCTCCCAGTCTGTAGGCTGCTGTTTTGTTCAAATGACAGTGTCTTTTGCCTCACAGAAGCTTTTCAGTTTCATGAGGTCCCATTTATTGATTGTTGATCTCAGGTCCTGAGCTGTTGGTGTTCTGTTCAGGAAGTTGTCACCTGTGCCAATGAGTTCGAGGGTTTCTCCCACTTTTTCTTCTAGTAGATTTAGTGTGACCGGCCTTATGTTAAGGTCTTTGATCCACTTGGACTTAAGTTTTGTACAAGGTGATAAGTATGGGTCTAATTTCATTCTTTTACAAGTGGACATCCAGTTGGACCAGCACCATTTGTTGATGATGCTGTCCTTCTTCCATTGTGCCATTTTGGCTTCTTTGTCAAAAATTAGGTGGCCATAAGTGTGTGGGTCTATTTCTGGGTCTTCAATTCGATTCCATTGATCTACTGGTCTATTTCTATACCAATACCATGCTGTTTTTACAACTATTGCTCTGTAGTACAGCTTGAAATCTGGGATGGTGATACTTTCAGATGTTTTTTATTGTACAGGATTGATTTAGCTATTTTGGGCTTTTTGTTGTTCCATATGAAGTTGAGAATAGCTTTTTCCAGGTCTATAAAGAATTGTGTTGGTATTTTGATAGGAATTGCATTGAGTCTATATATTGCTTTTGGTAGGATAGCCATTCCTAAACCACACAAAGACCCAACAAAGAAAGAGAACTTCAGACCAATCTCCCTCGTGAACATAGATGCAAAAATACTTAATAAAATACTAGCAAACCAAATTCAAGAACACATCAAAAGTATCATACACCATGGTCAAGTAGGCTTCATCCCAGGAATGCAGGGATGGTTCAACATACAAAAGTCTATCAATGTAATTCATCATATAAACAAGATGAAAGAAAAAAACCACATGATAATCTCACTAGATGCAGAAAAGGCATTTGACAAAATCCAACACCCCTTCATGCTAAAAGTTCTGGAGAGAATGGGCATACAAGGACCATACCTAGAAATAATAAAGGCAATATACAGCAAGCCAGTGGCCAACATAAAATTAAATGGAGAGAAGCTTGAAGCATTTCCTCTAAACTCAGGGACAAGACAAGGATGTCCACTTTCACCATATCTCTTCAATATAGTACTTGAACTCTTGCTAGAGCAATAAGACAACTAAAGGAGATCAAAGGGATAAATATTGGAAACGAAGAAGTCAAATTATCCCTATTTGCAGATGATATGATAGTATACATAAGTGACCCCAAAAATTCCACCAGAGAACTCTTACAGCTGATAAACACCTTCAACAAGGTGGCTGGATACAAAATTAATTCAAAAAAATCAGAAGCCCTTCTTTATACAACAAACAAATGGGCTGAGAAAGAAATAAGGGAAACAACCCCCTTCACAATAGCCACAAACAATATAAAATATCTGGGGGTAACTCTAACCAAGCAAGTAAAGGACCTGTATAACAAGAACTTCAAGCCCTTGAAGAAAGAAATGGAAGAGGCCTTTAGAAGATGGAAAGATCTCCCATGCTCATGGATAGGTAGGATCAACATAATAAAAATTGAGTTTAAATTTTAAGGATCTCAGGTTGAAGATTTAAGACTCCTGGAAAGGTCCCTGTCCTCTGAAGTGGTGCTGGGGCAGGTAGTAGTGGATCAGGACTGCAGTTTAGGAAGGACTAAGATTTAGCTGTTTAAACGATGTGCCAAACTTGACATAAAAGAATTCTAAATTCTAGAGTTACAATGAACAGGGTGGTGATGGTTCATACCTTTAATCCCAACACTTGAGAGGCATATACCTTTAGTCCCAACACACTGGAGACAGAAATATGCATATCTCTGAGTTCAAGGCCAGCCTGACACAGAGCAAGCTACAAGTAGAGGAAAACTTTGATTCAGGGGTGGTGGTGCCCATGCCTTTGATACCAATACTTGGGAGGCAGAGTCAGACACATAGGATTTATAAGGATTTAAGTTTAAAAGCTGCTCACAAAAGGCATGCTAAAATACAAAGTAAATTGTCCTTTCTGATCTCAAAATGTATACACTTAAAGGTATGTTTAGTTCCAAAATATCAAAAGAATTTTAAAAATATCAATTGAAAGATAACACTTTTTATATTGTCAAAAAAACCCAATTTGGTAAGCCATTCTCTTGGCAAGAAAAACCACTTGCTTCAACTGTAGACAGACTTCTGTCCAAAAAGGACAAAACTTGGAAGCAGGTAAGTCGACAGCCTAGCTCTGCCAAGACAGGGTAGGTAAGTCCTTCATAATTCCTGCTCTACAACCAATGTCTGTCAGAGAAATGGGGCCAAATGGCTGAAGATTGATGCTGTAATGTATGGAGAGAAAATGGGAACTGTCCAGGCAGCCACTGGTATGTCATTTTTTAGTTTTGGAAGCTGCAGGCCCTGCACTTCCTATATAATCAGATATATTTATCCCTCTCAGGTCTCTGAGGTGGTTAAAGAATAGATAGCTAGAGTCTCATAGTTAAATTTTGGTTGCTTAGGGATCAAGAGGGTGTTCTGGATCTAAGAAAATGTTTTTAAAATTGTGAGTCAAGTTAGTATGAAAGCTGAGTTAGATATAGAACTTTAAACTCATGGAGATGGTTAGATAGTAGAATGTTAAAGTCAGGTGCCAAATACATATGGACTGGACATTGGGAATGTATGCTAAGCCATATAACTCTTATAATCGTGGCCTATATATTTCTGTTGTTTTGTATTGTATTTATAGTTATAAGAAAAAGAACCATTATTTGGACTGAAAGGGAGAGCTGTTGGGGGGAAAAATAAATACCTTAAACTAAAAAAAAAAAGAAGGGAAGAGGATGGTGGGGCTGAGGGGGAGGAGGGTGGAAGGATGGGACTGGAGGGGGGAGTAGGGAGGGGATTGTGATTGAGATGTAACTTGAAGAAATAAAAAATAAATTATAAAAAAAAAAAAACCCAATTTGCTGTAAGAAAGATATTGCCAAAAAAGTAGCACCCCATAGATAGGATTGGGGCAGGGTTCTATTCTTTTCTTTCCAGGAGATTAAAAGCATCCATTTATGAAGTCCAGGGACAACCAGACAACTGAAACTTCTGAAGAAATGGGATCAGACACCAAAGAAGACAAGTAGCCCAGATGATCCAGGCTCACAGACTTCCTCAATGGCTATTTCCTCAAAAAATCTACAACCAGAACAACTCAAAATGGCTAACTAAGATAGTTCAGCCCCACAGACTGTTCCAGCCAGGACTTCAGTAAAGCCCTGAACTTTCCCACCCAAAGTTCAGCTTCTGATGACAAACTTCTCAGGACATTTAAATAGCTGAGCACAAAAAGACTCAACATCAAATGTTACTATTAACTTGCTTAACCATTTTCCCATTCTTATTTGAGCCCCCAAACAGGTTTCCTACGTCCCAAATTAGCAGGAATCAATTTTAAGAGAGCAACGTTCCATTCCCAGAAGGTAAGGTGGGTGTTTTGTTTTTTCTTTTTTCCTTTTGTCATTTGGTGGATTATAGATGTTTGCTGTTATTTAGAGGGATTGGTTACAAGTTGTTAAATGGTCTTGTTAAACAAGGTTTAGGAGGTTAGACCCAGGGATTTCTTTCTTTTTCTTTTCTCTATCCTTCTTTCACTCCTATGTAGGGGGGAAAAAGACTTGAAAAAAAATGGGATATAGACATAATATAGGAATGATAAAGAAAAAGGGATAGATTATTGAATATGCTCTTATATCTTTGTATACTGATACAAAATTAAGGTTAACTCATTTTTTTGTTTGTTTTGTTTTTGTTTTTTTTGAGAGAGGGTTTCTCTGTATAACAGCTCTGGCTGTCCTGGACTCTCTTTGTAGACCAGGCTGGCCTCAAACTCACAGAGATCTACCTGCCTCTGCCTCATAAGTGCTGGGATTAAAGGCATGCACCACCACTGCCCGGCTTTAACTCATTTTTTTTTAAAGATTTTTTTTAATTTAATGTATATGAGTGCTCTATCTGCATGTACACCTGCAGCCAGAAGAGGGTATCAGATCACATTGTGGATGGTTGTGAGCCACCATGTGGTTGCTAGGAATTGAACTAAGGACCTTTGGAAGAGAACTAGCCAGTGCTCTTAACTGCTGAGCCATCTCTGCAGCCCAAGATTAACTTTTTTTTAAGGTATTATACCTATGTAATGCTTAAAAATGCAATGTGAAGTTTTGGCCTTTTGATAGTAACTGTCACACACTGTTTAGGATAATTAAATGCAAACTAATAGTCATTCAAACTTGTCGTTTTGTTAGGTACTAGTGTGTCATAGATGTTTTTCTAAGTTAACAGAAATCAAGTTGCTAAGAGACAAGCAACATTTGCTTATCTAAATATACGGAGATAGATAAGTGGTCTTCAAAAACCTCAAGAGATCTGTAGAATATGGCAAAGATGTTTTCCTAACAAGATTTTTTTGATATTGAGACATGTCAGCTTCTGACAGCAACCCCCATTATACTCCAAGTAGATGATGAGCATTGAAGAATCTCCATTTAGGCCGGGCGGTGGTGGCACACGCCTTTAATCCCAGCACTTGGGAGGCAGAGGCATGCAGATCTTGGCGAGTTCAAGGCCAGCCTGGTCTACAAAGTGAGTTCAGACAGCCAGGGCTACACAGAGAAACCCAGTCTTGAAAAACCAAAAAAAAAAAAAAAAAAAAAAAAGAAGAAGAAGAAGAAGAAGAAGAAGAAGAAGAAGAAGAAGAATCTCCATTTGGACATGGCTGCATTAGTGACAAGCTTGTCACTGGGCAAGAGAAAGCTTGCTTCTACCATAGATAGAATGCTGTCCAAAAAGGACAAAAGTTGGAAGCAGGTAAGTGGACAACTTTGCTCCGCCAAGACAGGGTAGGTAGGCCCTTCATAATTCCTGATTTACAATAATGTCTGTCAGAGATACTGGGCCAAAAGGTTGAAGATAGATGCTCCAATGTATTGAGAGAAATTGGAGACTGTCCAGGTAGCCATTTGTATGTCATTTCTAAGTTTTGGAAGCTGTTGGCTCTGCACTTCCTGTTTATTCAGATATATTTATCCTTCTCAGGTCTCTGATGGGGTTGAAGACTAAATAGTTATAGTCTCACAGTTAAATTTTAAGTTGTTTAGGAATTAAAAGGATGTTCTAGGTCAAAGAAGATGTTTTTTAAGTTGGTAATGCAAGTTAGGATGGAAACCGCGTTAGGTATAGAACTTTAAACTCATTGAGATAGATAGATAATAGAATAGTAATATCAGTTGCCAATCACGTATGGACTGAACATTGGGAATACCTTATAATTTTCATAATTGTTGCCTAATTGTTCTTATTGTTTTGTATTGTATTTGTTATTACAAGAAAAAGAGCCATTTATTGGACTAAAAGGGGGAGTTGTTGGGGAGAAAAAAGATATACCTTAAATTAAAAAAAAATAAAAGAGATAGGAGGGTGAGGGGGAAGAGGATAGGAGGGTGGGATCGGGAGGAAGAGGATGAGGACTATGATTGGGATGTAATTTGAAGAAATAAATACATGTTTAAAAAAGAAAGAAAAAAGAAAAGAATTCCAGAGTGTTGCCATGGGAACATGAGTAGGCTTTGCTATGCTGGGATTGTGTCATTGCTCCATATTCCTAACACCATCATCAACGACAGAGTACTTTTTAGAACAACATGCTTTAGTTTGGAAAACGAGAGGATAATAAAATTATGGAATACATATTTTCTGCTTATTTTGTGATTTAAAGATCTTTTTTGGGGGGGGGTGCTGGAGAGGTGGCTCAGAGGTTAAGAGCACTGGCTGTTCTTCCCAAGGTCCTGAGTTCAATTCCCAGCAACCACATGGTGGCTCACAGCCATCTACATTGAGATCTGCCCCGGCATATATGTAGAGCAAATACTGTATACATAATAAATAAAAAAAAATGTTTTAAAAAAAAGATCTTTCGCCGGGCGGTGGTGGCGCACGCCTTTAATCCCAGCACTTGGGAGGCAGAGGCAGGTGGATCTTTGTGAGTTCGAGGCCCACCTGGTCTACAAAGCGAGTCCAGGACAGCCAGAGATATTCAGAGAAACCCTGTCTTGAAAAAACCAAAAAAAAAAAGATCTTTTTTTTCTTTTAAGCAATGTAAAAATTGAATTAAAAAAAGAAAGCAAGACATGGTGGTCCTTCCCGTAACCTCGGTGTTCAGGGGGCTGAGGCAGGAGGATCACAAGTTTGAGGCTACCTGGGTATAATGGCACACGCCATTAGTCCCAGCACTTGGGAAGCAGAAGCTTGTGGATCTCTGTGAGTTTGAGGACAGCCTGATTTATATATTGAGTTCCAGGACAGTTAGATCTCCATAATGGACAGACACTGTCTCAAAAAAAAAAAAAAAAAAAGTTAAGGCTAGCCTAAATCAAGCTCTTTCTTTCAAGAACCTAAATATGGCAAAAAAAAAAAAAGAAATCTAAACAAAGAAGATAAGATTAACCTCGTAATATAAGGGTGTGTACCCTGCTTTATCCTATCATATATGGAGATAATGCAGGCTCAGGGGAGAAGCAGGGATAAGAGGGGGAGTTTGAGCTAGTTTTGAGAAGTAAAGGCAATTTGCTGCTGCTGAAATGCAATGGTTGGAAGGTACTTGAGATCAATGATAGAGATCGCTGAATAGCCTAAGTCATGTGTATGCAACGACTCAGAAGCTCACGGAGGAAAGTAAACAGAGTTCTGAGCCAGTGTGTTGGGGAAAATCAAAGCTATAGATCCTTTTGAAGTGGGAAGTTAGAATGCTGTATCTAACATCTCATGAGCCTTGGTGTAGTAGTAAGAAACCTCACAGCTTAGTAAGCTTCACTTGATATAAAAGTTTGGGCCATGAAGACTCTGTGCTGATGTCTAAGGATTCCGTCCTCCTGTGACCCTCTCAAGTCTGTATCTTCTTGATTTCTTTTTTTTTTTTTTCTAGGGTTATATTTCTGCCTTATAGCATACTGAATTGCAATCAGTTTTATATATATAAAGTTAACAGAGTAAGCCAGGTGTGGTGGTGCATGCCTTTAATCCCAGCACTTGGGAGACAGAGGCAGGGGAATCTTTGTGAGTTCGAGGCCAGCCTGGTCTACAAAGCAAGTCCAGGACAGCCAGGGCTATTACATAGGGAAACTCTGTCTCGAAAAAATAAAAATAAAAAAACAAAACAAAACAAAAAAGTTAACAGATTATATATAATGATGTTTATCCTAAAAAGAAAGTGGTTAAATTAAAATTTACTTTTAGGAACATACCTGAATCTTACAGCCATTAAGTTTATATAGTCCAGTTCTCAAGATGCCATTTCTGGCCAAACTTCTACCTTTCCAATGAACTGTTCCTTTTAGTAAGACCTTGGTTGCTGTTTCTGTCATTGTTATTTTGTGTGGCAGGGTGTTGTGTGGCCCAGGCTGGCCTAAACTTGGCTGTGTAGCCGAGGATGATCTTCAACCTTGGATTCTCTTGCTTCCATTTCTCCAGTGCTAGGGTTAGAGGCCTGTGCCACCATGCCCAGATTATGAGATGCTAAGGACGGAGCTTCACACACTAATAAGGAGGGCCTTTGTGCATGCTAGACAAACACTCTGCCAACTGAGTTTACATCCCCAGGTCTGTTAACTTCATGCATGGATAAGGATAGTCTTCAGGTGTGCTAGATAAACACTCTGCCAATAGAGCTAGGCCCCTAGGTCTATTATCTAAAAATGTGGGCATTTTGTTTCTTAGTTTTGTTTGTTTTTCCAAAGACGTGGTTTCTCTGTGTAGCCCTGGCTGTCCTGGACCTCACAATGTAGACCAGGCTGGCCTCAAATTCACAGAGATCTGCCTGCCTCTGCCCTCTTAGTGCTGGATTTAAAGGCATGCATCACCATACCCTGCCTTGTTAACTAAAAATTTAAAATGCACGTTCCACTTAACGTGTTGTTCTGTCTAAATGTGTACAGCCCATTTTGATAGTCACTCTTAATATTGTTTCTAGTCTTCCAGGGCCATGGCCCACATGAAATGGGGTATCGGAGCTTACTCACATCCTGCCCTCATGTCCTGAGGTGTGTGCCTGGCAGCTGTGAGCTGAATATCAATGATCAGAAATGGAAGATGAATAGTAGCCCTGACCTCATAGCAACGACAGGCTGGACCAGCATGTATGCAGGGCATGTTGCCCTCTGGAGTGATCAGATCCCCACTTTTCCCAGACATCAAAAGATACATATTGCTCACTAGCATGTGAACACAGTCATGTAGTCACACATGTGACTGGAATATAACCAGTGATGTAACCTGTGCTGGGATGTGTGATGAGTATAAAATGGAAGTACTGGATTTCAGAAACTTAGTATTAACCAGTTCTTAATTTGTATGTAAATTACTTGTTGAAATAATGTTATGTAATAAAATATATGATAAATACACCCCATGGCATATTACTATACCCATAGGTCAGTGCATCCCTCAGTCCTCATCAGAGAGGGTTCTTCTTGCGGGAGATGGGAACTAACACAGAGCCCCACAACTGGACAATGAGCGGAGAGTGAGAGACTTTGGATGTCTTTATTAATCCCTCCTCTCCAGGCTCAGAGATATATTAGAAAAGGAGGCTGGAAGACTGCAAGAACCAGAGGTGATGGATAATTCCAAGGAAACAGCATCTTCCAGACACAGCAGGAGTGGTGCACATACCTTACAGAGACCACGGCCGCAGACACAGAACCTCCACAGTTTTTAGCTATATGGGTACCTAGCACCAAGAAGGGGAATTAGACATGGAGGTTCCACCCCTAACCAAAAAGTTGTTTGCAATTGATGGGAAAGGGAAAGTCAGGTTTTTTTTTTTCCAATTTTTTTGTTTGGAAAGAGAGAGAAAGAGAGCGAGTGAGAGAGAACATGAAGTTGGGTAGGTGGGGAGGATCTGAGAAGAGGAGGAACCATAATCAAAATATATTATATAAAATAAGTTTAAAAAAAAGTTTTAAAACACTAAAATAAGCCAGGTGTGGTGGCACATGCTTTTATAATCCCAGCACTCAGGATGCAGAGGCAGGCGGATCTCTGTGAGTTCAAGGCTGGCCTGGTCTACAAAGAGAGTCCAGGACAGTCAAGGATACACAGCAAAATCCTTTCTTGGAAAAACCTTAAATAAGCTGGGTATAGTGGCACACACCTTTGATACCAGCACTTGGGAAACAGAGGCAGGCGGATCTCTGTGAGTTCGAGGTCAACCTGGTCTACAAAGAGAGTCCAGGACAGCCAGGGCTGTTAGAGAAACCCTGCCTCGAAAAAAGAAAAGAAAAACCTTAAATAAATGGCTGGAGAGATAGCTCAGTGGTTAAAAGCCCTGGCTGGTCTTCCAAAGGACTCAGGTTGAAATCCCAGCACCCATGTGGGTGCTCATAACTGTCTGTAATTGCCAAGCATGGTGGTGCACACCTTTAATCCCAGCACTCAGGAGGCAGAGGCAGGCGAATCTCTGTGAGTTTGAGGCTAGCTGGATCTACAAAGTGAGTCCAGAACAGCCAGGGATATACAGAGAAACCTTGCACCAAAAAAAAAAAAAACAAAAAAAACAAAAACCCAAAAAACAAAAAAACAAAAAAAAATATAAATAAATAAATAAATAAATAAATAAATAAAGTAAAAGTCATAATATCCCATTAATCCAGCTTTTATATTTATCTAATGTGGTTAGAAAGTTAAACTATTTGAATTCTATGGCATAGACAGTCCAGATGGTGTTAGGATAAGGACATGTGTGTTCTGCTGTCAGCTAAATTGTAAGCTCTGAAGGTCATAACTGTATCAGCCAGTTCTTTTCATATCATCTCAAACACAGCAGGATTCCAGAAGTCAGTAAATCCTCAGGGCTCTCTTGCTTACTCTGGACTCTCATGATATAGTACAAATGGCACCAGCCACTTTAGGGACTCTCAGGGAGTGGAGACCCTCTGGTAGAGTTGGGACTGGGGTGAGTCTCGGTATGGAGCAGCTAGACCATAATGGACCTTCGCAAGTTTCTGTGGTTAAGATGAGTTTCCCCCAGCTGAACAAGTTTTCAGGTACTCTGTGTTCCCATACTGCGGGACTGTCTGGAAGTTCTGCTAATCATTCACCACACTTGGCTTCCTTCACTGACTACTGTAGGCAGGTCTGGTTTGAGACAGACAAGTCCTATCTTTGAAGTCCTGAGCTCAGGATGCTCATGTGTTAATAAACAGTATGTGTCCTTTGATATTGGGCCAAAGTGGGGATCTGATCACCCCAGGTTGCAGCCTCAGAGGGCAATGTGCCCTGTCCGCATACCTGCGGGTTCCAGCCTCTCATTGCTGTGAGGTCAGGGCTGCTGTTCATCTTCCTCTGAGCACTGGTGTTCAACTCACAGCTGCCCAGCACCGCTAGAGAAATGAGTGTGGGATGGGGACAGGCTCTCATGCCCCGTCTTACCACAGCCCTGGCAGATGAGAAGCAACAGTAAGGTCTGGGCATGGTAAAATGCTTGCCTAACATTTAGGAGGCACACGTCTGCTCTACAGCCACTATGTAAACCTGGCATAGTGGTGCATGCCTACAATCCCAACACATGGGAGGGAGCCAAAGAGATCAGAAGTTCAAGGCCGTTCTTGGTTATATTTGGAGCTAGAGACAAGCCTGGGCTACATGGGACCCTAACCCCACAGCCTTGGCCTGGCCTTAATGGTAGAACAATGAGTTCTGTGCTTCTTCTGGGGTGGATCCATGAACTGAAGACAGTCAAGGAGTCACCTCCCCTGGTTAACTTCAGATGTGTCACTAGCGATTTCCCTTTGAATGGCCTCCCATTGAGCACTGAACTCTACCAGGCTTGGTTGGTATTTTGCTAATTTACCAAAAGGGAGAAAAATACCACCCACCTCTACATAGCCCCCATACCTTACTTCCACTTCACAGAAAATTAAGTACAATCTACTACCTCCTCCTTCTCCTCCTCTTCCATCTCAGAGCTTGGAAAGCAGGGGCAGGCAGATCTCAGTGAGTTCAAGGCTAGCCTGGTCTGCGCATTGGGTTCTGGGTTAGCCAGAGCTACACAGTAGGACTCTGTCAGACATACAATAGAGAGCTAACCTCAGAATCAAGATTTTGACTTCCAGACAAATACACAAATGCATTTTCCACTTGTTTTTGTCCCACTTGCTCGTCACCTCATTGGTCACAATGGTCACAACCTGATTGTAAGAGTACAGGTGATTGCCGGGCGGTGGTGGCGCACGCCTTTAATCCCAGCACTTGGGAGGCAGAGGCAGGCGGATCTTTGTGAGTTCGAGGCCAGCCTGGTCTACAAAGTGAGTCCAGGACAGCCAAGGTTACACAGAGAAACCCTGTCTCGAAAAACCAAAAAAAAAAAAAAAAAAAAAAAAAAAAAAGAGTACAGGTGATTTTTATTTTATTTTTTGAAAGGAAAGCAAAAAACTTTTTTTGAGAAGAAACAATTCCCTGTAACTAGGAGGGGAGCTGAAAAAAAAAATGAGTTACCCCATGGGCGATTTGCAATGTTCTGTTTTCTTATATAGGTTCCCTGATTTTCCTACAGTGGTTGCACACTAAGCAATTTTAAATTCAAATAAGTAAGGTAGGCTCATTTGGAAGGTAGAATGAAGCTTTATTTTCTCAATTTGTCTTCATACTCATTTCCCCAGCCTACCGAATTTCTCAGCAGCCAAAAGCAGTCTGAGTTGCTGCCATCTGTAAGGACAGAGGGAGGTGTTTCAGTTTTCATTAAGCCACATTGAGAAAGAGCAGATCACAGAGGCCCTGTCTTAGAATAGCCTGTTTGAGGATTTTCCTTTTTTTCAACACTGGGTGAATTGACAGCTCCTAGTCAGTTTGAAATCACAAGGCCAAACAATGATACCTACAGTGTTCTTTGTGGTGTTGTTCTGTGGTGTGTGTGTGTGTGCGTGTGTGCATGCACGCACCCAGCCACATGTGCATAGAAGGCCATATTGGGTGTTACTCCTTAGACAACTTCCATCTTGTTTTTTTGAGGCAGGCTCTCTTCTTGGCCTGGAGCTTACCAAGTAAGATAGGCTGACTGGCCATCCAGCCCCCGGGATCTGCAGGTCTCTGCTTCCCGAGTATTACATATACTCACCATCATGGATGGATTTTTCATGGGTTCTGGGGATTGAACGCAGGTCCTCATGATGGTAGGGCAAGCCCCTTACCAACTGTCTCCTATGCCTGATGTTCTGGAGGTTAGGTTCACTCTCGCTGTGATAGATTTGTCAGGCTGTGACTCCACCAGAAGTTAAGGAACATATTTGCATAGGAGTGAGGTCTCAAGCGGTGTTGTGACATGGGTATAAAGCTTCCTCCTCCCCACCTGGGTACTGTTAGCATACAGGTGCGGTAGCCTCTGCTTTGCATTTGCTGGTAGTGTGAAGATGAATGATTATGCAAAAGATTGGTGTCGGCTTGGTTCATGATCTGCGATCAATTTCCTTTTCAAGACACCTATTCTCCCTAGAAAACTCCTATTCCATGGACCCTCTGCATAGTGCACCATTTATGCACTATGTACACACTTTCCATTTCCTGTTGGTTGTTCTCCATAATCGCCTATGCCTAAGCTCACTGGCCATTAACCAGTGTCAGAAATGAATCAGGGGAACTGCTTCCCAATACACTATAAATGGCTAATTCCAGCTTGCTGGGGTCACTCCTGTTAATTTTATCCACATTTTAGGAACTATGCCTCAATTTCTCATATTAGAAATAGATTACAGAAGCAGAGGAATACAGACTGGATATAGGAAGTGGGTGTCTTCTTAAAAAGCAGACTTTGCATATTTGTGGAAGCCACTGATGGAACCTAGGGAAGGCTGATGCTACCCTGCTGTGTGGTGGGCCTGAGGTAATTTCAGTCTAACAGAGTGACTGTAAGAAAAGCAAGGACAATCTGAACTTGTGGAGATCAACTGCAGCCAGCACCTGGCTCTTGCCACATCCTTGCTCAATGGCAGGCAAACTGCAGGAGAATCTGGGGGAGCTACAGGTCCACCTGCTCACCGCCCCTAGAAGTAACCTGACAGGTGAGTAACCAAACACATGGGTGGCAGTGGTGCCTAGCACCATACTCTTTCAGTGTGTCCGGGCTGCTGTTCACTCCTGCCTTCAGACTCTTATGGAAACTCCACTGTAGCCAACCTTCCTTTGGAGCCACGAGGGGAAGGGAATTCTGGGAAACATCATTTAAGCTTAGTCTTGCTGGCACGGGTACACCACAGTCCCTAAAACTCAAAATGCACCTCTGCAGGTTTCTCTACAGGCCATAAGGGTGGTGCTGGTTTGGTAGTGGTAGTCAGGGACAGGTGAAGGAGGGAGGGAGGGGAGTGGGGAGCTTCCTCAGCAGTCTTCAAGAGATGTCTACTGCAGAAGACTAGAAAAGTCAGGCAGATGCTTGCTATATGTCCTTACATCTAAATGTTTCTATGTCTGTGCTCAGAACAAAGACATACACCTTTACAAATAGACTGGTTAGGTCTGAGAATTACTAGCAGACATTTGGGAGTTTAAGTGAACACAGGCTTTCTCTGAATACCACTGCAACCCACCCCACCATCTCCTTCCCCTCCTTCCCACGGGGCATCAGCAGGATGAGAGGAAAGAAACTTGAGCCATGGATGAGCATGAACCAGAGCAGCTCAGGAGTTCCGGAGAAGCCCCTGAAAACCCACTCAGTTCCCAGTGCACCAGAGTGAAACGGGACGATGAGGCCACATTTCTACTAAATGTGTAGGCTTGTCTCAAGAAATGTTTCCCCTCTGTGGGGGAGGTAAGGTGATAAAACTGAATGGAAGCCACTTAGTTTTCCCAAAGCCCAGAACTTAAAGGGTATGAGCCTGAGTCTTGCATTTTGTTAGCTTAGTGGCTCAATGGGAAACTTTTTTGGTCATGTATCTCCAGGCTTGTTTCTGGTCCTCTATGGACTGTATCAAGCAATGATAGTATTCAGAGCGGTAATAGTCAATGACTCCCTTCTGTATCCTTCATACCTTTCTAAGAATAAGGGAAGATGGGCCAGGCTGTGGCAGATAGCCCATGCAGGCTGGTTGAAGATAGTGACTGGCTCCCTCTTGATAATTTATGAGATCAACTGTGTTGGAGAAGGGCTGAAATTCATGTCCGAAGGGATGCCGCCAAGGTTTATGTACCCCAAGGAGTGGCAGCACCTCACCATGTTCACCCTCCTCACCCTTGACGGTTGTATAGAAGTCATGAGCAAGAACCTGCTACGGCAGAGGTGCGTGGTCCTAGAAAGAGGCTCCATGCTCCTGGGAGTCTATGTGCTCCTGCTGCTGCTGGTGTCTCATGTTAAAGATTCATCCGGGGTGGAGCTGCAGGTTCACTCTCTCCTCATCTTGGTAGTGTTCCTGCTGATGCTGGTGCTGACGGCAGAGCTGTGGGCTCCAGAGATGTTTCACCTCTGGATAATAGAGACCTTCCTGTTCCTGACAATGGGCTCATGGCTGATTCAGGCAGGCTTTATCCTATTTAGACCAGTCTCTGGCTTCCCGTGGGAGGATGATGACATCAGTGACATCATGTTTGTCACCACCTTCTTCTGCTGGCATGTGATGATCAATGCCTTATGCATGTTGGGAATCTATGGCATCTCTTCCTTTTGGTACCACTGGCACAGACCCAGCTTGAGGCTGATGGGGTCCAAGGAAGCGCTGTATCACGAGAGCTCTTCTGGAACCTTCTATAAGCTGCTGCAGGATGGAGAGCAGCAGGACAAGGATGAGCAGGCGCTTCTCCTTTCACAGAGCTCTCCCTGTGACAGGGCCTAGAACACCTGGGCATATACGCCACTCCATGTTCCTCCTGTGGGCTCCCTTGGGCACTTGTAAATCACCCTTTGTCCCTCGTGAAGGTAATGGTCCTGGAGGACAGCAGGTAGTTGCCATCTGCTATTGCGATAGATCCTTTCAGTTGATGCTGAGGAGAAACAGCCCAAGAAAGGGATCCTGATGAGACTTGAGGAGAGGAAGGGGAGAATATCCACATGCCAGCAAAGCCAGAAGGAAGAGAATGCAACAACAGAACAGCTTTAGCGGGAGTTGTCTCTGCTAGAGCCCAGAATTCTGCACTCAGAGCTGTTTCTCTAGGTACCACCGATTGCCTTCATCTGAGGGAATAAAGATTTCTCACGGCTCCAAACTGGAATTAGTTGTCTCATTTTGATAAAGTAGATTGATTCTTTTTGTTATTTTATTTTTGAGATGGCATCTCATGACATTGCCCTGGCTAGGCTGGACCTCAATATATACATAGGCCAGGCTGGCCTCAAACTCAGAGATCTGCCTGCCTCTGCTTCCTGAATGCTGGGATTAAAGGTGGATGTGACACAGGTTGAAATTATATTCTTTCGGGCTGGTATTTGAGCTCTGTTGGCAGAATGCTTGCCTAGCATGTGTCTATCCCTGGGATCAATTCCCAGGACCACAAAAAGCAGGCATGGTGTGGCATACTTACAATCCCATACTTACAATCTCTAGACAGAAGCAAGAAGATCCAGAGTTCAAGATCATACTTGGTTACACATTGAATCTGAGACCAGCTGGGGTAAATCCTATTTCAGAAATAAGTAAATTTCACCTTTTTTTTTTAAACCTCCCTCCCCGATCTTTAATGATTGGCTTCGTTTCAAAATTTACAAAGTAATCAAAAAATAACATAAATTTACACTATCCAAGCTCTTATAGACTGCCCATGCTGGGTCCCTTTCCAACTCCGTGTTTTAGCATGTCTACTATGTATAGCTTTTGATTTACCCCCTTATACATGGAACTTATTACATGCTATCCTTGGGTTTTACAACTTTTCAGCCTTTCATCTCACAAGAAGTCATTCCGCAGTCTCAATTTTGTCTGTCACCAGACACACAGACTGTAGCCCCTTCCACTACCATGGCCATGAGCCCCACAAGGCAGCTTTGTCTGAGAGCTCAAATGGAGCTCTTTGTTCTGGCACTGAGCACTTGCAGGAAATCTGCCTTGTTTTTCCTAAACAGCTGACACATCTGGCTTTGTCCTGGATTTAAAATAATTTCCCTTGGGGAGTTCTTCCTCACCAACTAATATGTAGGTTTCAGAAGAATAAGGACTTTGCTGCATCCAAGTTACACAATTCCTCACATGTATTCCAACTGTGTGACAGTCCCTGATTACTAAAGGCTCTTCCAGTTCCCCTGTCCACCCCCACCACTCCTTCCTTCTAAATGTGTTGCTCAACAGGTAAGAAGCTCTGCCAACCTCTGGGCAGTTCCAACCATCCTAAAGTCTGAAGTCATCTTCTTGGTGATGGCCTACTCTCTTCTTTGTTCTCGGGGAAAGTAAAAACCCAAAATCTGTTCCCAAGCTGTTTAGTCCTTTGATATTAGTGTTGGTGCTTTGGGTCTATTTTTTGGTACTGAGGGTCAGACTTGACTCTGCTAGTGTTCTTCCACACAGTCACACTCCCGGTCCTTCCTTTTATCACTGCTATCGTAAGTGCTCCTCTAAGAAATCTCTAGAAAACTGGCTCTATTATGGGCCCACTTGCTGGAGGCAAGAGATAAGCCAGCAATTTAAGCCTTAGGTCAGACTCAAGTCTGTCAGAGTGTCATCCAGGCTACAGAGTGAGTAATTATAATATACTATCATATAATACAATATAAATATAACATAGACTTAGCCCCTTCCTAATGGCAACGGGGAAGGAAGTGATCCCCAAGATTAAACAAGGACTGAAGGGAAGGAGGGCAGAGGGAGGACAGGTAGGGCCAACCAGAGATCCTGTCAGAGGAAGTGGCACAATGTAAATACTCAGGCACCTCTAAGGGATGAGGTTACGTTAGTCTTTCTGCCCTCCCACCCTCCCTGCCCACCCCACCCAGAACAAAGCCTGGCATACTGTCGTCAACTGTTGGCTTGGTTTAAGTTTCCGGGAACAGATTCAAGTGCGGGCTGAGGATAAAGCTTGTTTATGATCAAGTCTTTGAATCCAATTCTCCTTTATTCTCAGTTCCTAGACTCTTCTCAACTGATTTTGTAGAGAGTCCTTTTCTCTTCACCTTCCTTGGACACTGAGGTGGGGTGAGGAGCAAGCAGAGCTGGCTACTCATTTCTGGGCATCTGAAGACAATCAGGCAGTAATATCTCTCAATATCTCTCAAATACAGTATCTCTGTATTTGATAGGCAAAGCAAAAGTGGGCACTATTAATTTATCATATATAATATGACACGTTAGGAAAATCCTACACACTTACTTAAGCCTTCTGGGGAGAAGTCTGAAATTTTCACAAGCCTCCACCAGAGGGCACTATGTCACCATCATCTCGTCCAAGCTCCTTGTTCTCCAGCCCTAGTAAACAAGCCTTTCAAGAACCAGTTTAAAAAGAAATAGGGGAGGAGGGAAGAGGGGAGGAAAAGTCCAGAAGCAGGCTGAATGTTGCCCAAGAATCCAAAATACATACCATAGGGCTGTGTGTTTCTAGTTAAAATTTGACAAACACAAAATAAACAGGGATCCAAACCAGCTAATGGGGTCAGAGGTGAGGGATAAAAGGCTGGGTGTAGCTCCAGCTGAGGAATCCTTTGAGAAAAGTACCAACTAAAGGACACATTTTGATCCAAGCAGCTTTTCTACCACAGGCCAACTTTCCTAAAATTTCAAGTAAGCTTCCATAAGGCTCCAAATCATCTAGTGGCCAATCTAAAGAACAGAAATAGAGTTATACATACCCTGAGAAAAACAAAACATCTGGGTCAGTGAGATGGCTCAGTGGGTAAAGGCATTCTCTGTGTAAGCCTGAGTGAGAGCTTTAGTCTCAGAATCCATGGTGGAAGGAGAAAAATGATTCCCAAAAGCTGTCCTCTGGTTTCCACAGATACATCAGTGTGTCCCCTCATTACACACACAGTAAATAAATTAACTAGTGACAGAAAAAAAATGAAAACTTACTTAAAACTCAGTCTCTCTAAGCCCAGTGGTAGTGATGCATACCTTTAATCCCAGCACTTAGGAGGTCAAACCTCTGAGTTTGAGACCAGCCTGGTCTACAGAGTGAGGAACCTGTCTGTGGAAGAAAAAGAAGAAGAAGAAGAAGAAGAAGAAGAAGAAGAGGAGGAGGAGGAGGAGGAGGAGGAGGAGAAGAAGAAGAAGAAGAAGGTCTTGCAATAGAGTTCAGCAATAGATCGCTGTCCAGCATGCCCCAAAAACAAGCAGGATAGTAGGACATGAAGGTCGACCTCTAGGAATTGTACTTGTGTCTTCCGAGTCTCAATAGGACTCACTTTCCCATGTTCTGACAGATGAACTTGGTTCTTTACAAACCCTTCATGTTCTGATTTCCTAGCAGAGGCAAGATTTGAGGGAGAGCTCAAACAGACCCAAACCTTTCAACCTAATATACAGCTTGGGAGATGGGGTGATCCCTCTCTGTGAATGTCTTCACTGAGCATTTGACAAAACAAATCAGGTGAAAAAGGATAACTGACATTTCGACTTGAAACTTCTCTTAAACTGAAGAGTATCAAGTAATTAAGCTATGTAAAGAAAACTCCCTCTCACGCTCAGTCTTAGGTTATCAAATTCAAGTATAAGCTGGTCTGCCCTTCTTTCATTGTGTGGAGTGCCATTTGAAAGGCTGAGTTAATACACCCCACCCCCCAAAAAAATCCTCACACTTTAGAGGGTCCACAAATGCTATCAACTTTTAGTGTCTTCCCTTTATTCTTTTGTTTGGACTTAACTTGTCATCTGTTGTGCAGAACTAATTTAGATTTATAAAGAACAAAACAGGTTGCATTCTGGGTTGGGTTTTCAGAGTGAGTATAATTTAAGTCCCCATTGTATTTCTTTTAATTTTTTGTTTAGTTTTTCGAGACAGAGTTTCTCTGTGTATCCTTGGCTGTCTTGGACTCATTTTGTAGACCAGGCTGGCCTTGAACTCACAGAGATCCGCCTGCCTCTGCCTCCTGAATGCTGGGATTAAAGACATGCGCCACCACGCCCGGTCCCACTGTATTTCTTTAACCTGGTTTTAAAGTTTCCACTGATTACCCACTGAAATCAGCCAGTCACATACTCAGCAAACTCACTTCCCAACAGCTTGGGTTCAATGGAGCCACATCCTAAATTTTGTATTATGGGTACAAGGCAACCAGACTGGTTATCCTTTCACAACACTAGATTAAGAGCTTCAGACCTCAAGAGAAAGGAGTTGTAAGAACTCATAGGGAAGACCCATCCAAGACTAAGCCATCAGTTTAGGCAGCTGAACAGCGCTGATGAAATGTTTGGTTCTGGGCTATTTCTGCAAACTTGGTCCAAACTCTTTCCCTGCAATATTGCTCTCCTACTCCAACCACCCTCCAGACAGAGGAACTCCACTCAGTGAGAACCTCAACTTCAAACCACTTGCCATCAGACAAGCTTTGATACTGTGTGGGCCCAATCTGAAAAGTTCATGGGTTCAATCATCTTGCTGCTTTTTATGAAGGGAGCAGAAAATGGGGGCGGTGGCAATTTAGGGAAGAATAAAGGACAGCAACATAGCAAAGTCAGAGTGGGGGAACAGTCTCGTTCTTTTAACGTCTCTAAAAGTACAGGTTGCTCTCCTGAGGGAAACTGGTGAAGAAACTTCTGCTTTTTTCTTCCATGGTGTACTCAAAGTCCCCCACTCCAGTCCTTGGACTCCTCTGGGTCCTACTTTAGTTAGTTTTAACATATGTGGGGCTGACCAAAGCCTCTTGTTTATCACTGAAAGCCAGTGGTCATGTGAGATGTCCCTGGTCACATGAAAGGATCAAAGCAAATCCACCTCTATTCTTGGAAACAGAGCAAATGTTCTCTTGATGCTGCCGCTGACATTTTGTGTGGTCAATAAGTGCTTACTGACCACTTGGTCTGGACTCTATTGGGGGATGTGAAAATGAGTAAACTGCAAAGGGGGTTAATATGTCTAGCAAGGGAAGTGCCACTCACATAGCAGAAATGCAAGAAACCTAAGAAAAACACCACATTTGCTCCTGAGTATTGCATTTCCTACTATGTTCACTGTCCCCACTTTGGACACTGGGGAAGAGTTTCAAGCCTCTGGCTTATGCTTTGGCAGTTGGTATCTGGAATTCACTTTCTAAAATAAAAACATCACCTATCTCCCTCCCCCCTTTTTTTTAATTTTTGTTTTGTTTTTGGAGACAGGGTTTCTCTGTGAAACAGAGCCCTGGCTGTCCTGGACTCCGATTTGTAGACCACGCTGGCCTTGAACTCACAAAGATCCACCTGCCTCTGCCTCCCAAATGCTCCCAAAGGCGTGCATCACCTCCCCCCGCCCCCAGCTCATCTCTCCCATCTTATGTTCCCTTTCCCAACCACCTAAACTGAAGAGGTAAAAGAAAGAAATGAGAAGACAGCTGACCCTGTTGCTGGGTCTCAACATACTTCCTTTATTAAAGTGATGATGCATGATAGGGAGACAGAGAGTTGCATTTCATGTGGGGTCATGGAAGGTGGTGGGTACTCTCTTCGAAAGAATTAGGACCTGAGTTCATCTTTCCAGCAACCATGGAAAAGTCAGGTGCAATGGTGGCTAACTGTAATTCATGCTCTGAGGAGGCATATACAGAAAGATCCCTGGGATTCGCTCGCAGCCAGTCTAGCAAAATTGGTAAAATACAGGATCAGTGAAAGACCTTGTCTCCAAAAAATAAAATAAAATAAAAATAAGCTGGGCGTGGTAGCGCATGCCTTTAATCCCAGCACTCGGGAGGCAGAGGTAGGCGGATCACTGTGAGTTCAAGGCCAGCCTGGTATACAGAATGAGTACAGGACAGTCAAGGATACACAGAAAAACCCTCGAAAAAAACGTAAAAATAAAATAAAATAAATAATAATAATGTGGAAGATGATAGAGGAAGACATACTGTGATCTACACATGCATGCAACATGTGCGCGCGCGCGCGCGCACACACAGAGTAATCATGGAGAAAGAAATGGCCCAATCTCTTCAGATTATATTGGCCCATGAGATAATAACTAGTGTTCTCTAAACACTCTTCATGTCCAAGGTCCCACTGTTATCCCTACTGCAAACGCTAAGGCTGAGGCTTTGTGTGGCTAAGTAGTTTGGCTACTAATTAAGGTGGCAAGAGATGAGGGCTGGATCTGAACTTGGGTCTGTCTGACCGAAACCCATTGTTGACCAGCACAGTAAATGGCTTCACCCAGCACTGAGTACGATATGGAATTTGCAAGGTGCCTTTCCAGGCCTGAGGTACCAAGCACCCCACTGCAGATGGGTGCTGCTTCTGTGACCACAGTGTTAGACACACCTAAAGGGAACAGATGGAGGTTGACCCAAGAAGCCGAGTTATGTGTGTGTGGTCACAGGCAACATTTCTTTTTCATATTTGTGGTGCAAAACATAACCAGAAAAACAAACTTCATCCTTTCCTCTTCCAAAGGCACTGAGAGCATGGATTTCTGGTATCTAAATCGAAAACCTCACCCAGGGCTCTTGACAAGCCATGTTTACTATCAGGTGAGTTTCATGCACTAGAAACAGACTGGTCAGGAAATAGTACTAATAACAATATACGGGGCCACGTCTATTTTTACGGGTAATTTTCGGTTCATCTCACTACAGTATTCACACATTATCTCAACCATCGCAACAGGGTTGAGAGAAAAGAGACACTCTCATTTTCCCGACTTAAGCAATAAGTAACTTGGGAAACAAAACCAGGGGATTTTTTTTTTTGTTTTGTTTTTTAGTTTTTCCAGAAAGGGTTTCTCTATGAAACCCTGGTTGTCCTGGAATTCGCTCTGTGGACCACACTGACCTCCAAGTACGAGACCCACCAGCCTCTGCCTCCAGAGTGCTTTAAATTAAATGTAAAGGATTAAAGGCAACCAGCAACGTTTCTTTAAGGAATTTTAAATGTTTGATGAATTCCATGTTTCGAAGGGGGGGTCCTGGAAAGCACGGCTGTGCTCCCAGATTCCCAGAGCAGTCTGGTAGAGTGCTCTGAAAGTCCTTCCATCTGCTTTATTTTGCAGATCCAAGAAACTTGGGCATTGAAAGGCTGAGACTTACCTATGGCGGGAACAAGGCAACTCAAACAAGCCTATGGACCTCCACAATTCTCGTCATAGAAAAACTGCACTCGTGTTTAAACCGTGAAATCACAGTCTGACCACTTCCCCAAACCCAACTCCGGAAGCCTGGGAGACAGATTGGGTCCTCCAGGCCTGATCAAGGCTCCCTGGCTCTCTCCACCCCACTCGGTCCCCGAAGCTCGCTCAACAAAGGGTAAAATTCGGTTCTGGGGTTTTGGATTTTAACCAGCAGGTCTCCTCGAAAACCTTTGCACAGCTAAGGTAGTAAGTGCCGAGGTCCCAAGTGACTCGGAGAAGGCTTCAGCCTAGGTCGGAGGGTCCAGAGGTCGCTAAAGAACGCAGGTTGTCAAGACTCACCGCACCTTAGGCCCCTACCCTTCTTGGCCTCCCTTCCCCCAACCCCCTTTCTCTTTCTTTCTTCTCGGTCCGGCTCGCCCCACCCCGCCGTTCCCGCACAGCTCCTCGGCCAATGGTCTCGGGGCCCCGGCGCGCAGCAGCAAGAGGGACGCGGGTTTCCTGGCCTGGGCCAGCCAATCAGGGCGCCCGAGGGCGGGCACGAGCTGCCAATAAAAAGTGCCGAGCAGCCTGAGACCCTGCAGAGCCGAGAATGGGAGTGGAGCGGAGCGTCTGATTGCCAGACTAATCTCCCCTCCGCTCTTCTTCGCCTCGCCCTCGTGACCTGTCCACCCGCCCGTCATCCCGCCGGCCACCGCTCGAGGTAAGCGCACGGAGGATCCAGGAACGCACGCACGGCCGCCTGGGCTGTGGCGCCCGCACTCTACCTCCCATCTCCACTCTGCAGCCGCACGGCCCGGGGTGCTGCGCACCTGCCTCCCGCGTGCTTGCAGCGTGCGACCGGGGCTGGCTCTGCTTGGGAATCGGATCCTACGAGGCGCTGTGAGCCGGGCTCGAGGAAGGGCGGGGTCGCGGATTGTTTTGATCTGTTTTTCACTTGCGGCCGGAGGCGCCGCCCCGGGAGGCGGTGTCCTGGGTCTGGCGTACACGCCGGGACCGGGTGGCTCGGTGGTCCCTGCGGGTAGTGCGCTCACGTCTTAGGTGGTCGCGGGCGCCTTAATCCTCTCTTCCTTGGGAGGCGCGTTTGGGGGACGTCGTTACGCTGTGGGTGGTCTGGTTGAGGCCGGTGGTCTTGAGCGTTGGTGGAGCCGTTCGCCAACTCCCAACGCTGGAGCCTGGGCCTTTACAGTATGACCGAACAATGGAGAGCCAGGGCCCCCGAGTGGCAGGAGGGCTCCGCAGTGGAGAGGCCAGGCCGGGTGGAGGCAGCAGCGGCGCGCTGTGCCTCCGGCGGTCGCCCCACTCTCCACCCGGCCTCTGCCCTCGAGGGGTATGGCCTCCTGGGAGAGGCCTTGAGATCTACACGGGCCCGAGGGTCGGGCCGCCGACTTTCAGGACATTTCAGTGGGAAGGGGCTGCTCTCAAAGTGGATAACCCCAAGTCCTCCGGGCGCGGGAAGCGGGGCTCCTCCCCCAGCCGCAAATTCTCAAAGGAAACGTCGGTTGAAGAGGAAGATGATGGGGATTCTCGGTCCTCAGAGTCCCCTGCTAATTGCTTCGGCTTCGTTGCCTACTCTGTGAACTCCCGGGAGAAATCGCGGGTTAAGGTTAAATCCTACCAACCGACTTATTCCAACACCGACCCCTCCGAACGTTCCGAGTCCCCTACTCCATCGCCCTCTCCCAGAAAGCAACGTTGCTTGGACCAGCGAGATACCAAGACCAAGGAGAGGCTCGAACACAGCTCTAAAAAGAGGAGGGCTAGAGAGTACAACCCCAGCAATACATTTGATTCTCTCTGTCTGGGGTGAGTGAAAGGGCAGGGACAAGGATCCTAGTGCATCTGTCAACAGCAGAGACTAGTCAGAACTTAACCCATTCCAGTTGGCACCGTAGGTGCACCAGTTGGTACTAGGTACACTAGGCTGCTGGCACCCAGCTGGTCTCAAGGAACAGGGCCAGAGGAGGAACCCAGGTTCTCGTAGCAATTGGTTAATGCTGGATGTGTTACCCTCGGTAGAGAAAAGCTGAGAGTATGGATGGTGTAAACTGAGGCCATCTAGAATTGCAGTCCTGGCCTCTGAGAGTGGTGTAGGCAGAGGTTTTAGTTCTGTATAGGAATTAACAGCGGAGGTTCATCTGTTCCCCGGGGGAGGAAGGGTGAGGCTCTTGGAGGGAGAAGCAGTTGTTTTCACTTGGGCAAACATGGACAGTTGCCTGTAGAAACTTTGCCACTGTACTTCAGAAAGTTGCCCAAGTCATTGGAGGAGAACAATATGTTCCCTTTCCAGCTATCCTGGGCGATTAGGGAGGGGGACGTTTCCTCTTGTGTTGAAGCTGATTTTAGAGCTTCAGATTCTTAGAGGATTTTTCCTCCACTCCTGTGACTTGTAGTGCTGCCTCGGGTCTTAATAGGAATTTTCTGCTTACCAGAACATATTATCTGGTGGAATCTTCGTAGAGTGTCATTTTCACATTGAGATCTGGAGTAAGGACTTTTCATCAGACTAATGAAGACTCAGCCGTTGAGGCTGGGCATAGAGGGACACACCTTTACTCCTAGTTTTCAGGAGGCAGAGACAGGTAGGTGCAAGTGCACCCTCTGATTCAAGGAAGCCTGGTCTTACATACTGAGTACCAGGACAGCGAGGGCTTTGTAGAGACTCAAAAAAAAGTCAGCAGTGGGCTCCTTGAAGTATGGTTTGCTTTTTGCCACCTCAGTGGTGGCATATAATACATGTCTTTTTTTTTTCCCCTCCCAGGAATATGTTAGCCTTTTAAATCTTACAGCTAGTCCCATTGCTTCATCTTTAAATCTAAATATGGAGTTGGTGCATGGTGGTGGCACACACCTTTAATCCTAGCACTCAGGAAACTGAGGCTGACAGATCTCTGATTCTGAGGCTAGCCTGGTCTGCATAGTAAATTCCAGGGCTACACAGTGAGACCTTGTCTTAAGTAAATGGTCTAAATGTAGGGACTTAGGAGTTGGGTTGGGGAGTATATCTATTAAGGTCATAGCAAGAGTAAAAGACGAAGACTCAACAGTGAGTTAGTCAAGTCTTTCTATGGCAAAAATGTAGTTATATTGGGCATAGTGGCGCACACCTTTAATCCCAGCACTCGGAAGGCAGCGGCAGGTGGATCTCTGAATTTGAGGCCAGCCTGGTCTACAAAGAGTCCAGGACAGCCAGAGCTGTTACAGAGAATCCCTGTCTCAAACCCACCCCCAAAGGTATTCTATTAATGAACTTCTTGTTATCCTTTTGTTCCCTCCTGTTGTCTTTCTCAAAGTTAAAAATCCCTTAACTAGTCCCCTTGAGGGGGATGATTTTTTTTTTTTTTGGCTAATATAAAACTTTAAACCTCTTTAAAAG
The DNA here is from genome assembly GCA_907164525.1 of Lophiomys imhausi. Taxonomy (NCBI): domain Eukaryota; kingdom Metazoa; phylum Chordata; class Mammalia; order Rodentia; family Muridae; genus Lophiomys; species Lophiomys imhausi. The sequence continues at coordinate 1,296,406 of CAJQZJ010033427.1, forward strand.
TAGAGTGAATAAATGCACCTGGTAGTGTGTTGCCTTTGAAAGGAGAGAGGTCACCACACACTCCAATCTGATTCTCTTGCCAGTCCCGCAGGGGACCCCTTTGTGGTAGATGTTAATAAAATGACTCTTATCTCTCCAGAACACCTTCCACCATGGCCACCTCAGCAAGTTCCCACTTGAACAAAGGCATCAAGCAAATGTACATGTCCCTGCCCCAGGGCGAGAAAGTCCAAGCCATGTATATCTGGGTTGATGGTACGGGAGAAGGACTGCGCTGCAAGACCCGTACCCTGGACTGTGAGCCCAAGTGTGTAGAAGGTGAGCGTGGGCAGGAGCAGAGCGTGTGCGTAGGAGTGGGCATGCAGCCTTAAATTCTACCTTCTTTCTGTCTTGTTTGCAAAGCTTTTCAAAAGCAGGGCTTTTCAGACCTTAGCGGGTCACCCGCAAGTAGGCTGCTACGAGTCTGGAGGCATAGCAACAATGGGAGCCTTTATTTAGATGGAATCTTGTGTGTGCCGGTACATGGAGGATAAACATTGGGTCACAGTTTCGTAGAGGGTGGAAGGCTGGTGTGTTGCTGACCTGGCCAACCCCAGGAACCTGGTTTGGAAGACCTGTTACAACTGAAATATGCTATCCAGTTGATGGAACAGTGGTTCTCAACCTTACTAACGCTGTGACCCTGTAATGCAATAACTCATGTTGTGGTGAGCCCCAACCATAAAATTCTTTTTATTGCTACTTTATAATTGTAATTTTGCTACTGTTACGAATTGTAATGTAAATATCTTGTGTTTTCCAATGGTCTTAGGCCAGCCTGTGAAAGGATTGTTGACCCCTCCCCCCACACAAGGGGTCACCACCCCGGGTTGAGAACCACAATTGTAGACCCTTTTGAGTTCTGTGTTTAGTACTCATACAGTGGTATTCTGGATGCAAAGCACATGTTCCAAAGTAGTTTCTCTGGGACTGGCCATTTGTTTTAGGTTGGGGCTGCCTTTAAAAACTGTCAAATGATGCGTTATATACTTCCAACGCCGACTTTATTTTTAGTTGTGGCCTTTGTCTTTCAGTACAGAACAAGCCATAGCTGTCCCTTTTCAGGGAAAAGAGGGTGGGAGCGACTATTACCATCTACCTGGTTTCCCATAGGTTACTCTTCTACAGATGTTTCTGTTTGAGTGAATGAATGACCAGGTCACACAGCTTATATTGTGTACCTGCTACTTGGCAGAGTGTGCCTAGGTCCTAAGGTCTCTGCCTTCTGAGAACTCCGAGGTAACTGGAGAGACAAACTGGCCACTAAAACAGTAGGAAAAGGAACAAGTGATAGGGAAACAACTGTTTCCTCATCTATAAGAGCACAACTTGAGCTACAACTTATAGTCAGGCCCTGTAAGGGAATGGAGAAGGAAGATGAAATGGTCTGGTGAAGTTGTCGAGTTTTTTTGTCCTGTACTGAAGTGATGTGGGATACCTGGTGCACGGTAGACTTAAACAGAGGAATTGGATGTTGTTCTGGGGGTTCTTCTGATACAGTGCTTTTAGAAGTCTCAGATAAGGAGAGGCTTAGGGACAGCACGAACATCAGGTTGTCCCCAGTGACTGTGCACTCACGTGCACCTCACCTGTGATAAAGACAAAGTACATCTTGAGCGGTGGAAAGATGAACGAGAGGCTGTCTTTTGTGCATGCTCAAAGAGTGGTGTTCAGGTTTTTCAAGACAGGCTTTCTCTGTGTATCCTTGACTGTCTTGGACTTACTTTGTAGACCAGGCTGACCTTGAACTCACTGAGATCCGCCTGCCTCTGCCTCCTGAGTGCTGGGATTAAAGGCATGTGCCACCATGCCCAGCTAAAAGATTGTTTTGATCTTATGTGTATGAGTGTTTGCCTGCACATATGTGTGTGTTCACCGTGTGTGTGTGCACTGCCAGCAGAAGTCAAGAGAGTGAGAACCCCCAGGGACTCAAATTACAGACAGTTGTGAGCTGTCATGTAATTAAGAGCATTTGTTGCTCTTGCAGAAGACCTGAGTTCAGTTACCAACACCCACCTGGTGGCACGCAACCATCTGTAATTCCAATTCTAGGGGATCCAATCCCCTGTTCTGGCTTCTGCGGGCTCCAGGGACACACCTGCACAGATGTACATGCAACCAAAACACTGTGCACATAAAAATATATCTTCCTTTAAAATTAATCTGCTTTTCCATCTTTATTTGACCCAGAGTTACCTGAGTGGAATTTTGATGGCTCTAGTACCTTTCAGTCTGAAGGCTCCAACAGTGACATGTATCTCAGCCCTGTTGCCATGTTTCGGGACCCCTTCCGCAAAGAGCCCAACAAGTTGGTGTTCTGTGAAGTCTTCAAGTATAACCGGAAGCCTGCAGGTATGTATGGGGTGAGTGTGGATCTCTTACCTGAGCCTGTGATTCCTGAAAAGGGAGATAACATTCTCGAAAAAAATTGAGAAGACTGTCCTTAAGAATCGAGGGATGGCGGGATGGTGGTGGTGCACGCCTTTAATCTCTGTGAGTTCAAGGCCAGTCTGGTCTACAAAGCTAGTCCAGGACAGCCAGAGCTTCTACACAGGGAAACCCTGTCTCAAAAAACCAAAAAAAAAAAAGAATCGAGGAATCGAGGGATGTCTGGGTGTGTATGGTGGTGCACGCCTTTAATCCCAGCACTCAGGAGGTAGAGGCAGGCGGTTCTCTGTGAATTCAAGGCCAGCCTGGTCTACAAAGTAAGTCCAGTACAGCCAGGGTTACACAGACAAACCTTTTCTTGAAAAAAAAAAAAAAAAGAATTGAGGGATGTTAGGATGTTCATCCTTCTACCCTGAACTTTCCTGCTAAAACAGTGTGGTCCATCCCTCCATGGTCCCTTTTATTGGTTGTGTAAACAGTGTTGACTTTTCTCCCATCTGCTAATAGGAGTCCCTAGTGATAGCCTCTACCTGCTTGTAGATTTAAAAACCTGTGTTCTGCAGTTAAGAGTTTTTGAGTTTAAATAACTAGATGGGCCACTTCTTGCCAGTGCCCTTGGCATACCTTTTCCTATGCCTCTGTTTTTGTCTGAATTGTGTGTACTGTGTGGAGAGAGAGAGAGAGAGAGAGAGAGAGAGAGAGAGATGGAGAGCATGCTTGGGAGGACGTACCATGCTGGGTGGTGTGGAAGTCGGTGGACAACTTGTGGAGTTGGTTCTCTCCTACCTATTTATGTGGGTTCTGGAGATGGAACTCAGGTTGCCAGGCTTGTGTGGCAACCTTTGCCCACTGAGCCTTCTCAGTGGTCCTTTCTTGCTGTTCAAGACAGGGTTTTTCTGTGTAGTATTGACTGTCCTGGACTCACTTTGTATAGACCAAGTTGGCCTTGAACTCACAGAGATCCACCTGCCTCTGCCTCCCTAGTGCTGGGATCAAAGGCGTGCACCACCACGCCCAGCCATTACAGACAGTTGTGAACTGCCATGTGGGTGCTGGGATTTGAACCCCGGTCCTTTGGAAGAACAGCCAGTGCTCTTAATTGCTGAGCCATCTCTCCAGCCCCTGCTGTTCACTTTTTAAGTTAAGTCCATCTCTATTTTAAGGTAAAGATAGAGTCATTTGGAAGATCAAATGAATGACTGCAAATCATCTGGGAGTACTGCATGTCGGCTGTTGGTTGCTAGTTTACCCAAGACTGCTTAATTAGTCTGTATCCTCACCCGTATGAGGCTGGAGAAGCCATTTGCCCCAGGCTTACCTTAACCTACACATGTGGGGTTTTGTTTGGGCTGTGCTGTCCGTTCTCCATTTCCAGACAGCTTTTTTAAACCTAGGAAAGTCTCACTTCTGTGAAATTGCTTCCAGGGCTTCCAGCAAGGCTTGGTGGCCCTGAACCTTCAGAGCTTTTGAAAGGCAGTATTGTTGGTAAAGGGCGTGTACCCAGAGTATGGCAGCCATGGGTTCCTGGCTCTGCAGCTTGCCTTGTAAGCTGGGCATGTCACCTAATACCCTCTCTCAGGGCTTCTTTTTCTCATTGGTGAAAATGAAGGTTGCTAATACTTGCCTCAGACTCAGTTACTTTTCAAGCTTGGGACTTGTTTCTGGTATGCACATCTAAATTTTTTTTTTTTGTACCAGCCAATACTGTATTACTTAGCACTTAAACTCACCTGGAATATGAACCTAACAGACAGAATTATTCTCAATGAAATGACAGATCTTCAGTGCCTGAGAAACTAGGGAATACATTTGACAATGAGAAGCAGCTGTCTTATGAGTAGAGGGTGTAAGCTTGGAAGGTGGCCAGCATGCAGACTGAGTGAAGACTTGCTGTGCCCCATCTCTGTTCCCAAGAGATTGCATAGCTGACCTTGATTATAAAAAGTTCATCAGCCTTTTCCTGCGAATGTACAGTTAATCACTTCTTCCATTTTCCTTGGTGATAGAACATGGTGGCTGGGCCTGGGTCATCCATCCTATGATGAGCACTTTCAGCTATGTAAAAGTTGCAAGGCCTCCCCCCTCCTGATGGCACGCCGTGCTTCTTTATTTCTAGAGACCAATTTAAGGCACACCTGTAAGCGGATAATGGACATGGTGAGCAACCAGCACCCCTGGTTTGGAATGGAACAGGAATATACTCTCATGGGAACAGATGGGCACCCTTTTGGTTGGCCCTCTAATGGCTTCCCTGGGCCCCAAGGTAAGTTCTCCTGGGTAAAGGACAAGCTTCCTCCCCTAATTCTTACTGTCCGGGAATCCCCCTTATCCAGAGATAGTAGCAACTCCTGAATCACAAAATGGAGACTGGCAACAGAAGCTAACAGTAGTTTAAATCCAGTGCATCTTTCAAATGCAGAGGGGATTATAATTTAAAGTCCCCAGCACTTGAGAGGCAGAGGGAGACTGATGGATCTCTGTGAGTTCAAGGCCAGGACAGCCAGGGGTGTTACACAGAAAAACCCTGTCTCAAAAAAAAAAAAAAAAAAAAGTGACTGTGGTGAGATGGCTTAGTGGTTATCCACCAGGCTTGACAACTTGAATCTTATCCGTGGAACTCATTTTAGCCTCTGACACCCATGTACACACAAAATAAATGGAAAGCCATTCAAAGTAAGGAGTGTCTACTGAAGCCATGGCAAAGAGGAAATAACCTAAATCCGCCCACCTACATGTATTAGGGCCTTCGAGTTGTCTGGCTTTGGGGTTGTCTTCCAGATTCCCTGACTCTGGACTCCTTTGTCTTGATTCTCCTTCAGGTCCGTATTACTGTGGGGTAGGAGCAGACAAAGCCTATGGCAGGGATATTGTGGAGGCTCACTACCGGGCCTGCTTGTATGCGGGAGTCAAGATCACAGGGACAAACGCTGAGGTCATGCCTGCCCAGGTAAATGGTGCTCATCTCTCTTTCCCTCCCCTCTGAAGACTTCAGGATAGGTTAGGCATGTGGAGACTTTGGCTAGCAAGGATGTTGACTTGAAGGGGGAACCACAGTAGAAGCGAGCGGAGCAAACTGGGTTGTGTTTGGTTGAGTAGCTACTTGACCTTACTTTGAAGGACAACTTTTTCTTTCTAGTGGGAATTCCAAATAGGACCCTGTGAAGGAATCCAAATGGGGGATCATCTCTGGGTGGCCCGCTTCATCTTACATCGTGTGTGTGAAGACTTCGGGGTCATAGCAACCTTTGACCCCAAGCCCATTCCCGGGAACTGGAATGGCGCAGGCTGCCATACCAACTTTAGCACCAAGGCCATGCGGGAGGAGAATGGTCTGAAGTAAGTACCTTCCTTGGGGCCATCTTTATTCTTGTGGCATGGAAGGACTCTGGAAACTTGGGCTTCTCACAAGCTGTACACGCCATGCTGTTGTGTTTGTCATAAGCCTGTTAGTTCATGCCCGTTGGAGAGGTGTGATAGATACTCTAGATAATACAGCAGTTCTCTGGGAAAAGCATTACCAGTGTGATACATACAGAAACATCAGCAAGTGGGTTCAGGCATTGGAAAGTCTTTAGCAAGAGGAACTAAGTAGAAATGCAAGCAAGTGGGTAGCTTAGAGCTTACTGTTGGGGAGAGGTGGGTGATGGAGTCTCTCCATCCAACATAATTTGTACTACATGGTGAGGACTGGCCTGAGGGCTGCCCTGAGACAGGTCACAAGGCAGGCAGCCTTCTTTTGGGCCTCATGCCTGCTCCCTCCTGCCCTCGGAGGACTGGTTTCTAATGACAAGGTTGGATCCTCATCTTTCTTGTTCCCACTAGGTACATTGAGGAGGCCATTGAGAAACTAAGCAAGCGGCACCAGTACCACATCCGAGCCTACGATCCCAAGGGGGGCCTGGACAACGCCCGGCGTCTGACTGGATTCCACGAAACTTCCAACATCAACGACTTTTCTGCTGGCGTTGCCAACCGCAGTGCCAGCATCCGCATTCCCCGGACTGTGGGCCAGGAGAAGAGGGGCTACTTTGAAGACCGGCGCCCTTCTGCCAATTGCGATCCCTTTGCGGTGACAGAAGCCATCATCCGCACGTGTCTTCTCAACGAGACTGGCGACGAGCCCTTCCAGTACAAGAACTAAGTGGACTAGATTTCCAGTGATCTTGAGCCCTTCCTAGTGCATCCCACTCCACTCTGCCCTCTCCCAGTTGTCACCATCATAACTCAGAGGATGGAATACCAAGGTCTTTTTATTCCTCGTGCCCAGTTAACCTTGCTTTTATTGGTCAGAATAGAGGGTGACGTCAGTTCTTAATCTCTACACACCCAACCCCCCCCCTTTTTTTCCTATCTAGCTTTCTAGGGGAGGGGGTTAGGGAAAGGTAACCCACTGCTTCATCTCATTGGGAGTGCATGTCCTGTAGGCACAGCTGTCACAAAGCGGGTGTATTTATGGTGGGGGAGGACTTTTTTCTTCGGGATAGTTGAAAGGGCTTGTCCGGTGGCTTAGATTGGCATTTCCCCTGATGGTAGAGAGCTGGTAGCTGTTATTTCTTCAGGTGAAACCAACTTTTCTGCTCCAATTGGAAGTTAGGTGAGGAGTTGGAGGTTGGTCTTTAGTGCCATGCTTCCCTTGCGTGTAGGGGATTTCATGTCCTCCATGAACACGCTCAGTGTATCACCTGATAGATGGCCGTACAGTAAAGGAAGAAAAAGATTCTATTTCTTGGTCCTCCATTTATAACACAAAGCAGAGTAGTATTTTTATATTTAAATTAAAAACAAAAATAGTTATATATATGGATGTGTGGATATATGTTTTTCTAATTGAGAAAATCATCCTCGTCACTGGGTGCCAAGTTTGAAGAGCTTGGTTAGGCTCTCTTGAGTTGGGCTTGAGGATGCAGAATCAGGAAAGTTGGTTATCTGGGGCTCAACTTCATTACTGCTTAGGGTTTCCCTGCCCACTCTGCAGGAGCAGATACTGGGCAGGTAGCAGGTGGGATGGTTCTGCTTGCCACCACCTGTCCTTGTGATTAGATTTAGAAGATTCAAACTTATCCACACACACGAGTTAGAAGTATGAGTTGGCTGGTCAACTTGAACATTGTTACTGATGGGACTGGGCGGGTGTTATTGGGGTTATTTTTTGGTGGGACTAGCATGTCACTAAAGCAGGTCACTTTTGATATATTAAAATTTTAAAGCGAAACAAGTTTAGATTTTAATCGAATCTGTAGGGTTTCTTTCTAACCTTACAGAATTGCCTGTTTGTTTCAATGTCTCCTTCCACTTGGCTCTTGGAGGAACTGAGGGCAGGCCTTAGGGTTAAACCACTTGTCACTTTGTGTCCTAATGTCTTTTCTCCCAGCAGAATAATATTCCTTTCTTCCTTAAAAATCCTATGGAGTTTTGTTCTTTTCTAATAAACATACCCCACTTCCATCTCTGATTGCCCTGCTGTTCTCTGGTTGTTTGCGTGCTATGGGCAGCAACCCAGCTGTGGTTTTCCCTTGCCGTGATGACTTCCAATTGCCATGTAGAGTATGTTCAGTTAGATAACCCCTCATTGTAAACAGACTGTAACTGCCAGAGCAGTGCTTATAAATCAACCTAACGTAAGATTTCCTCTGACTTGTTTCTTTGTGGTCAAAAAAACAAAACAAAACCCTATGTGCTATTTTGTTCTTTCATTTCCTATCAAAAGAGGGCTGGTTCTGTCTTGTTTGCAGGCAAAATAAGCTTGCTTGTCTGCTTTTTAGTTTTTAAAATGAAGTCATGTTGACAAGCTTTTTTTTTTGTGTTTTGTTTTTTTCCAAACAGGGTTTCTCTGTATCCCCAACTATCCTGGACTCACTTTGTAGACCAAGACAGCCTAGAACCAGGTTTGATTTTTTGAGACAGGGCTGTCTGTATCTGGTTGGAGCTCACAATGTAACCAGGCGCTGGCCTCTAGCTTAACAATTATGCTCCCTACTAGGGTTTACAACAATTTGTCTAGTTCTGTGTTGAGTCTTATATATTTTAAAGCTGTGTTGTCAGCAGAATTCAGGCTCAGGGATCATGTTATCAAGTTACACAAAAATCTAAAAGACAAAAAATATTTTAAGTATGGTTTTGTGTGGGCCTGGCCACTTTCACAGCTGTCCTTGGCCCAATATGAGTAGGCTGCTAGAATTTGCTGGCAAGTTAGAACCTCTGCTTCACTCCAAGACCAGGGCTTGGTTTATCTGACTGACAGTTCTGGCTTATCAGATTTTTAATACAGTGTGGTATTACTGTCTTACTGTCCCTGTTCTTAAGTTCGTTTTTTGGTCTAGCTGCCATGAACCATCTTACACAGTTAACTTGCTTCCCTGTTGAAGCACTGAAAGCTGATGTGCCCAGGGCATAGGTTTGTCCTAGATTTTAATTTGCCAAGCGCTAGGCTGGTGAACTTCTGGTTCTCTGTTTTGTCCTGTTTTTGTTGTTTTCTGGGGAGGGGGGGGGTCTCTTCAGGTTGTCCAGCCTAGTTTTGAAAATCCTGGGTTCCTGGACTCTGGAGCAGCTGAGACTACTGATGTGTGCCACTGAGCCTCGGTTCCACACCTCTGTGTTTGCACCTCTATTCAGCTTCCTGGAGGTTTAGTTTGTAATTCATTAATCCAGGCTGGTCTTGAAGTCATGATCCTGATGCCACCTTTTGCTCCCAAGCCTGGCTAAGTCCTCACGCATGGGTAGCTGATTAAGCACTTTTCCCACTAGGGTAAAAGAGGCACTTACCTCCTCCTCTACCTGCTGCTGTGCATTTGCCCAGAGATAGTAAGAGTAGCTGTCTAGTAACATACCAGCATCCCTATTTTTGTTTATGTGTTTGGATTTTGAGGAAGGGTCTCAACTGTGGCGTTCTCTAGTCTCAGACATCTGCCTCCTCCCAAGTACACCACTGTGCCTTGCTAATACTATTAATAGCCCTGTGGCTGTTGTGGGCAATAGTAATTTAAAGAGGGTATATCCTGCCACTTTGGAGTTAGTGGAGGCCTGCTGTAACAGTTCTTAAAGTGATAGTTCTTTTCCAACAAGTGTTCTCTTTCATAAGGTAGATACAAGCCTATTAGTTTGCTGAGCTTGGCCACAGCATACCACCTGTTAGTCTGGCATGATTGCCCTCAAACTGGGGAGATGCTTATCAGTTAAAAGCACTTGATGAGTGAGTGCCCTTGTGAGGATCCCAGCTCAGGTCTCAGCACCATCAGAAAGCTCACAATGACTTGTGACTCCAGTTCCAGGGGATCTGGTACCCATCTGGCTTTCCTGAGAGTTGGGCATGCAAATGCTATACATACATGCCAGCCCTGGAAAATGCACGTAAATCCTTCAGTGCCCTCATGCAGCTTCCCTTTTCTGGATCACTGCACAGGTGGACTGGAGAGCCAGGGAACTGAGCCCTTTTGATAGATTGTCTTGTTGATGGTAATCAGCTCCCTTTCAAGGCTGCTTGGAAAGGACTTCTAACTTAATGGGATCAGGTTTGGGTGGCAAGTATGTCCCTCTCCACCCTGGAACCTAGAATTAGACTGACCTCCAGGTCATAATTCAACCCCCCTTGTGTTTCTAAGGTTTTTCTCTTTTTAAATTTTTATTGCTCATTTAACAGACACAGTTACATGGTAACTTTATCAGTGACAGATTAAACAGAATGAGGGGCGATATTAAACAATGTTTGCCAAGCCTTGGGCCTTAAAGAAACAGACTGGGGCTGTAGCTTAATAGAGTAATGCCTTAGGATGTGTGAGGCCCCAGTTCTCACGTCAGTACTGTGAGGTATTTGATCAAAATTCCTCACAAACTCTTAAAACATGAATTCCCAGAGCTGGAGCTTAGCCGGTGAACACTTGCTGAGCAAGCAGGCAGCCTATGAATCAGGTATGTGGGTGGTGTGCACCTGTAATCCCAGCAGGGTCAGCCCATCCCAAGCTCAGTTCAAGGTCATTCTCTACTACATAGCCAGTTTGAGGCCAGCCTGGGCTACCTCAGACACTTTTTGAAAAACAAACAAACAAACAAAAGCCTGAATTTAGTATCCTGTCTGTTACCAGTTAAGAGCTGAAAGGCATCTCTGGCTAACAGAGGCTTTAAGGAGTTCCTTACCATGTGTAAGTCAGAGCTTTATGTCTGGGTAGGATAGAACACTAGTAGATAGGGAGTTTGACCTGATGCATGGTGTTGGTTCTCAGAATAACTCACCCAAAGTTTCACAAGGCCAGCTATGGCTCCACCCCACTGCAACACAGTGCAGAGTGTGCAGAGTAACACCTAATCCCAGGACAGCAGATGCTTCTTCACTCAGAAGGGCTTTTCAGTCGAAAACCTCAGAGAAGCGGGGACTTGCTTTCCTTGCTCACTACGGTGTCCCCAGACCTGTCACCTTGCCTGCCATGCTTGTTTTAATGATTTATGTTTAAGGGCTGGTCCGTTTGTGAGCTTTAAGTCTATACAACTCTGCTGGAGAGATGGCTCAGCCGTTAAAGGCTAGGCTCACAACCAAAAATATAAGTCTATACAACTCTTACTAGATGGTTCATCAAATCAGTGAAGCCCTAGCTGTCTGGAACTCCAGCCCTGGGGTTTATACAAGGCAAAGTCCTGTTTTGCTGAGCTTAAAGGATCGAACTTATTTTCCACTACCGACACGAGCCTGTGAACCAACTGGAGCCTGTGCTGTGGGAAAGAATGTTTGCTCTGGGTTCCAGCTGTAATCAAGCTGCCAGGAGCTTCATATCTCTTTAAGGGTTATAACTAATATAAAGTGGCCATTCATCATAGAACCCCAAAGACTTCAAACAAACTGCTACTGTAAACAAAATGAGCAGATTAGAGCCTTGATACTTTAGAGCCCTAGCTCAATCACCATACAAATATAAGTAATAGAAGCATGTGAAAAATAAAGACAACTCACTTCACATATGCAAATGCACATGTACATGTGCACAATATCAAGTTTGTGAGCATTATATATATATATAATAGATTAAACAGAATGAGGGGCGATATTAAACAATGTTTGCCAAGCCTTGGGCCTTAAAGAGACAGACTGGGGCTGTAGCTTAATAGAGTAATGTCTTAGGATGTGTGAGGCCCCAGTTCTCACCTCAGTACTGTGAGGTATTTGATCAAAATTCCTCACAAACTCTTAAAACATGAATTCCCAGAGCTGGAACTTAGCCAGTGAACACTTGCCGGCTATATATATGTGTGTGTGTGTGTGTGTGTGTGTGTGTATAATATATATACACATATTAAATACACAGTATTGATTCTATTTAAGATCCAGCAACCCCACCCCCCACCAAGAGACATATTTATTTACTACTTCGAGTTACATCTCCATCACAGTTCCCTCTCTCCACCCTTCCCAGTCCTACCCTCCCACCCTCTCCCACCTATCCTACTCCTCCAGAGTAGGGTGCCCCTACATATCAGCTCCCCCTCAGTTCAACAGTCATATGAGTGTTAAGAACTTCCTCTTAAGCCGGGTGTGGTGGTGCACGCCTTTAGTCCCAGCACTCGGGAGGCCGAGGCAGGCGGAGGATCTCTGTGAGTTCCAGGCCAGCCTGGTCTACAAAGAGAGTCCAGGATAGCCAGAGATACACAGAGAAACCTTGTCTTGAAAAACCAAAAAAAAAAAAAAAAAAAACAAAACTTCCTCTTGCACTGGGGGCCTATATGGCAACTCTTATTTAGGGCAAAGTGTCCCACTAACAGATAACAAAGTCTATGTTCCTGATTCTTTTCATGTGTTGGTTGTAAGATAGTTATCCTGTAGTACATGGCTAAAATTCAGTTATGAAAGGAGATAAGGAAGTTTTGAATTTATCTTCTGGAAATTGGCTGAGCTGAAAAGCTGTCATTAGGAATGGAGAGACAGAGCTGGAGAGATGGCTCAGTGGTTAAGACCACCAATTGCTCTTCCAGGGGACCCAGGTTCAAATTCCAGCACCCACATGGCAGGTCACAATTGTCAGTAATTGCTGGGTGTTGAGGCACACACCTTTAATCCCAGCACTCAGGAGGCAGAGGCAGGCAGATCTCTCTGAATTCAAGGATAGCCTGGTCTACAAAGTGAGTCCAGCATAGTCAGGGATATACAGAGAAACTCTGTCTTAAAAAAACCAAAACAGCCGGGCGTGGTGGCGCATGCCTTTAATCCCAGCACTTGGGAGGCAGAGGCAGGCGGATCTCTGTGAGTTCGAGGCCAGCCTGGTCTACAAAGCAAGTCCAGGACAGCCAGGGCTGTTACACAGAGAAACCCTGTCTCGAAAAAACCAAAAAAAAAAAAAAAAAAAAACCAAAACAAATAAAAAAAAAACAACCAAACAAACAAAAGAGGAATGGAAAGACATTCCTTAAAAAAGAGATTCGCCTGCCTCTGCCTCCCAAGTTCTGGGATTAAAGGTGTGTGTCACCAGGCCTGTTTTAAAATTTATTTTGAGATAGTGTTTTGCTATATAGGCCAGGTTAGACACAAATGTGTAGTAATCTTCCTGCCTCCACCTCCTGAGAGCTGGGAATGCAGACCTGTGTTATCATGCATGGCTTTCTAATTGTTCTAAAAGCAAGGCTCCCAGTTCCTCTCCACCCTTGTGTCTAATCAGAAGTTCTAGGACCCTGTCTGTAGCAATCAGAGTTACTGCATGGAGCCCCACTAATAAAAGTGAGTGCTGTCTCAGTCCATTGTATCAGAGGAAGTGTCCTTCTGGTTCCTATTTGTCATTCTGTGATTTGCTGTTCTGGGAACCTTGTCCCTCAGCAAGTTACTTGGGTTGTCCTGGTGTTGCAATGTGTCTCAGCTTGGCTCGCTCCTCTGCGGTATGGCACACTGATCTAGTGATTTACCTCAGTGGTCACTCAGCCACTACATGTAAACTGTTGAGACTAGGCATTTACTTTCCAATTAAGGTTTAGGATAACTCCTCTTTGTGACCCTATCATTCTGCCTTATTGACATTAGAGAGGTGTTCAAGATACTGCCAAAGATTTAACAAATAAACGGGGTGGGTGGGCATATAACCCAGTTTATACTTGCCTAGCATGTATGAAGCTCTGGGCACTACATTAAAAAAAAAAAATTCAAAAGTGCTGTGAAATGCCTGATCCTGGCACTCAGGTGATTAAGAGCACTGCCTGTTCTTCCAAAGGACCTGGGTTCAAATCCCAGCACCTACATGGCAGTTCACAGTTGTCTGTAATGGTTAGGTGTGGTGGAGCACACCTTTAATCCCAGCACTCAGGAGGCAGAGCGTGTTCAAGGCCAGCCTGGTCTACAGAGTTCCAGGATAGCCAGAGTTCCAGGATAGCCAGAGCTGTTACTCAGAGAAACCCTGTCTTGAAAAAACTTAAAAAAAAAAAAAGTTCAAGTTCATACTTGCTACATAGCCAGTTTGAGAGTCAGCCTGGGCTACATGAAACCTATCTCAACCGATTAAACGAACATACAAGCAAACTGGCACCCAAACAGGCACTATTTGATGTAAGCTTGGACTAAGTGGAAGTGGCAAATGAAGAATAATTCTCTTTCTTCCTCTTCTCTACTTCCCCTTCCTCTTCCACCCAGTTCTTAGGGAATGCATGTTTCATTGGCACTACCAAGAAGGATGGGGGTCTCTGGAACTTTCTGCTTTGTGTACAGGCTAATCTTCAAATGATTGTGTAGGCTGTTTGAGCAACTACTCAATGCTATAGGAAATAGTGCAATATCATATTGGAGAGGAGGGAGGGTTTACATAGAAGTCAACAAGTTTTTCTTCGAAGGAACTTGTAATCCAATTAAGAGCTAAGTGTAGAAAGACAATTCAGTAGGACAATGCAATCAGAGCTTCCTTGTAAAACAACTCACCTTCCCAAATAAGCCCATTCCTAATCGAATTTAAAGGTCTGAAATGCCAGCCTGTTAATGTTTCTATAAATACACTTGGAGCTGACTTCTCAGCCAAGGAAATCTTTAATAACTTGAACACAAATTCTCACAGGAAGGTTATTACCAGGAGTCCTGGAGATATATACAAGGCAGGGTAGGGATGTTCAGAGGGGTGGGGTGGGGAGCAGTTAACCCACAGGTAGTAAAGGTCCCCTGGTGTTAATGTTTTATGTTCTTAACTCACACATGTCAGTCACCTCGCCCAGAACAGAGCTTTTCTTCTCCCTGATTCCACATGTGCTTATTGATTTGTTAACTGATTAACTTCTACAGAAACTGGTAACATCCTTATGGAATCTGACTATGATAAGCCTAAACATCCCCCGCCCCTCAAATTCCTTCTAAATTTAGGATTCCATTCCACGAGCCATCACACCCACACTGCAAAGAAACAATTGAGTGAAATTTGCGTTTTGGAGGATAAGAGTGCTCTTCCAATTTCTGACGCGCTCCTTATTTCTTTTGGAGAAAAAGAAAATAAGAGCCGGTATCTTCTATTAGCAGTAAAAAGGGTGCTTGATCACAGGAACTTTGACCCTTTTCTTTCAGGACTGTCCTTTTTTTTTTTTCTCTGAGCAACTCTGCCTCTATGTAGCGGTGCTGTAGGAATTCTTAACCAAGCCAGAGAACTAACCCAGCAGTTCCTTCTCCGAGGAGTGTCCATCGTTGAATCATGTACTCTCTATCAGAGCCTAACAAATTAGCCCCAAACAGCAGCTGACCGCAGCAAACATACATCATCCCATTAGACTACCGTTTCCGAGGACTGGGAATGTGCCAGCACTTTAAGGGGTTTCTTAGGAGGCTGCAGCTTATCCGTGGGGGCCACGCGCAGTCTCTGAAGGTAGACTGGGTTCTTTGTTACAGGGGCCCCCCTGTAGTACTGTAGTACACCCTGGCAAGTTTCCACCCAGATTTGTGGTCACAGGGAGAGCATGAGAGAGACTAAATTAGATAACTAAGAGAAAGGGAAAAGGTCCACCTTGAGACAGAAGGTGTCCCAAAGAAACCCTGGACAAGGCTTACTCAGTACCTGTGTCTCCTCCTAGCACTTCCCAACCGATTAACTGATTAACTACTATAAGCCTCTCCAGCTCAGGGGCTGGGCTTCCCTTCACCCAGTTTTCCCTTCCTAAAAAACCTGCCATTTCAGCCATGTGCTTTCTCCATTCTAGGTCTTTGGTGTCCCCCCACCCCCTCTCAATCTCTCCTCTTTTCTCTCACCTCCTCCCCCCATCTCTCCTCTTCCACTCAGTCTGGACCCTTCCAGGTGCCTCTGGCTCTACTCTCCCCCATACCTACACTAAAACCCTTCTCCACAACCGTACCTTGAACAGTCAAGTCCTAATTTTCCATCAGAAGCCCTGTCGAAGAATCTGTAGGCTAGCTTTGCATTTATAACAGGCAGTTTGGCTCTGACACCATAGCCCAGGTTAAAGTGTTACTCTGGAGAATGTCTTTTATTTAAGGTGTCTGGTTTCTTTTGATGTCTTTAATTCCTTTAATCCCATAATTCCTTTGATTACATGCACTTGTGTGTTGGAGGTTTTTGATGTAGCTCAGTCATAAATGCTGGACCAGATCCCAGCACCCCCGCCCCACATACACAAACACAAACACACAAAGCATTTTCCGTTCTGTGACTGGGCAGAAAATGTTGAGTACTTCTATTTCTTCATCCCAGATACTGGGAGAGCCCACCAGAAACTACTTAACTTACTTGGAGCAGGAATGAATAAAGAGGCAATATCCGCAGCAGTATAAAACCACAAAAGTATTTATGCATTGAAGAGACTAAATTAGATTCCTGTAGCTTACAAATTACAAATCCACTTGCAATTTCTATATTCATATTAGCCTGATCTCACTTCTCAAAACTGCAGTTCCTCCTCCTTGCAATAACTCCTTCCCATCAAAGATTCCCTTGATAATAGTTGTCACCACACTTCACCCATATTAAAATATCGGACGGGCTAAGTTTTCACTCCTGTTAAAATATTCAGACAGACTGAACTGAGCAGGGTGGCTCATGTCCATAATCCAGAACCCAAGAAACTAAAACAAGAGGTTTGCTTCAAGGTTGAGACCAGCCTGTGCTACACATCAGCTTCTGGAACATCCCAAGCTACAGAGTAAAATCTGATTTACTCTGTTAATTGATGCTTTCTGCGCCATCGCAATGATCCAATCCAGGCCAAATTAAAAAAATATAAAGGCAGGTTTATTGGATATGAGAAGAAAAGAGAAACAGAGTGCACTCGAAGAGAAAGAGAGGAGAGGACAGAAATAGAGAGACAGGAAATGAATGAGAGTGATGGGGGAAGTGAGGTCAAGAGGGCCCCAGACCCCAAAAATGTCCAGATTATTATTTTTTTTTTTTTTGGTTTTTTGAGACATGATTTCTCCTTGGCTGTCCTGGACTCACTTTGTATACCAGGCTGGCCTGGAACTCAACAGAGATCTGCCTGCCTCTGCCTCCTGAGTGCCTGGGACTAAAGACATGCGCCACCACAGCCTGGCAATATCCAGTTTATATAGGAAAGGGCTTCTGGAGGCAGGGCATGCCCCCAGAAGAACAGGTAGAAAGTGAGGCACACTGGGAGAACCTGGAGATCAAATCCAGTCCTAAAAAAAAAAATCTTATCTCAAAAAACAAACAAAACAAACTGCCCTGATGGTGCAAGCCTTTAATCCCAGCAATTGGGAGGCAGAGGCAGGCGGATCTCTGTGAGTTCTACGTCAGCTTGGTGTACAAAGGGAGTTGCAGACAGCCAGAGTGGTTACACAGAGAAACTCTTTTTCAAAAAATAAAATAAAATAAATAGGAAAGGAAAAGAAAAAGAGAGGAAAACAGAAAGAAGAAAAAGAAAGAACTAATAAATAAATAGATGTCTCACTCCTATAATTCCAGCACTTAGGAATAAGATGGAGGGCTATGTGAGACCTTGTCTCAAAAAAAAAATTTTTTTTTTATTGTAGAAACACATATTAATTCCTTTGGTACACTAGACCAAATTCTCCAATCCTAAAAAGTAACTCTATGGGGCTTTCTTCTTGTCCTCAGAGAAGAAAGTTAAATCCTTTGCAGAAAAAAAAAAATCCTTGCTGGGTGTGGTGGCACACGCCTTTAATTTAAATTAATTAATTTTGGGAGGCAGAGGCAGGCGGATTTCTGTGAGTTCCAGGACAGCCAGGGCTGTTACACAGAGAAACCCTGTCTAGAAAAACAACAACAAAAACCAAACCAAACAAGACAAAAACAACAAACAAACAAACAAACACCCCCCCCCAAAAAAAAAAATCCAGAAACTGAAACATCTGTTGTGGTTTTCCTGAAGTGTTCTCAGGAGTGACTTTTACTGGGCCTTATTTATATTTCTGTTGACTAAGCAGCATCTGGAGCCATAGACAACCCCCAGGGGACAGGGTTTCTGAAAACCACTCCTGGGAATCTGTAAATATTGCTACGGCTCTGCCCTTTTGCTCAGAGAACAACCATGAGCACAGGGATGGAGAGTGCTTGCCTAGCATACAGAAAGGTAAACACACACTCACACACATACACACACACATACACTCCCACACGTACACGTAGGTACACACAAAACTTCTAGGTGCAACTGAACTAATGTGGATCATGCAAACTTCCTAGGAGAATCCCAGAGCCAGTAACAGGATGGGACTGAGCACAAGATTCCATTCCGCTCTGGTCCTTTTATTACTGAGTCCCCTGGTTTCTCTTTACCGGCTCCTGTCTTTGCAGGCTCCCTCTGCATATCTGGCAGAGTTCCTTGTAAGAGACTGAGAACTGGTGCTGTGATTTGGTAGAAGGTCTGCTTAGCACGCACTAGGGCCTGGTTTGATCCTCAGCACTGAGAAGTCACCTTTGATGTCACACACCTGTGATTTCAGCACTTGGCTGGAGTGAAAGAGGAAGGATCAGAAGTGAATCAAGGCCAGCCTGGGCTACTTGAAACCCTAGAGAGAGGAAGGGAGGGAGAGAAGGAGAAAGGGAGGGAGGAGGGAGGAGAAAGGGAGGGAGGGAGGGAGGGGGGA